>CM021101.1:88751185-88882921 GCA_007115665.2 Sequoiadendron giganteum | reverse complement strand
TCTAATCCTATAGGATTATGTTGGGCCCCTCTACAATAACCTCTCTCTGTTTTTTCTATCTCTTAGGTATTTTACCGTGGTGGCAAGTTTTCACTTGGGGAAAAAGTTGTCAAATGCAAGTAGTTAAAAGTTGCAAAGTGGTGCAACTTTCATTAACTCAAGATGCAAGCAAAAGAATTTATTCCAGCACATCTAGAATTGGGTACGTTTATGCGAATGGTCCTCTTCTTTGAAACCACGGAATGAAACAAGCCTACGTTGACGGAAGTTGATCTTAGGGTCCAAAGTGCAAAATTGCTTGAAGTCGGCATCTTTATGCTTGGTGCCAGTGATGCTTAGAACTTGTCTCATTTGATCCACCTAACAAAGATGATGTTGGTATATCGATAACTTGCTCAATTTTTTTATCTGAGGCGCATTTTTCACAACAACAGCAAATTTTCTTGAAGAAAAATTGTCGATAAAATGGACGAAGAGTTGCAAAGAGGTAGTGCAACTTTAGATTCTGCGGCTTCGTGTGATGACCAAATGAATTTGTTCCAGCATGTCGAGGTAGATGCGTTTATGCTAGGCATGGTTCTCACCCCAAACACTGGAAATAAGCTCTGCCCTACGTTCATAGGATCAATCCGCCAGGGTCAAAGTGCAAAATGGCTGCAAACTTCAATGCTATTATAAATGTCATTGATCTTGAAAACTTTATTGTCATAATACCTACAATATCGCGTTTAGACCATCGATGCTCTCTGGAGTTTTACTGCATTTCACCGGAGGCATTTTCTACGTACTAGCGAATTTTTCACTTTCGGGGAAAAAAGCATCAAATGCAAATGGTTGAAATTTGCAAAGTGGTTATAGAATTTTACGTTATTATTGAAAGCTTGAACTATCCAATGCATGGGCCAAGATGCGTTTATGCTAAGCGCCGGATCCTCTCGCAAACATGCGGAATAAATACGAGCTATGTTCAGCAGGATCGATCCGGCCCAGGGTTAAAAGTGCAAAATGACTCAAGCTTCAACATCTTTGTTACCGGACACCATGATGCTTAAAAATTTCTTGTCTGATCCTGGAAGATCAAATTGGGCCCATCTACAATAATGTTGCTTGGTTTTTGCTATCTCGCAGGCATTTTCTTGTCCTGGCGAATTTTCACTTCGAGAAAAAGTTGTCAAATGCAAGTAGTTGAAAGTTGCAAAGTGGTGCAAATTTTGTTCTGCACCTCATGTGACCAAACAAACTATTCCAATGCGTTCGGGTGGGTACGTTTATGCCAAGAATGGTCTTCTTTCGCACCCAAACAAGTGAAATCGCTCTGAGCTATGTTTAGTGGGATCGATCCCTTAAGGGTCCAAAGTACAAAATGGCTGCGAACTTCAGCATGCTATTACTCGGACACCGTGATGCTTTGAAACTTCTTGTATGATCCTATGGGATCATGTTGGCCCCTCTACAATAACCTTGCTCGGTTTTCGCTATCTCAGAGGCATTTTCTTGTGGTGGCGAATTTTCTCTCGGGGAAAAAGTTGTCAAATGCAAGTAGTTGAAAGTTGCAAAGTGGTGCAACTTTCGTTCTGTAGCTCGTGTGACCAAACAAACTGTTCCAACGCATCTAGGTGGGTACATTTATGCTAGGCATGGTCCTCTTTCGCATCCAAACACGCGGAATCACTTCGAGCTACGTTCAACCGGGTTGATCCCTTAAGGGTCCAAAGTGCAAAATGGCTATAAAATTCAGCATGCTATCAATCAGACACCGTGATGCTTAAAAACATCTTGTCTAATCCTATGAGATCATGTTGGGCTCATCTACAATAATCTTGATCGGTTTACACTATCTCAGAGGCATTTTCCTGTGCTAGCGAATTTTCTCTTGGGGAAAGAGTTGTCAAATGCAAGTAGTTGAAAGTTGCAAAGTGATGCATATTTTGTTCTGTAACTTATCTGACCAAACAAACTATTTCAATGCATCTAAGTGGGTAAATTTACGCTAGGAATGGTCCTCTTTCACACCCAAACATGCGCAATCGCTCCGAGCTACATTCAATCAGATCGATCCCTTAAGGGTCCAAAGTGCAAAATAGCTGTGAACTTCAACATGCTATTACTCAGACAATGTGACACTTAGAAACTTCCTGTCTGATCCTATGGGATCACATTGGGTCCCTCTACAATAACCTTTCTCAGTTTTTTCTATCTTAGAGGCATTTTCCTGTGCTGGTGAATTTTCACTCGGGGAAAAAGTTGTCAAATGCATGTAGTTGAAAGTTGCAGAGTGGTGCAAATTTTGTTCTGCAGCTTGTGTGACCAAACGAATTGTTCCAACGCATCTAGGTGGGTACGTTTACGCTAGGAATGATCCTCTTTTGTACCCAAACATGTGGAATCACTCCGAGCTACGTTCAACTGGATCGATCCCTTAAGGGTTCAAAGTACAAAATGGTTGTGAAATTCAACATGCTATTACTCGGACACCGTAATGCTTAGAAACTTCTCGTCTGATCCTATGGGATCATGTTGGGCCCATCTATAATAACATCACTCGGTTTTTTCTATCTCGGAGGCATTTTCCTGTGCTGACAAATTTTCACTTAGGGAAAAAGTTGTCAAATGAAAGTAGTTGAAAGTTGCAAAGTGGTGCAACTTTCGTTCTGCAGCTCATGTGACCAAACGAGTTGTTCCAATGCATTCAAGTGGGTACATTTACACTAGGCATGGTCCTCTTTCGCACCCAAAAACTTGGAATCGCTCCGAGCTACGTTCAACTGGATCGATCCCTTAAGGGTCCAAAGTGTAAAATGGCTGCAAAATTCAGCATGCGATTACTCAGACATCGTGACGCTTAGAAAATTCTCGTCTAATCCTATGGGATCATGTTAGGTCTCTCTACAATAACCTCGCTCTGTTTTCGCTATCTCAGAGGCATTTTCCTATGTTTACAAATTTTCAGTCAGGGAAAAAGTTGTCAAATGCAAGTAGTTGAAAGTTGCAAAGTGGTGCAACTTTCATTCTGTAGTTCGTGTGACCAAACGAACTATTCCAATGAATTCGTGTGGGTAAGTTTATGCTAAGCATGGTCCTCTTTCACACCCAAACACGCGGAATCGCTCTGAGCTACGTTCAACCAGATCAATCCCTTAAGGGTCCAAAGTGCAAAATGACTATGAACTTCAACATGCTATTACTCGGAAACCATGATGCTTAGAAACTTCT
This sequence comes from Sequoiadendron giganteum, assembly GCA_007115665.2. NCBI lineage: Eukaryota > Viridiplantae > Streptophyta > Pinopsida > Cupressales > Cupressaceae > Sequoiadendron > Sequoiadendron giganteum. Next base: position 88,879,708 of record CM021101.1, on the reverse strand, counting down.
CGTCTGATCCTACAAGATCAAATTGGGCCCATCTACAATAACCTCGCTCGGTTTTTTCTATCTCGGAGGCATTTTCTTGTCTTGGCAAATTTTTACTTCGAAAAAAGTGTTCAAATGCAAGTAGTTGAAAGTTGCAAAGTGGTGCAACTTTCGTTCTGTAGCTCGTGTGACCAAACTAATTATTCCAACGCATCTAAGTGGGTACGTTTATGCTAGGCATGGTCCTCTTTTGTACCCAAGTACGTGGAATCGCTCTGATCTACGTTCAATCAGATCAATCCATTAAGGTCCAAAGTGCAAAATGGTTGTGAACTTCAGCATGCTATTACTCGGACACCGTGATGCTTAGAAACTTCTCATCTGATCCTATGGGATCACATTAGGCCCCTCTATAGTAACCTCTCTTGGTTTTTTCTATCTCAGAGGCATTTTCCTGTGGTGTCAAATTTTCACTCGAGGAAAAAGTTATCAAATGCAAGTAGTTGAAAGTTGCAAAGTGGTGCAACTTTTGTTTTGCAGCTCGTGTGACCAAATGAACTATTCCAAAGTGTTCAAATAGGTATTTTTACGCTAGGCATGATCCTCTTTCACACCCAAACACGCGGATCATTCTGAGCTACGTTCAATCAGATTGATCCCTTAAGGGTCCAAAGTGCAAAATGGCTGCAAACCTCAACATGCTATTACTCAAACATTTTGACGCTTAGAAACTTGTCATCTGATCGACAAAAACTAAAAAAACAGCAAAAAAAGCTTTTAAAACCTGCAAAAAAATGCGAATAAAATCGTGCTGATTTTCATGTGAAATAAAACAATGAGACCATAGGTTTTTGCTTACTATTATGCTTTGATAGACTTTTTCCAAGCGTCCATAGCTTGTTCGAAAGCACCTATTTAAGGCTTTTAGCTATAGCAGCAAGGCAATGAACTGTTTGATAAAATGCTTTGGTAGACATGTATGAAAAATGTCATAGCATAGACAAGGCATTGAACTGTTTGAAAAAATGCCTCAAAGAAATGCGGTCTCATGGTGATGGAATGCCATGACAATCCATAGCCATAGGCATTCGTCATGGCATTCCATCACCATGAGACCACATTTCTTTGTGGCATTTTTTCAAGCAGTTCACTGCCTTGTCTATGCTATTGCTTACTATTATGCTTCAATAGATTTTTTCCAAGCATCCATAGCTTGTTTGAAAACACTTGTTTTAGGATTTTAGCCATAGCAACAAGGCAGTGAACTGTTTGACAAAATGCTTTTGTAGACATGTATGCAAAATGTGGTAGCATAGACAAGGCAGTGAATTGTTTTGAAAAAATACCTGAAAGAAATACGGTCTCATGGTGATTATTGTCATTGCATTCCATCACCATGAGATCGCATTTATTTGAGGCATTTTTTCAAACAGTTCATTGGCTTGGCTATGGCTTGTCATGGCCTTCCATCACCATGAAACCACATTTCTTTGAGGAATTTTTTCAAACAATTCATTGCCTTGTCTATGCTATTGCTTACTATTATGCTTTAACAGATGTTTTCCAAGCATCCATAGGTTGTTCAAAAGCACTTGTTTTAGGATTTTAGCCATAGCAGTAAAGCAGTGAACTGTTTGATGAAATTCTCTAGTAGATATGTATGAAAAATGTCATGCCATAGACAAGGCAGTGAACTGTTTGAAAACATGCCTCAAAGAAATGTGTTCTCATGGTGATGGAATGCCATTACAGTCCATCACCATAGGCATTCATCATGGCATTCCATCACCATGAGACCACATTTCTTTGAGGCATCTTTTCAAATAATTCACTGCCTTGTCTATGGCTTGTCATGGAATTCCATCACCATGAGACCACTTTTCTTTGAGGCATTTTTTCAAAAAGTTCAATGCCTTGTCTATGCTATTGCTTACTATTATGCTTTGATAGATTTTTTCCAAGCATCCATAGCTTGTTTGAAAGCATCTGTTTTAGGCTTTTAGCCATAGTAACAAGGCAATGAACTATTTGATAAAATTTTTTGGTAGACATATATGAAAAATGTCATAGCATAGACAAGGGAATGAACTATTTGAAAAATGCCTCAAAGAAATGTGGTCTCATGGAATGTCGTGACAAGCTAAAGAAATTAGCAGCTGCTCCTAATTATTAGTTATGCAATGTGAAGTAATTGCATAACTGCTTAGGTTGACTTTGTAAAAAGCTATATTGTAATTGAAATTTTGTCATCTATCAACATCTAGTTACTTGTTATGCAATGTGAAGTGATGCTTTGAGTTTGAAAGATGTGCAATGCATGAATATAAACTACAAAAATCTATTTTCTATATTTCATTAGTTAAAATATTTATTTTATTCACTCTCTATATCTCTATGATATGGGAATGCCTTTCGATTTCAAAAAAGATAGTTTTTATCTCTTGTTATACAATTTTTTATGTTTTTTAATATTTCATTTTTAAAAAGGAGCAGATATACAATGTTAAAGAAGAGTGAAAGCACAACTAAATTTATCATTTCAAAGCAATTTTGTTGATGCATTTTTTCAAACAGTTCATTGCCATGTCTATGCTATTGCTTACTATTATGCTTTTGATATATTTTTTCAAAGCATCCATAGCTTGTTCAAAATCACTTGTTTTAGGATTTTAGCCATAGCAACAAGGCAGTGAACTGTTTGAGAAGATGCTTTGGTAGACATGTATGAAAAATGTGGTAACATAGACAAGGCAGGGAACTATTTGAAAAAATATCTCAAAGAAATTTGATCTCATAGAATGCCATGATAAGAAAATGCAATTGGAAGCTGCTCCTAGTTATTAGTTATGCAATGTGAAGAAATTGCATAACTGCTTAGGTTGACTTTGTACAAACTATATTGTAATTAAATTTTTGGCATCTATCAACATCTACATATTAGTTATGCAAAGTGAAGTAATGCTTTGACTTTAAAAGATGTGCAATGTAATGCAATCAATGACATGAATATAAATTACAAAAATCCATTTTTTACAATTCATTAGTTAAAATATTTATTGTATTTGCTCTCTATATCTCTATATGCTATGGAAATACCTTGCAATTGTATTTAAAAGGCTTAATAGGTTAGTTAGGTGGTATTTGCAAAATCAAGTTGTGAATGAATGGTAATTAAGAGAAAAATTGGCAAATTGCCATCTTAGAAGTCTAACAAAGGGTGGTTATGGTGGTTGATCGGCTCAAGGGGTATTTGGAAGGTGGTATCAAGATATATTTCTGTAATACCCCAAGTTGAGGGTTGATTTTGTTCAGTTTCTAAAAATAAAATATACTTTTGAAAATGCCGATCACTGGTTTTCTTTGTTTTCCTGAATTTTATTTGCCTTGCACAGGCCCATACAAGTCTATCATGAATTGAGGCTTTGGATACTTGATTGCATATGTGTTTACTCTCTTTGCACCTGTTCTGAAGGTTTAAATCCACTGTTGGTGTGTGTGGGATCAACAAACTTGGTTACTGCTTTGTTTTCTATGTTAGGGGTTTTGAAGGCAACACCATGACACATTAGCCAATCCACCTACTGTTCTAACCCTGTGGCTTGATGGATTGGCCTGTAACATGATTATTTTGGTGTATGAATACTTTGGAGGCTGAGAGAATGAATAAACTCAGTGGGGTGTGAAGTTTTAATGTTGTTCAGGGGTGTTTCCACCATGAAAGTAAGGAACTCAAGTAGTGAATATGAGAAATACTAAAAGGAATGGGATTGCAATTTTTTTTAAGTTAGGGCAGAGGTATTGTGGGGTTTTTGGACCTTTGGAAGGATTGGGGGAGGTCTGGAGTTATGAGTTTCTTTAAAACCCTTGTTTTTGTGAAGGTTTAGGACAATTTGTGAGTAGAGGAATATAACAAGTTCTTGGGGCTCTTAAATGGGTGAATCCTGAGTTTGGTGAGCATCCCTAAGACTATTTCAAGTTTCCTTGATTTGGAGGTGAGTTTGTGAGGGGGTTCCTTTGGAAATTAGGCCTAATTGTGAAGCCTAGAGCGAGGGAGGTGTATTGAAAGTTCATTTTGGTCCAAAAGAGTTACTATTGGTTTTAGCATATGTTGTGTAACCCTAAAAAGGGTATCTTAATCCACCTTTAAATGGTCAAGTGTTTTGGAAAGATTGGGAGAAATTAGGCTTGGATTGGGTATTGAGTGCTACAAGGGTGGATTGTTGGGTAAGGTGTTGAATGAAGAGTTTGGTTTGATGGGGCTTTGAGGTTGTGTAGATTGCTCAAAATAGGTTGTATTAGTCTTATTAGGATCCCATTGAAGGAAGGTTGTCAGACTAATTGGGTTTGAGCCTCCTTGCCTTTGCATCGGTGAGGCACAAGTAATTGAAGCATTCCAAAGGATACAAACCACCACGAACGAAGCTTATTTATACAATATGCTTTAGATGGGGCTTATTGAGCATTCGAAAGTAATTAATTAAGCATTAGATGTAAAAAAAATCCATGCCTACAACATTCAAGCATACAACTTATGCGATACACATGATAACATCATTCAAGAATGGTAGTAGCAAAATAAGAGTTTCTTTAATCAAAAATCCGAAAGGCTATACAATGATATATTGATAAAATTATATAAATATATCCAAAAAAACCATATAGGCTTAGTACAAAGGAGCCATTTGGACATAAAATATCACGTATATATATAAATAGTACAAAAAATATGTTCCAAAATGCCACATAGGCATACAACAAACAACACTAATACATAGTCATTTCCGTCTGGGGAAGGAAATAGATCCCGTGTTGCCTTCGAAATTCAGCTGGATGGAGTGAATGTTGCTTGTCTTGTCTTTTGAACACGCTCGTACTCCTCTCTTCACTTTGGACCTTAAACTGATACAATTAAAAGTAAAGATGTTAAAACATAGAAATTGAATTATGGAATGGCATATAACAAAATATAATCACTTATCGCATACATATAGTCATCATGCACATTTAAAGCATCACCATGTCCATGATCTAGAGTGATAACCACCTGTAGCAACCATGAAGATATAAATTAAACTACATAAAATTATCGTGCAAATTTTCTATAATAGACCATAAAAGAGAAAATATAATGTCAAACCGACTAATCTATTCCATACCTCTCTCAATGGATTAGAAGCGGCTATTGCTACAACAACTCCATGGTCCATCATGCCACCAACATCACCAGGGCTATCTCTTGTCAACAATTGCAAATGAAACAATATCTCAGGTATCATATTGATATAGGAGAACATAATGTGACACAATCAAGGAATACTTGAATGCAATGTTTTTGTTTCTCATCAATTTTTTAGATTTGTATATACGCAAAATTATGAAAACTAGCTAACATAGATTTACAACACCATTAATGAATAAAGGCTACCTGAGTGTACGTTGTTTGAGGATATGAATCGTGAGCTGTGGAGGAAGAAGGTGCACCAGGAAACTGTTTGAAATCCAAAGCATGTTATGAGACAAACATTCAAATATAACATTCAACTGTTCAAATGCAATAATAATATCTTTAATACTAGTTGCATACCTGTGGACTCATCATCGAGAATGTATAAGGGTCTGTAGGAATAGGGTATCCCTCATGAACAGTGTGACCCTGAAATTTCATCATATCAAAATTCTACTAATTTAGTTATTCTTAAATTTCAAAATATATTTTAATAAATAACATTAAAATAACTTGATAAATTTTACCTGAGTGTTAATTCTGAATGTATCATTCAGAATATCATCTATGAAAGCCATCACCTCTGCAATTGACGTAGGCTATGTAGCTGCATCACGAGCACCCTGATAATCGTACGTGCAAACAACACCACAAGCGCCACAATGGTGGGGTGGAGCTCGGGGCCTACACGTCTCCTCCACACTAGGCTCTACTAGAGGACTCGCCCACCATAAAATGGTCTGGGTGAGTGAGCCAATTGACTTCATCATATCCACCTCTACACTGTCCTTAAAAATGAAAGGAACAACGACATGCTCCACCATGGGTCTGTGCAAGGCTCTCGGTGCCAACTGTGGATTACGTTGTGCAATAGGTCTATCGTGTGTGGAGCACCCACCTCTACCCTGAAAGTCTAAGATGTCAAAATAGTTTGGCATTTTATTGAGGATAAACTCGCAATAGATTTCCCTCAGAAAGTATTGCGGCACCTCATGGTTATTGCATGGAGGTTGGTCAAATACCATTCACCACCACTCCCAAAATTGTTTTTAATTAACTCATGGTGGCACCAATGGATGAGGAACCTCCTGCATATGGGACAAAGGTTCATTGGTTTTTGGGTCTTTAAATAGGGCACACAACTCGGCTTTGCTAATTTTTAGTTTGACATCTGCATATGACAAACCATTAGCATAAAATTGTCTCATCTCATGCCTCTTAGCTGACCAAAAGTTCATTTGCTCGCTCATTTCTCCTACATCAGTTAAAATTGACTTCAATGATTCGACAATCCCTCTCCTATAAGGGTGGGTTTCAGCATGCTCAGTTAATCTTGCAATTAATTGTTGAATGTATCTTTTATTGTTTTCAATTTGATTTTGAATATTTTCTTGTGTTCCTTGAGGATGCCTATGAATTGATGGAGGGGTTTCGGGTTGTTCTTGTATAGGAGGCTCTTCATGAGGGGGTGATTGTGAATTCTCAATGTTTTGAGGTGGAGATTCATTCCCTAAGAATTAGAACAAAGTTTTATTATAAAAATCTATTTAAATTTGCATTTCAAATCAAATTTGAAATAAATAGAATAAAAATACACACCTCTTTGCAATCTTCGACCTCTTCGACGTGTTGGCGACATTCTCATGGAAAATGGAAAGCTAAGGATGCAAACAATGGAAGAGATTTGGCGACCACGAGTTGCAGACATGAAATCGTCTTCCTCAAGCTGTGGGTTGAAGACAAAATGAGGGTTCCAAACTCGATTTTTTCTTTTTATGTCTAAAAAGACATTTGGTGCACGCCAAATGTCTTTTTAGCCATTTGGAGTCCGCCAAATGTCTTTTTAGTCATTTGACATGCGCCAAAGGTCTTCTTTCGGGGTCTTTTTGATCATTTTTTCAATTTGGCACCTAAATTGTGTCACAGATTGGTGCACTTACCCAATTATGAATTTTTTATTACAAATTTTAAAAATATAAAAAAATCGTATGTTTGACCACCTTAACTTGGTCAAAACTTCATTAAATTCAAATTTTTATTTTTTTAATCCTATAGTATGTGAAGCATAGAATGTGATGCATGTTTCAGATTCAAAAAATATGATAACGTTTGAAAGCTATAGATGTTTTCCAATCAACCTATCAATTAGAACTTTAGTTGTAATTCAAATAGAAAATTTAATAATTATTATTTATTAAATTCAAAGTAAAGCATAATTTATATTGGTGGAAAGCTGAGAATCTTCGTTAAAAACCCTTTTTGTTTCATCAATTTTGGGTAAAAAAAAAGTCGTCAGCCACATGGGCCATCATATCACTTACATATCACCACTTTTTGGTCCATCATGATCCTAAACATACCCAAAAGTAAGGACTACAAAGAAGAAAAAGAAGAAATTTGAGTCTAATTCCGAGTCTGAGAATAAAGATGGTGATGCATTCGTTGCAGGTTTGGCAACTTGTGTAGGTAATGATGCATGGTTAATTGGATAAGGTGCATCTTTTCATATGACCTTTAATAGAGATTGGTTTTCTGAATATGAATAATTTGATGGAGGTAAGGTGTATTTGGGTGATGATTCTCATTTAGAAATTGTTCATGGTAAAGTTAAAATTAGGTTTCTTGATGGTAAAATAAGAAGGGTTAATGGTGTGTTGCATATCCCTGGTTTAGCGTGAAATTTTCTATTTGTGAGAAAACTAATAGATGCAAGTGTGGAAGTAGTATTTAATGATGTAGGATGCAAGATGGTCAGAGGTGCTATGGTTATTGCTAGAGGTGTCAAATATGGCACATTGTATAAGCTTGATGCATGCATTGTTGAGTGCAATAGTACTTTTGTGAAAAGAAAGTCTATGGAAGAAATGAGGATTTCACATTCAGCAAATGGTCATTGCTTTTAGGTACCCAAGGGTGATCTTTCTTTTGAATAAAAGTTACCTATAGAGAAAACTATTTTATGGCACCAAATACTCAGCCACATTGGAGAAAAGGGTCTAAGGACCTTGAAAAATAAAAACCTCATTGAAGGTTTGTCTAATTGTAATCTTGAATTTGATTTATGTGAGCATTGTATTTATGGAAAGAAAAACCATGTTCAGTTTTAATCGAGTTCTCATAAATCTTGTGGTGTGTTGGATCTTATTCATTTTGATGTGTTTGGTCTTGTAGATGTTCCTTCAATTGGTAAATCCATATACTATGTTTAATTTATTGATGATTATAGTAGATGGACATGGGTATATTTTCTAAAGAGTAAATATGAAGTTTTTAGTCGATTTAAAGAATTTAAAGCAATGGTTGAGTTGTAGACTAGAAAGAAAATAAAATGTTTGAGGATTCATAATGGCATTGAATTTATCTCTTATTATTTTGATAGATTCTTTAAATATTGTGGTATTCATAAAAAAAAAGACAACTCCATATTCTCCACAATAGAATGGAGTTGCAGAAAGAATGGACAAGATGTTGATGGAGAAGGCTAGGAGTATGTTGAGTTGTGTTGGCCTAAAAGAAAAGGTTTTGGGCTAAAGTTTTTTCCACTTCTTGTTACCTAATTAATAGGTCTCCTACATTATCTCTTTTTGATAATATTCCTATAGAGGCATGGTTGGGTCGCAAGCCTTCACTAAGACATCTTAGAGTTTTTGGTTGTGAGGCATATAAACATGTACCAAAGGAGAAGCAAAAGAAGTTGGAGAACAAGGCTATGAAGTGTATTTTCATAAGATATAGTTATGGTGTGAAAGGATACAAGCTTTGGGATACTGTTGCACAAAAGGTAATACATAGTAGAAGTGTTATTTTTAGAGAAACTAAGCCTTCTTCTGTTACATTGTAGCCAAAACAAAGTAAATAGGAAGATGTCATTCAATTTCCTTCTACACCAAAGAAAGTTGAATCGAGGTCCACAGATAGACAGGATGTTGAGGAGAGCTCATCTAGCTCTGAATCCTTAGAAGAGGAGGAAGAACCTTTAACTCAACTTGTTAGTAGGTCTACAAAGCACAAAAAACCACCTAAAAGGAATTCACCCGATGATTGGAGATGTATGTTTTCTTTGAATACTAGAATGGATGAACCTAGATCATTAGAAGAGACATTAGGTATGAATGATGTAGAATCTTGAAAGATTTCTATCGATGAAGAAATGACAACTTTGAAAAAGAATGATACATAGGATCATGTACCATTGCTTGAAGGACAAAAAATTGTTGGTTGCAAATGGGTGTTCAATAAAAGGATTGGTTCAGATGGAAGTATTGAGAAATACAAAGCAAGTTTGGTTGCAAAAGGTTACTCTCAAGTTGAGGCTGTTCATTATAGTGAGATATTTTATCCTATTGTAAAAATGACATCCATTAAATTTTTCTTTCTATTGTTGCTGCTTATGATTTAGAGGGTGAAAAAATGGATGTGAAAATTGCTTTCCTTCATGCACTAGTAGAATTTGGCAAGTATATGAATAGGTGGCTAAAATTTTTAGTCACAACAACTAAAAATAACTAAATTCTGCTTATTTTTTGTAATTCAACTATAAATGAGTAAATAAATGACTAATCTAGTCATTGACTAAGAAAATATTTAGTCATATAAATAAAAATGACTAAAGAGTTAGTCATCAAATCCAAATTAGAAAAAAACTTAAAAAACAAGTCAGCCAATTATTGGTGTGATGTATTCATGTGCATGATGTATTGGTGCAATTATTCATGCTCATTAAAGATTCATTCATCTTGACCTCGCTTCATTCGTTCATTACAGAGCTCACTTCATTTGTTCATTACAAACCTCAATTCATTTGTTAGCTTGGCATGAGGCATTTTGATCAATTTTAGCAGCTACTTGCATGGGCGATAAAGATTCCGAGAGGACCTCAAGACTTCTGAAAAGGTGGGAAAAGGAAAGGAATTCAGATTTTTCTACAACATATTTGAATGCACCGAGGTCCTTTTTAGTGAAATAGGATTTGGGGAGGCCCTCTACAACAAATTTCGAGGTAATTTGAAACCCTCATTGCATTAAACACAAATTCAAAATGCTCATTATAATCTACTACTCTTAATAATGTTTTACTGCTCTTAATAATGTTCTTTCACAATCTTGCCACTATTTTGTTTCATAATGTGTTCAAGCTAAATATAATAAATTTTGGGTGTTAGTGCCAAAATAAAATTTCCTCAAACAATTTTGATACATTGTTACTGCAAGCACAAACTATCCTTGTGCAAAGTAAACATGAGCTAGATTTACCCACACATCAAGCATCTGAACAAAGATGTTTCCTGCAGCAACTTCTTGTACCTTTGTAAATATTTTCTTTGCAATATCAAATTGACCCCTTTTAGCTAGCACAATGGCTGGCCCATTTGCAGCGTAAACATTTCCTAGTCTCTGTGCCAACACTTTATAGTGGCTGCCCCATTTGCAGCATAAATATTTTCACTGCAAGCAAAAAATATCCTTGTGCTATATTTAGCCACACATCAGACATTTGAACCAAGATGTTTCCCGCAGTAGCTTCTTGTACCTGTGTTAAAATTTCCTTTGCAATATCAAGTTGACCCCTTTCAGCTAGCACAATGGCTGCCCCATTTGCAGCATAAACACTTCTTGGTCTCTGTAACAACACTTAAGTGGCCCTTTTATGACATTAAGATCCTCTTGAGTTATTATTATACTCCTATTTTCCAAGAGAAAATTCCCCAAGGCCCACGGGAAATGAAAGATGAGGATTTGAGTTTCAACCTGGTTTCATTTTGAAAAGGGGACATTACATTATACAATATTTTTTTAACAACAAAATAATTTAATCCACCTATTTGGGACTATAAAATAAAAACAGATGAATTAATCCATTTTCAATTATAGGTTCTTTTAATCTAGAATCTGATAGAAAGATAAAGCATAATACATTGAAGGACACAAAAAATGTTCTAAAATAAAGACTAATATAGGCTGCCCATGGAAAAAAAGAAAGAGGAAAAATGAAAATATAACATACAAATGATTCATTTGAGGTTTTTGATGAGATCTCATTTAACTATGTCAAATGGATTTGGAAGGGACAAAGCATTTTTGATTGACTAAAATTTTGAGGTAGCCTATCCATTGTCATTGTATGCATCATCTTCTCTTGGAATCTATTTATACAATGCACCAAGCCTAGAATTGATGGGGGATACACTTAAGGTGGATACAAACTCATCAAATGATTTATGCACGCTTGGTAACATGAAACTAAAAATAGATGACTGGCTTAACTTAAAAGAAACAATTAAAGTATCACTCCAAGTTGTCTTGGCTAATGAAGTAAAGTGAAGAGTTGATGAATAATGAAGGATTCAAATGGAATGGAGAAAGCAAGAAGAATAAATTCGACGGGTGATGCAATAAGAAGAGAAATTCGAACATGTGAAGGAATTATCGAGAGCAAGCATAAGGAAAAGGATGATGACTATGATGAGGCTAATCAGTCTGAGAAGAAACAAAAGAAGGAAAAGAAAAAAAAGAAAAAAAAGAAGGATAAGGGCCACAAGGCTTATGATTCTTATATGGAGGAACCTAATGTTTCCATGGAAGATGAGAAAAATTATGAGTGATAAGGCACAAGATGATGCAGAAAATTCTCAAGATCTTCATGCAACTGTAGGTCTAGAAGACTCTTATGATGGTGAGACAAATTATCTAGTTTCAACAAAATCACGAAGGAGACATGCATAATCTGATTCTGAAGATGATGAACCATTTTAGAAATAGAGTTCGAGAGAAGATGATCCATATGATGATGATGTCTAGGCTTCATGAGCTTTAACTAAACCTAGCTCCTATTTTCCAAGAGAAAAATACACAACACCCATGGGAAATGAATGATGAGCATTTGAGTTTCAATAGATTCCAAGAGAAGATGATGCATACAATGATGATGGATAGGCTACCTCAAAATTTTAGTCAATAAAATATGCTTTGTCCCTTCCAAATCTATTTGACATAGTTAAATGAGATCTTATCAAAAACCTCAAATGAATCATGTATATGTTATCTTTTCATTTTTCCTCTTTCTTGTTTTTTATTGGCAACCTATTTTAGTTTGTTGAAACTCAAATGCTCATCATTAATTTCCCATGGGCCTTGGGGGTTTTTGTTTTGGAAAATAGGAGCTAGGTTTGGTTAAAGCTCAATAAGCCTGGACATCATCATCATATGGATCATCTTCTCTCAAACTTTATTTTTGTAGTGGTTCATCATCTTTAGAATTGGAGTATGCATGTCTCCTTCGTGATTTTGTTGAAACTGGAGAATTTGTCTCACCATCATTAGAGTCTTCTAGACTTGCAGCTACAAGAAGATCTTGGGAATTTTCTGCATCATCTTGTGCCTTATCACTCATTTAATTTTCCTCATCTACCATGGAAACATCAGGTTCCTCCATATAAGAATCATAAGCCTTGTGGTCCTTATCCTTCTTCTTTTTATTCTTTTCCTTCTTCTATTTCTTCTCAGATTGACCAACCTCATCATCGTCATCATCCCTGTCCTTACGCTTACTCTTCCATAATTCCTTCACACATCCAAATTTCTCCTCTTATTGCATCATGTGCCAAATTTATTCCTCTTGCATTCTCCTTTCCATCTGAATCATTCATTCTTCATCAGCTTTTTGTTTTGCTTCATTAGCCAAGACAAGTTGGTGTGCTACTTTAATTGTTTCTTTTCCTTTAATCCAATCATTTATTTTTAGTTCCATGTTGCCAAGAACACATAAATAATTTGATGAGTTTTTATCCACCTTAAGTGCATCCCCAATTAATTCTAGGCTTAGTTGGATCTCATTCTGAGCTTGGGCCATACCTGCAAGACATAGATATGCATCCATATAATTAGGAAACTTGAATAATTTTATCCTGTATGAAATATTTTCTTTTTTCAGTTAGCTATTCAAATAACCTAGCAAGATAAAATAGTGCTTTGAATTTATCCCATGGTAACTCAAGTGAAACACCACCTTCTTCTAGTTGATGGAAGAATTCCATATCCTTAAAGTGCACAAAAAAACTACATAATTGGAACTAGGGATTTTAGTTATGAATTCAACCCAAATGCCATTTCCTAATGCCTCCATAAAATTTTGTTGATCCAACTCTAGTTCATCACGCTCAAAATGAAGAACCCCAATGTTGTTTAACAATTCAATGGATACTTCTCCACTCTTCTTCAAAAGAGACTTTGTTGTCTTAAGAGAATCTAAGGCTACACTGGGTTCAATCAATATTAATAACTCACCAATCTTGAAAAATGCATAGGCATCACATGGATCTATGCGAGTTTCCTTTCTTAAAATTTCCAAATCCTTCTCTGCCTACCCTTGTTGAGCATATATATGGGCTACAAATTTTAAGCTCTCACACTTCTCAGGGTGGACCTCTAGAACCTTTTCAAAATTTGAGAGAGAAATCATAAGATATTTGAGCTTCAATTGAACCTATCCAAAAAATGCACAAAATTATTCACTAACTATGAGAATCCTACAATACAAAAATGTGCAAAACTGACCACAAATATTTTTCCCCATTTCAAATAGCAAAATTGCCAAAAGAATGTGTTTAAAACCTGTAAAAAAATGCAAATAATATCATGTTGATTTTTGTGCCAAAAGAAACCATGAGACCATAGCTTGTTTCTTACTATTATGCTTTGATAGATTTTTTCCAAGCATCCATAACTTGTTTTAAATCACCTATTTTAGGCTTTAAGCCATAACAACAAGGTAGTGATTTGTTTGATAAAATACTTTGGTAGACATGTATGAAAAATGTGGTAGCATAGACAAGGAAATGAACTTTGGAAAAAATGCCTCAAAGAAATGTGCTCTCATGGTGATGGAATGCCATGGCGAATTCCATGAAAAGCAAATTGTTATGGATTGTCATGGAATTCTATCTCCATGAGATCACATTTCTTTGAGGCATTTTTCCAACCAATTCAATTCCTTGTCTATGCTATTGTTTACTATTATGCTTTGAAATAATTTTTCCAAGCATCCATAGCTTGTTTGAAAGAACTTGTTTTAGGCTTTTATCCATAGCACCAAGTTAGTGAACTGTTTGATAAAATTCTTTGGTAGACAATATATATGAAAAATATGGTAGCATAAACAAGGCAATGAATTGTTTGAAAAAATTCCTCAAAGAAATGTGGTCTCATGGAATGTCATGACAAGAAAATGCAATTGGTAGTTGCTCCTAGTTATTAGTTATGCAATGTGAAGTAATTGCATAACTCCTTAGGTTGAATTTGTAAAAACTATATTGTAATTGAAATTTTGTCAGCTATCAACATCTAGTTATTAGTTATGCAATGTGGAGTAATGCTTTGAGTTTGAAAGATGTGCAATGCATGTAATCAACAATGTAGATGATTATGAACAAATAATTGATAGTAAGTCATAATATACCTCTATATTCCAACCTAAAATACATAAAAAATCCAATCATACATAGTATTATCAACAAATAATTGAGACCAGAATTCGATCACCAGATTAAATATTCTTGCCCATTGATTAATTCAAATAGATATTACAATATAACATAAGTCTCCTAGTATATGTTTCAATAAATGCCTATGATGATGATATCAAAATTTGGTCTTGGTTTCTCTTTTATAAGAGAAGAAACAAGCTTCATACCATTAAAAAATATGACATTTTCAAAATTCATGCCTCTTTGTATAAACTGGACTAAACATTAGTTTTTCTTAAAACATAAAACAAAGAAAGTAGATAACTAATTAATTCTATAGCACTCATGACACCATAGTCCATTAATCTCCGTACGACACCCATGATCACCTAAGATCTATTCAAGGTCCTTTCTCCATATTAGTGTATCTGAATGTGCGGTTCTTCCATTGTGACAATCCTAAGGCCTACTATTCAAGTGGAGGACCCATATACCTCTTCTCCTACTCATACATTGTATAATCATGTGGCCATTTGTATTCTTGGATTTTAAATTTATTTGCAAGGTGAATCTTTCATCAACTATCTAGTAACGCCCTACCATCCATGATAAACTTAGAATATCTAGCATCCAATTCTATTACTCCATCCATGATTAAGTCAAACATGTCAAGACTCAACTCACCATCCTTTTCTATGTGAGTGATGCACTATGGAACAATTTTTCCAAATTCACTCTTCCATTCATTGAGGTCCTTCAAGTGGTCATCATCTTTCAATAGTTTTGGCACAAAACACTAATTCAGAGTATGAAATGAATGTATTTTTGTTTTGATCTTTTGATCCTCTCCTTGCATATATTGGAATTTATCTATAACTATTTTGGCCATCTGCTCTATAGGTATTAATGTTATCGGAGCCTCAATACTCTTTTGTAAGATTCTACACAAGGTTACCAATGTGTGGTGTATGGACTACCAGTTCTTAAAAATGGGATCTAGATTTGGTATATGTGTTTTCATCTAATCAATTGCTTGTGTTAGTGAGTTGTAGCAATCATACACACTTTCCAACTTATCCATAATTAGTTTTATCCTATGCTCGAGGAAATTCTCTAAAACATTCCAAAATTTCTTATTCACTCCTTCCTTACCCTCATTGTTTTCTTTCTTTAACACTTTAATCTCTTGTCTACGAATGCTCACTTCTTCAGTAGAAGCACTTTCTATATCAACTGGTGGAGTAGGAGGACGCTGGTATAACATTATTTCCTTGTTTTGTGAGGGGCCTGGTCCTTTCAATTGTTCCTTCAACTTAAAATTTTCCATTAACAATTTATTGACTTCATCATTTAAATTTTTTTGTTCCTTTTCATACTCTCCCAATCTAGCTTCCATCTCCTAGTAACTACAACTCGGGTGAACACAGTTGAATGCATTGTCATGGTTGTAGCTTCTAGAGGAGTTTTATCCTTTAATGTTTTCACCATAGTCGTCCCTTTCATTTCCTGCACTACATCTAGTAACCTTGGTTTTTGTGTACTCTTTTGTTTGGCCAAAAATGCCAAGGTTTCAATATTAGGGTTATACCCTGTGCCACTTACCCCTTCATCTGAGTCAAACTCAATAATCAGCATTAGGTTCTTCTATGTTCTCACTTGATCAAGTAAAAACATTTTCTTTAATTTCATACCAGGGACAATAAGTATATTACTTTTCAAAATCATCTGTCTAGCCTCTTATGGGTTGACATCAATATTATCAAATCCTTAATTCATTAAAATTTTGGGCTAGTATCTAGTCATGTTGGGATTGCTTAGCTCCCATCTTATTTATTTCAACCCTTGCTTTAAACTCTCTCATTTTCATCTTAATCCAAAAGTCTTTAAATTCAAGGGTTTTGATAAATTCATCATCTTCCAAGAACTTGTGAGCTATAACTACCCTATCATCCTCATGAATTTATCTTTCTCCTTGTACCTCAATATCAAATCTAGATTTAGGCTTGTGGGATTCAGTTTCAAGCATAGGTTGGTCCACTTCAACATCATCCTTGAAATGTCTTAACACATTAATTGCTTCTTATGTATCTCTTAGCTCCTCACTTATTTCATAGGAAACAAGTGGATCTATCTCTTGTGTCTTTTGTTTTTTAGAAGGTGGTTGTTAAGGAGGCGATCTTGGAGAATCAGGACATACTGAAACAATATCCAGAGTTAGTTTTGTAATCAGAATACCACTCGGTCTTTTGGGACACAATTTAGAAAGTCTCCCCATATCTATTGCAGTCTTATATAATTCATTAAACTTATTAATTATCATATCAATCCTATTGATAGGATCTGCTTGGACTCTATGAAATAACCCAAGAAATCACTCTGCTTCATCTTTCTTTCTACCTCAAACTTTTTCATAAGTTCCCATTTACTCCTATCATTTACCTATTGAGGAGTGAAATAATTTTTTATTACATCTTCTTCATAGTAAATCTAGTGAGAAACCATAGCCTTGGTAAGGATGGTGCGCCTTACGAAATTCATGTGACCCTCAGGGTCAAAAGCTCTTTTCTTTGTAGACTATAAAGAGTACCTTGATTTTAGATGATTCTACAACTCTTCAAGTGTATCAGATCCCACTGATAGTTCCCAACATGTCAAATTAGGTAGAGATATACCCTTCCTTTGTTTACTCATGTCATCCTTTTCCATCCATAGAGTCTACCAAATGAACTCTAAAAAGGATAATCGAAGGGGGACAAACTTTGCTAGTATATGTGGGGCCTATGGGCATCCATAAATCCTGATTATTGTGGTAACTGGTAGAAAAACCAATGAACGAAGTTATGTGTATGGTCTTGGTTAGGTTTCAAAGACAAAGGTCTTAACAATTATAGCACAAGTGTGTGTAGTATTGGTGGTTGGTGGCCAAGAACTCTCATAATTCTGTACACAAACTAATCATGGAATATCATATAATTTGAATTCTCACATATGTTGTAACACCTTAGTTGCACTAGCAGCAAATGCCCCTGCTTGTCAATCTGACCCAAACACAATCTTTTGCTCCATCTATCTTTATTATGGTATAATATTAGGTGACACAACAAAGGATATACCTAAATTTTATGGGGGCTCTATTTTCCCTAACTTGTAGAAATGATTCATGCAATGCATTCTCAAGATATGAAGCAAAATCATATTCTATGTTCATCTCAAGGTTTTGGATCCTCATAACCATCATCATTAAAGTAACTGGCATTCACTCTTCTACATCTATCCCAAGTACTTAATAAAGAGCAAAGCAAGTTTCCTTGAAATAGAATTAGAAATCTGAGACACCAAATGGTTCAATAGCAAAAGGGGATATAGGAATCACCCTATTGCTCACACCCCTTTTCATGTAAATGGGGACTTCATCACTTCTATGGGTTTTCCTCAATCTAGTATACTATTCTTTAATTATTTGCAAATCAATTTTAGTTAGGGCTTGTTTGTTTAGGTCAAAACATTCAATGATGGCCGCTTTATTCAATAGAATTAATGGTGAACCATCTAGCAACCTCACAAACCTAGTAGCAGGATGATAACTCTAAGACAATACTTTGATGAACTCTACATCTATAAAAAAATTTGGGAAAATTAACTTGGCCAAATCTAATGCCCATGGATTTGACACTAGAATCTTGCCCTCCCTTTTTTCATAAAAGTACCAAAATAGCTCCCACCCAGAGATAGGGATAATGGCATCTCTAAAACCCTGAGCCACATCACTAAAAAAATTCTTAAATCCTCTCTCAATTGATTAAGGGAGGATGTCCATGATAGACTAGTGTAAGACCCTCTTTTTAACCTTAGATTCTTCATTTTTAGTTTGAGGTTCTTTCTTCTTGGGTGGCATGATGTAATTTTTAGTTTTAGGTTCTTTCTTCTTGGGTAGCATGATGTTTAACTATCTTACTTCTCCTAGTGTATCTAAAATGCAGAATTCCAAAACAATCTTCTACTTGTAAAACTTAATTCACAGTTTAACTATCTTACTTCTCCTATACTTATAAAATGCAGAATTCTAAACAATCTTGTACTCATAAAACTTAATTCACAAGAGTTATGTTCACTTACCTAGGTTATGATGGTTGCAAAGCTTAACCTTCTTGAACTCCCAACTCCCTGCACGATAATTTTTGCAAATGAGTGCAAAGAGAATGTCAAATTCTTGGTTTAATGGCTTTTGAGCTCAGTCATGTCAACATTAATATCAACCTTATGCCAAATATTTTTCTCGTAGTTAAAGTTTGAACTCCACCATTAATTTTACAAGATTAGATGGTTGATGTCATTTGTGTATTTAATACTGAGGTAAGTGTAGAAAGATGGGTTGCAATTTTGTGGCCAACTTTTTAAAAAAGTTTTGAAAGCTCATAATGCGAGTGTGTTATAATGTGCTTGCATTATGGCTTGGTGTGTTGAGCCCATAATGCGAGCGCATTATAACGTGCTCATGTTATGACCTAGATTAAAAGAAAAAAAATAGAAATCGAAATCATTGTTGCTTCCGACTATGTTTTTTTTGTTGCCCGCAGCCAAAACCCCCATATTCCATGCTTGCATTCTAGGAGGAGGTATTTTGGAAAATTATTTATCAACAGTTGTTGTTTCATCGCCAGGATGTCGCCATGTCGACGATGAGGTCTGAGAGGTAAGGATTATTTGTTTTTTGTTTTGAATTTGCTAGTTTTAGGTTGTTTTTTATGGTGTTTTTTGAATTTGTAGGAGATGTTAATCAACCTACAAACCCTCCTCAAAATCCTGAACAAGAACAACAATAAGTGGAACAAAATCCTCAAAAAATACAACAAGAAGAACAACAAAAAAATCCTCAAGTTAATCAACCACAACCTCAATCTCCTCAACCAATCCCTGAACATCCTCCTGGTACTCATCAAAACTTAATGAGTGAAATTGAGAACAATAAAAAACAACTTGAGGATTTAATCAGGAGGTTGAATGATCCAAACGGTTCAACCATGGAAAGAATGACCTTGGAAACTTCATTTAAAAAAGTTTAAAGCATGTAGATTCAATTAGTAAGAAATTAACTGGGTGGCAAGATAGGATGTAGGCGGCCAAGGATTATTACGAAGATAAATTATCATATAAAGCAGTAAAAGATTTAAAAATTAAAAAATCTAATTTGTGCTCATTATTCACTGACCCATGCACAAATGCAAATATTAGACTCAATGCAAAGAGGTTTCTTATTCATTGGTTCCACCACCAATAGATTAGGAACCTTTTTTGGGATAGGTGGTACATGGTTTTTGATTTTCCACCATGCAACAATTGTGAAGTCCTATAGTATTTCCTTAGGAAACTATACTTTGAGTTCATCTTGAACAAAATCCTAAATTATTTTGATATGAGGGACTTCCAGGGGAGAGGTGGGGGTTTGACACAAGATAGACCCAGAGCATAGCCAGATCCTACGCAGCAAGGGAGATGATCTCTCGCTAGGCCGTCTCATGAGCACATTGTTATCCCTTCCATCATGAAGGAGAGTGCCAAGATAGAGACTTTGCAGGCCATAAACTCTTTGAACTAGAGTGTCATCCAACATGCTAGCCCTATTCTACAGTGCCATCTAGGGGAGTTTTCTTGTCGTGGGCTTCGATCCCATTTGTGTCAATCTTGCGGGGTGACTTGTTCATATGACCCCACCAACACTCAGGAGGCTAGTATGTAGGATTCATCTGTAGCTATGGAGATGGAAAGGGTAGCTGGTGCTTTACATGAGGCCTATGGAATTGATACTCAGGTAAAAGTTAGCATATTCATTGAATTTTATTTATTAAATTTTGATTTTGAAATGCAAGATTAACTAATTTAGTTGTATGATTTTAATAAAATTATAGGGTCACGGTGTTGATACTGGATACACCAGCCCTACACCTACTTATTTATCCACTACACCTATCATTGAGGTATGTAACTAGTAAACAATTGTAAATTTATTACATGTTAATAGCATTGTTTTATGAATGGTATTTTAATATGTGAATTTGGATGTTGAATAGGCTAATATTGGAGGTTTTGTGGGAACACCTCCTAGTGCCAATGGATTTAGTCAAACCTTCACATAGGTAATATAATAAACATTTTAACTAATGAATTGTACTTAATAGATTTTTAAACATAGTTTATATTCATATAATGATTACGTTGCATTGCACATCTTTCAAACTCAAAGCATTACTTCACATTCCATAACTAATAACTAGATGTTGATAGATGAAAATTTTTCAACTACAATATAGTTGTTTAGAAAGTCAACATAAGCAGTGATGCAATTACTTCACATAGCATAAGTAATAAGTAGGAGCAGCTTCCAATTGCATTTGCTTGTCATGGCATTCCATGAGACCACTTTTTATTGAGGTTCAAACAGTTCACTGCCTTGTCTATGCTGTGGATGCTTGGAAGAAATATATGAAAGAATAATAGTAAGCAATAGCATAGACAAGGAAACGAGATGTTTGAAAAAATTCCTTGATTACTATTATGCATTGATAGATATTTTCCAAGCATCCATAGTTTTTTGGAAAGCACCTTTTTTAAGCTTTTAGCCATAGTAGCGAGGGAATGAACTGTTTCATAAAATGCTTTGGTAGACATGTATGGAACATGTGGTAGCATAGAAAAGGCAGTGAGCTATTTGAAAAAGTGCCTCGAAGAAATTGGGTCTCATGGTTGGACATCGCCATGAGATCTAAATTCTTTGAGGAATTTTTTCAAAC
Organism: Sequoiadendron giganteum; assembly: GCA_007115665.2. Lineage (NCBI taxonomy): Eukaryota > Viridiplantae > Streptophyta > Pinopsida > Cupressales > Cupressaceae > Sequoiadendron > Sequoiadendron giganteum. Next base: position 88,858,256 of record CM021101.1, on the reverse strand, counting down.
AACTCACCACCTTTTCTATGCTACCACATGTTCCATACATGTCTACCAAAGAATTTTATGGAACAGTTCATTTCCTTATTGTTATGGCTAAAATATTAAAAAAGGTTCTTTCCAAAAAACTATGGATGCTTGGAAAATATCTATCAAAGCATAATAGTAAGCAATAGTATAGAAAAGGTAGTGAGTAATTTAGAAAAATGCCTCGAAGAAATGTGGTCTCATGGTGATGGAATGCCATTCCATCACCATGAGACCACATTTCTTCGAGGCATTTCTTCAAAGAGATCACCACCTTTTCTATGATACCAAATTTTCCATACATGTGTACCAAATAATTTTATCAAACTACTCACTTCCTTGCTGCTATGGCTAAAAGCCTAAAATAGGTGCTTTCCAACAAACTATGGATGGTTGGAAAAATTTATATCAAAGCATAATAGTAAGCAATAATACCATAGAGAAGAAAATGAACTGTTTGAAAAAATGCATGAAAGAAATGAGGTCTTAAGGTGATCGAATGTCATGATGTGCATTTGTTTGTAATGACATTCCATCACCATGAGACCCCATTTCTTTGAGGCATTTTTTCAAATAATTCACTACCTTCTCTATGCCACCACATCTATCGTACATGTCTATGAAAGCATTTTATCAAATAGTTCACTAGCTTGTTGCTATGGGTAAAAGCTTAAAAATGCATGCTTTTGAACAAGATATGAATAGGGAAAATAGTAAGCATGATAGTCAGAAATATATAGTTTAATAAGTACTCAAAAATTTGTTCATTATCTCATACATATAAGTCATGACATGTTTCGCTATTGTATTTTTTGTGACCGAATAACTTGTTGTTTTATTTTTATTTGTTGCAAGTGCAAACACCTCTGAATATTCAGAGGGAAATGGAGATCGGTGTTTCATCTGCTATAGAATCTTCGATGGCTCTGACAGGGGAGGTATGAGGCAAATTACTAAATTTCAATTTACATTTGTTGTTATAGATGTTAGTGAAAAATCAAACCATTATTGATTCATAGTTTAATTTGTATTTGGATGGTTTATGCAAGGATTCAGTACACCTCAGCATGGGCATTTGAATATTTCCCTCATGGAGAGTGATCATCAGATGGCGGTAAGTGATTATTTTGTTAAATATATCATTTTTTTAATGTAATTTCTATATATTAATGTCTTTACTTCTTATTCTAACAGATAATACTTGACCATGAACTAAACCCTAGGAGGAACACCAAGAGCACTCCTCGACTGTAGCATAAATGAGTGACAGACGTATCACCATACAATCAACAAGCAAAGGGCAAGAGTTTATTTCGAGGGGATGGAGAGCGATGACTTATAATTCTAGAGCCCTTTGTTGTATACCTATATGGCATTTTTGTACATTTTTTATATTAGATATATTTGACATTGTATGCCTATATGGGATTCTCATAAGCCTATATAGCTATTTTTTACCTATATTTTATACTTATATCGACATATATTGATGTATCCCTACATGGATATTTGGTTAATACAAATATTTTTTATCGATGGTGTCCATATTTGTATTATAAATCCATGGTTCAATAGATATGAGTTACATGTATTCAAGTGTATACTTTAGAGCTTACGTATATTCTAATGTATACTTTGCAACTTATGTGTTTTCATGTGTATACCTTGTATTCATGCATATACTTTGTATTAATTTGCGTATACTATGTATTTGTGTGTATACTTCAAGGCTTACGTGTTTTTGAGTACTTGTGCTTCCCTTATTCACATGTACATGCTTGACTTATTCACATTTATACTTATTAATTGGTTAGCCCTTGCATTGATCATTGTTTTCCTTCATGATTTATCTTGAATATTAATTGATTGATGCTAAACAACTTTATTAGTCGATGCTAAACAACTTCAATATTTCTAGGAATACTAGTAGAGTTACAAATTCCAAAATTGCACAAATTGAAAAGAAAAGATTAACTATAAATAAATACATTGATTCTTAACTTGATAATTGATTAAGAATGAGTATAAAATATATCAAGATATGAGCTTTCTAGAATGGCAATTGCCAAGTAGAAAATAGGCAAAGCATTCCCAATACTTTGAAAGTAATAATCCACCCAAAATTGCAACAGGAGAGAAGTAATGAAAACAAGGAGGCCTTCAATTACCAATAAAAAATTTAACTAATTTCAACAAGCCTTAAATCTCCAAAACCCTAACTAGGGTGATTCCCTTCACAACTTCACTATTTGCCTTGTACGTCTACAGACCTAGTTTCTTTGACCTATCTCACAACTCCACTCTCAAACCCGTTAACCAATTATATACTTAGACACCCTTTAATGCATACCAAAACATATCTCAAAATCTCATATAACTCTTGTGGAATAAATCCTTCAAACTGATGATTCTACGTTGTCCCCTTAAGCCAAATATGCCTAATTTACAAAGAAAATCTCCTCTAAACAATATGCCAACCCAAAATACCTATGGATAGTTATTTACTAGTCTATAAAACCACCAAATATACAAAATTTAGCCATTCAACCGCTCACTAAGTCCTCTTTATACAAAACCCTCATTTTTAGCAAGTTACAAAGGGGTTTACTTAAGATCCAACTTCCCAACTTCTTTAAAATTCATCAAAGAATAAAACATGATTCTAATGGCCTGAACATGTTTAATATTTCACCAAAAAAAAATTTCCCCAAGAGTTTTTCTCACCTACCCACCTTTAACCACCAATTTTCACTCAAAATATTCAAATTTGACAACTAAGGCATCATGCCCAAGTGCCCAAATGACCTATCCTAATCCAAAAACCATTCAATAAAATAAATACTACCATATTGGGCCCATTCCACTCAGATATAGGAGTTATAGTTAGTGGAATAGGCCATAATCATATTTTTATGGCTTCAAAACCTTAAAATTGGAGTTTCAGACCTGCCTACAGGGAAAACTCAATAAGATTCTACAACCCCAATGGGAATGCCTCAAAATCAATCAAAATGATAGATAAGACACTGAAACAATAATTCAAATAAATTTGGAGTCACCATCAGGCTGTCCAGGCCGTGCAATGAATTGCAAAATGAAAGTTGCACCACTTTGCAACTTTACATTGCTTGCATTTGACACTTTTTCCATCAATTGAAAACTAGACACTACGGGAAAATGACTCCAAGATAAAAAAAAATGAGAGAGGTTATTGTAGAGGGGTCCGACATGATCCTATAGGCTTAGACAAAGAGTTCGTAAGTGTCATGGTTTTCGAGTAATATCCCATCAAATATTGCATCCATTTTGTAGTTTGGACCCTTAAGGGATGAATCTGGTTGAATGTAGCTTGGAGTGATTCCGCATGTTTCAGTGCGAAAGAGGACCATGCCTAGTGTAAAAATACCTATTTGGATGTGTTGGAACACTCTATTTGGTCACACGAGTTGCATAATGAAAGTTGCACTAGTTTGCAACTTTCTATTACTTGCATTTGACAACTTTTTCCCCAAGTGAAAATTTTCCACCATGGGAAAATGCCTCCGAGATAGAAAAAACTAAGAGAGGTTAATGTAGAGGGGCTCAAAATGATCCCATATGATCAAATGAGAAGTTTCTAAGCATCATGGTATCTGAGTAACACCATGTTGAAGTTTGCATCCATTTTGCACTTTGGATCCTTAAGGGATTGATCCAGTTAAATGTAGTTCGGAGTGATTCCACGTGTTTCGATGTTAAAGAGGACCATGTCTAGTGTAAACATACCTATTCAGATGCATTGGATCACTTTTTTTGGTCACACGAGTTGTAGAATGAAATTTGCAGCACTTTACAACTTTCAACTACTTGCATTTGACAACTTTTTCCCCAACTAAAAATTTGCCACCATGAAAAATTTTCTTCGAGATAGAGGCTATTGTAGAGGGGCCCAACACAATCCTATAGGATCAGATGATAAGTTTCTAAGCATTATGGTATCCGAGTAACACCATGTTGAAGTTTGCATCCATTTTGCACTTTGGACCCTCAAGGGATTGATTCGGTTGAATGTAGCTCAAAGCGATTCTGCATGTTTGGGTGTGAAAGAGGATTATGCCTAATGTAAAAATACCTATTCGGACATGTTGGAACACATTGTTTGGTCACACGAGTTGCAGAATGAAAGTTGCACCACTTTGCAACTTTCAACTACTTACATTTAAAAACTTTTTCCCCAAGTGAAAATTCGCCACTACACGAAAATGCCTTTGAGATAGAAAAAATTGAGAGAGGTTATTGTAGAGGGGCCCAATGTGATCCCATAGGATCAAAGATGATTTTTTTAAGCATCATGATATCCGAGTAATAACATGCCAAAATTTCTAGCCATTTTGCACTTTGGACCCTTATGGGATCGATCCAGTTGAACGTAGCTCAGAGCGATTTCACATATTTGGGTATGAATGAGGACTATTCATAGTATAAACATACTTATTCAGATGCGTTGGAACACTCCATTTGGTCACACGAGTTATAGAATGAAAGTTGCACTAGTTTGCAACTTTCAAATACTTGCATTTGACAACTTGTTCCCCAAGTGAAAATTTTCCACCACAAGAAAATGCCTCCGAGATAGCAAAAACTGAGAGAGGTTATTATAGAGGAATACAATGTGATCCTATAAGATCAAACAATAATTTTCTAAGCATCATGATATCCGAGTAAAACCATGATGAAGTTTGTAGCCATTTTGCACTTTGGACCCTTAAGAGATCGATTCAGTTGAACATAGCTCAGAGTGAATCCGCATGTTTGGGTGTGGAAGAGGACCATGCCTAGCGTAAATATACCTATTCAAATGCATTGGAACACTCCGTTTGGTCACATGAGTTGCAAAATGAAAGTTGCACCACTTTTCAACTTTCAACTACTTGCATTTGACAACTTTTTCCCCAAGTGAAAATTCGCCACCACAGGAAATTGCCTCTGAAATTCTGAAAACTGAGAGAGGTTATTGTAGAGGGGCCAACATAATCCCATAAGATCAGATGAGAATTTTCTAAGCATCATAGTATTTGAGTAACACCATGCTAAAGTTTGTAGCCATTTTTCACTTTGGACCCTTAAGGAATCGATCCAGTTGAATGTAGCTTGGAGCGATTCCACATGTTTGGGTGCGAAAGAGGACCATTCCTAGTGTAAACATACCTATTCATATGCATTGGAACACTCCATTTGGTCACATGAGTTGTAGAATGAAATTTGTACCACTTTGCAACTTTCAACTACTTGCATTTGACAACTTTTTCTCCAAGTGAAAATTTTCCACCATGGGAAAATGCCTCTGAGATAGTGAAAACTGAGAGAGGTAATTGTAGAGGGACCCAACATAATCCCATAGGATTATACAAGAAGTTTCTAAGTTTCAGGGTATCTGAATAACACCATGCTGAAGTTTGCAGCCATTTTACACTTTGGACCCTTAAGGGATCAATCCGGTTGAACATAGCTCAGAGCGATTCCGTGTGTTTGGGTGTGAAAGAGGACCATGCCTAGCGTAAAAGTACCTATTCAGACATGTTGTAACACTCTATTTGGTCACATGAGTTGTAGAATAAAATTTGCACCACTTTGCAACTTTATATTGCTTGGAATTGACACTTTTTCCATCAAGTCAAAATTGGACACCATAGAAAAATGACTCTGAGATAACAAAAACTGAGAGAGGTTATTGTAGAGGTTCCCTACGTGATCTCAATGACTCAAAAAAAATTCCCATAACCAACACGATATTTGGGTAACAAGCTGTCAAAGATTGTTGCCCTTTCACAATTTGGATTGTTAAGGGATTACATTGCTTTAATTACAAATGTTTGAGGGAAGAAATAGATTTTGATGTAGATTAGGGAGGAAATCAACTTACAATCACAATTCAAACCTTTAGAAACAACTTTGCAACCCTTTTAAACCTATCTCTCCAACTCTTCACAAATTCACTCAAATTCCCTTGTAGGTCTGCAGACCTAGTTTCTGGACCAAAGCTCTCAAATACAATATCAAAAACACTAACCAATTGTATTTTAAGAAACCCTTCACCATCTTACAAATCATATCTCAAAAGAAACATAGGTCACTTTAGAGCAAATTCTCCAAAATCATGTAACTATGTTGTCCTAGACCTTAATTAAGTCACTTTAACAAAGGATCACCCACTCATACACCTTTTCAATCCTAAATATTCATGGACAGTCACTTACCAGTCTACAAAACCTCCAAATCCACAACTTTTGATCAAAGAATCATTTCCTATGACACCAAAACATGAAACCCTCACTTTATGCCATTCCAAAGGGGTTTATTGGAAAAAACTATTCCAGGATTCTACATAGGCAACCAAGGCCTCAAACACCTTTAGTTATGTCTACACATGCTTGAAGGTTCATCAAAATTTTCTTCCACAAATTTTTTCTATGACTTCCCTCCTCTAACCATCAAATTTCACTCAAAATACATAGTTTGACAATTAGGGCATCATTCCCAGGCACTCAACTCACCTTCCCCACCCTTTCAAAGCTTCAAACACTTCAATATATGCCCAGTCATGCCAAATCAATCATCTTCCAATGTTGCCTAATACAATTTCACCAAAATCCAACATTGAAACTCCATTTTTAAGCTAAAATTCACCCAATTTGCTCTGGGACAACAACCAAAAACACTCCTAAACATTTTCCATACTCCTAAATCTTATTCCTACATTTAATCCTACCATTTTGGACTCATTCCACTGAGCCACAAAGAGAAAAAATAGGTGGAATGAGTTATTTATTCATTTTTGGTCTTCAAACCCTTATGGTTGGCTATATAGACCCGCAGTCAGTAATTTGACAATAAAATTCTTAAAACTCAATGAATTTCCTTCACTCCAAAGCCAAAACGTTGCTAACACTTGGTGTAGGGGTACCAAGTAAAATTTAGAAATTTAGGTGTTGAAGTCTTGTTTTGAGTTAAATAAGGTCATATAGACCATTTTCATGATGTAATAAGCCTATTTTGATGGTCATTAGATGATTAGAAGGTTTTATGAGTCAATTTGGTTAGGAATAGGATAGATGTTGACTCTTGGAGTAGGGGCGATCGTTTTGGAGTCATGGCATGTAACCTTGGTAGTGAAAATGAGTGATTTTGAGTGAAATTGAATGGTTTTAGGGTGAGAATAGATGAAATCCATTGGGGAATTCATTTGTGAGAGTATTTTAAGCATGTATAGACATCCTATGGTATGTTTGGGGTGATGGTTGTGAGAGTTAAGTGTGGGTAGAGTGATTTTCAATAAGACTCCTTGGAAAACCTAGTCTTGGAGGTTTGAAAGTGAGGGTTTAGTGGATTGGTAGCTTGGTGAGAGTTTGAAGCTCTAAAAATTATGGAATATTGTGTTTGGTAACCCAATTGTATATTATCCTTTGATTTTGAATGAATTGTAGGTGTTTGGGAAGGTGTCTCTTTGCAAAAGAGGCCTAATTGGCCTAGTTGCCCCTATGGTAAAGTGGGATTTTGAGGCATCCCTTTCAAAGGAGTCAATAGTAATCTTGAGATATTTTTATGATCACAAAAAAGGTTATATAAATCTGTTGGTACAATCTGGAGAAGCCATCTGGATCTGTAGATATGTTTGGTAGTCCCTTGGGAGAGGGCTACTAGCTTGTGAAGGTTTGGAGTGGGTTTGTGGCTAAGTATGTTTCTTTGAGGTTTGAGAGTGGTTTAGTTGAGATTGTATGATGATTTTAATCTTGTTAGATGACTGTTTGAATTAATGTGAAGGTCTGAGAACCTTAGTGTGTATTGGATCCATGGGTGACTTACACCATTGTTGAGTTTTGTGAGTGTTTTGGAGAGCTAGTCAAGAAGTCAGGTTTATGATCTTGGTACTAATCTATTTGATTGTGCATGTGGCCCACCTAACTATACATAAACACCTATCTCTACCAATTGGAAAATATTTTAGGATATAATACTTTTGTACGGCCAAGTCTAATAGTTTTCCACAGAAAAATTCAATCAAACACACAAAATTACAAGAGAAAACAGGGGATTTTTATTGTTTTTCCTTCACAAAAACCTTCAAAAAACTCTTCCTTCAAGTTCCCAACATATTTAAACCTTAACCAACCTATGCAAATGGATCTAACTTCCCTTTGAATGCCCATGACCATTGGGCTTCTTCAAGTTTACATTTTTTTGCACTTTTTTCACATTAACAACTTTTCAATTTTTGCAATTTTACATCATTTTGACAAATATGCAACATGAATTGCAAAATGACCCCAAAAAAAACTAACATTACTTATTAAATTATAAATTTTTCTAATATGAACTTATTAAATTAACAAAACTCAAAACACAAAACTAACTTAAGACTTTCATGAACCAAATTTGCTCAATAACCTTGGTGCCTTGCAGCAAATTTCAATATTTGAGTAAATCTCATTGCAATTAAATCTCATTACAATTCCTTAGGTACTACATTATCACATATATTTTACAATGTCACTCATAAATTCAATATTATGAAGTATAATTTCTACATCATAGGTTCTCATGACGAGGTTAACTTCAAATGAGTTACTTGAGATTCCCTTGCTAAGCTTCACATGCAACCCCATAATGGCTTCAAATCAGAATTGAGATTTATCAAGATCATCAAAATAAGGATGTTGCATTTCTTTTTTTGCTGAGATTCTCTTCGATGGCTCATAAATCAGCATTTTTTGGAAGGAGAGACCAATCAATTTTTAGTAGTTTACTTACAAAAATGAAAAGGAAAATAAGAAAAGAAAGAGCATCCAACATGGAAATGAAATGAAAATAGATGAAAGGAGCTTACATACAACAAATCCACACCATTTGGTTCCAACTTGGGAACAACAAGGCATAAATATTGATGCTTCCATTGAGGATAGGCATGCCAGTCTCTCAACTTACTCACTCCTGGTTATACATCTTCACTGGGACTTCCAAGATACCTATTACACACAACACCTCTCATGAATAGGATAACTTGAAACTTGAGATGCTCTTATAGTCTCTACATCAGAGGTGCTCATTATAAGGTTAACTTCAAATGAATCTTGAAATTCCCTAACCAAGCTTCACACACACTTTTGTAATGGCTTAAAATCATAATTGAGATTTATCAAGATCATCAAAATAAGGATGTTGCATTTATTTTCTGGCAGAGATTCTCTTGGATGGCTCATAAATCTGCATTTTTTCTACAAGGGGACACTAATCAATTTTTAGCAGGTTACTTACAAATAGGCAAAGTAAAAGAAGATGATAGCATTGGAATCAAACAAATTAATGTGCATACAAGTATAAATTAATAAGAACAAATGTGCATACTTACAAATTAATCCAATCAACCATCCATGTCTACTCTACTCTTTATTGTGTCAAGTATTGCCTCATGGTCAGACTCACAGACCTTACACAAGGTCTTGTTCAAATTTCTACCCACATAGTTGGTCAAACAAACATTGGATTCCATGAAAAGGTTTGAGTAATGAAGAATCTTATGATGCATGTGAAAGTCCTAAAACAACCAATGTTTAACACTCTTATGTGGGTACCTTCTAAGCCATGTTCTAGTAACAAAAACTGAGCCTGTAGGGTATTCGATGTCTTCTCCATCTATAACTGGTACCTCCAATTTATTTTTAGCCTCAAAACAATGAAATAAGTAATATTTTGTTCCCTCTTCGTTGTCTTCATCCGTAATAACTGCATAAACATGCCCTGTATTGATATGTATAACAAATATCTTGAAATTAGTCAACATTATGAATACAAGGCAAAGTAAGATAACAATAGGAATTTCAAAAACTAAGCAAGTATAGATATATTACCTGGTTGAACTAGATCTAATACGTGGTCAAAGTTGACCGATGATTCCATAAATGTTAGTTCCAATTTCATCAGAGGGCGATACATGTGAAGTGGGCTAAGATAACTTGTCAACCATCTGTCAACCCACTCCCCTGACTAACAATCAGTCTAGGCATGCATTTTACATGAAGAACAAAAGCATGCCATCTTTTGTGTATTGATACTCCATGAACCTGCATCTGAGCTAAGGAAAGAGTGTAGCTCACTCGATCTTGTTAGTGTGCAACAATCCTGATATGGTGCAATGTTAGTATCATCCATCAATCAAAACAATATATGAACTAAAGACTAACCTGCATTACTTGGACCCATCGAAGCATTGCACCACTTGATGATTGATCTTGCATCTGTCAACTTTGCACTATATTTATACTTTAACTCTTCTTGTGTTAATGCTTATTTCATGCATGTTCCTACACCATCATCCTCCCCCTTTCCATGTTCAACCTCATAAAAGTTCCACATATGTTGAACACCTATAATGAAATGCATCCTACTCAACTAGTAGCACATGTGTGAGTTCTTGAACTGTATTTCACAGTTATCCAACTTATGTCCCTCTGAGCCAAATCACTATAGAACATCTAGAAGAATCCTTGCACGAACTCTAGAGAATGTGTGCGATCATCACTAATATAAAAGTGATACTCCCTCAATACCTTCCTTTGGTCCTCTATACTATGAGCTACATGAATGAATTCTATGTGCATAAATATTGATTGATGCAAAGTCCTTAAACCATTAACTGTGTGTATTTGAGTCCTTGGAAGCCTATTCCTTTGATGAGAATTTGAGAGATTGTTTGGAAGTCTATCAAGAACTAATCTCTAAATCTTTGTTCAAGTTTATCTTGGATCCCTAAAAAATTTGCATCAATGGAGCAGTGCTAGTTTTAGTTGTTTCTTTCAAAAGAGTCTATAGTGGTTTTGACATATGTTTTAGATCTTGGAAAAGGATATCCAAAAAGGTTTTTACAGACTTGATTGGTGAAATAAGTCAAAAGATATAAGTGAAAATACCTTGTGGAAGGACTACTAGCTTGTAGGTGGTTTGGAGTAGTGTTTCTACAAAATGGTGTTTCTCGGTAGTTTGAGTGGTCAAGTTGTGTATGGTTTATTGTCTTAATCTTGTTAGATTCCTTATAATATTCATGCAAAGACCTTAAACCCTTGGTGTGGATTGGAGACCTTGGAAGCCTATTCCTTTGATGGGACTTTGTGAGTGTGTTAGGGAGTCAATCAAGCCCTAGTCTTTAATTCTTGTCAATTTTTTTGTGAAGCCATTGATCCTCTACATCAAGTTCCATGCAAGGAATAGTGCCTCCAGGTTAGGGTTTGGTGAAATGACAGTGGTAAAGGCTTGGAGGTGGTTTGGTTACCATGTGCAGACATATACTTGAATTGAGTGCAATAAGTTGTGAAACTGATGATATTGTGTTATTAAAAGGTGATGTTTCTTTGTTCCTGTTAAGATGATGATGGTAAGAATAATTTGGGCCTGGTAAATGGTGTAGGGGCACCATTTAAAAGTTTTTGTGAATTCAAGGTTTTAAGGTCTAAGCTTTAGGATTTTGGGTGTTTTGCATAAAATAAGGTCTATTAGACCATTTTATATTGTAATTAGTCATTTTATATGAACATTAGGTGTTTAGAAGGTCAAGTTTGCAAAAAGTGAAAAAAATTGAAAATTTGTCATCAAAAATTGCAAAATTGCCTTGTAAGGGAATACCAACAGTCATAAGTGTTCAAAAGTCAATTTTTTGGAGTTGGATAGTTAGTTTGGAGGGAAAAAGAATAAACAAGGGAAAATTTATCGATGTAAGTTTTCTTAAATTGAAGATTTGGAAGAAGAAACAATTGAAATATTATTGATTTTATCAATTTTTTGTATTTTTGCTCTTGTTTAGACCTATATGGCCCCGTACAGTAACTAATTGCTCAGAAACTTGTTGGATTCATTTGTATCATGAATTAAATTTCTTTTTTGGAGGTTTGATAGTTTAATATCCCATTTGGAGGGAGTTTGAGTTATTTTCCCAAAACTGCCTGTGTAAAGTAGAGTTAAGGGTTGGAGGCCTTAAAATGTCAAATTAGGCCATTCCACCTACTATCTATTGTTGTATCTCAATGGAATGGTCAAATAAAATGTGGGGTAGGTGTGTATAATGTCTGTGAGTGTAGGGCAGGTCCAATAAGTTGTTGGGCATGTTGCCCTAGAGGGGAAAATTGAGTTTTCCAAGTGAAATAGTGAGGTTTTGATATGGAACAGTGAGAATTATGTTGGGGTAGTGTGATTTCTTAATGAATTGAGTTTTTTTAGGTCAATTTGGTCCTGTTTGAAGTGATTGTAGAGTTGTGAGAGGATTGGAAGCAAGACTTTCAATAAAGTGCTAGGTTTTTGCCTAGAATAGAGGGTTTTGGGGTTTGGTAATTCGGTGGATGAGTTTATAACAATTAAGTTTGGAATCCTAGGTTTTGACACCTATAGATTTCTTCCCAAGTGAATTTTGAGTGAAATGGAAAGTTTAAGATCGAGTCCCTTTGTAAAATAGGCCTAATTTGAGGCCTAGTTGGTGTTTGATGCTTGATTTGAGTGAGTCGTGACAAAGAAACCTATCAAGTGTGGTTGATATATGTTGAAAGGTGCCTTGATGGGTGTTTGAAATTATTCAATTTTTGGTTTGAAAGAAGTTCATTGAGAAGATTTACCCGATTGAGTTGATTTCTGATGCTACAAGTAAATTGTGAGAATTGGTTAAGATAGTGTGAATTAGAGATTTTGGAGAACTGATAGTTATTTTGTTGGTTGATTTTTGTGATAAGTGTGTTGTAAGACCTCCCCTAGTTACATCAGTAAAGGTTTGGATTCAAGAGGTGTTGTTTTAGTGCTTTATAGCAATGTGGAAACAAGGTGCAAACTGGTGTCTTAGTGAGAATGTTTCATGAGTTGAGTGATTCAAAGTTTTCCAATGGTGTTTTTGTTTTGAACCAACCAAGATAATGATGTTCAAGGTGTTTTCAGGGTCTATGGTGAGTTGGTAACCTGATTTGGTAATTTGGTGCCTTTTAGCAAAGTGAAACAAGTTACAAAGTTGTGGATTTTGGTTGAAAGTTTAAGGGAATCTTGGTTGAAATTTTTGTTGATCTTCTCAATTTGGGATTAGGGTAAAAATTACCCTTGAAGTTTGTGGAATTTTTTAGATGCTCTGTGTCAAAAATGTTTGGAGAGTCGTATGCACATCCACGATAAAGGATTGAGAGATTTTTTTTTACTTCTTTACAACTTATGTCATATATATTTGTATACAAAATGTGGAAGCATACACAAGGTAAGCCAATTGTTAAATAAAAAAATGCCTCAAAGAAATGTGGTTTAAACATGTAATTGGAAAGTGTATAGAATTGTGTAATTTAAAATGTGCATTGACAACTTAAGGCTATAATGACAAACAAACAATGATCAACATGGAATATGCAAAATAGAAAAAATGAAACCAAGCCATAATAGAATGATAGAAAATGTGTAAAGACTTCACATACCTAAAAAACTAGAGTTTGAAATGGAGGAGTTCTACTCAATTATGTAGCTTTTGCTTCTTCTTTCTTCAAAATCCTCAACAATTTGACTTTTTCAAAAGCTTGTTCCCCTCCAAACTTCAATTGTATATCACTTTTGAATGGAATTAAGAATTAAATTGATATTATATGCATTTCAATGTGAAAATTCTACTATTTCATGCAAAGGTGGTGGAATGTGAAAAACATGCATCCACACTTCACAACATCATCAAAAAGCTACTTTTTGTTGGAGCACATGCAAAACTAGGAGAATATGCAGAATGTGGGTCTTGAGATCACAGGTATATTGAGATTTTTTACCATTTTTTAGAGCAATCCAAAATGCGCTCATGTTATAACGTGCTCGTGTTATAACGTGAGTGCATTATTTCTTGGTAAAAAGGGTCACATCTCTACTTCTTCAAAACATGCTCACATTATGAGAAATTTGGTTTTCTTATAGATTTCCATTCTCTCTCTTTTTCTTTACCCTCTATACCCTAATTCTATCTCTCTCCCATCTATCCTCTACCCTCTATCTCTCTCCCACTCCATATGTCTCTCTCTCTCTCAAGTCTCTCCCTCCTACCCCCTCTCCCTCTCTCAAATCTCTCTCATTCATTCACTCCTTCTGTCTCTCTCCCCTCTATTCTCTACCCTTATACCCTTATACCTTTTATCCTCTACCCTCAACCCTTAAACCCTAATTTTATCTCTCTCCTCTCTACCCTTTACCCTTAACCCTTATAACCTCAACCATTATACCCTAATCCCCCAAATCTATACTCTCAATCCTCTACCCTCAACCTTAAATCCTCAACCCTTAAACCCTCTACCCTATTAACCCCTAAAAACTCAACCCTAAACCCTAAACCCTAAACCCTTAAACCCTCTACCCTCTACCCTAATTCCTCAACCCTTAAACCCTTAACCCCACTTATTAAAATCTCTACCCTAATCCTTCAACCCTCTTGACCCTTACTCCCTCAACCCTTAAACCCTAATCCCTCAACCCCTATAACCTCTACCATATACATTGGATCATCAACCCTAATCCCCCAACCCTATAACCTAGATCCTCTACCATCAATCTTAAACCCTCAACCCTCAACCCTATAAACCCTTAAACACTCAACCCTAAACCCTAAACCCTAAACCCTCAACCCTTAAACCCCAAACCCTTAAACCCTAAACCCTTAAACCCTCTACCCTTTACCCTCAATCCTCTACCCTCTACCCTCAACACTAATCCCTCAACCCTTAAACCATTAATTAAACCACTTAGTAAACTCTCTACCCTAATCCCTCAACCCTCTTGACCCTTAATCACTCAACCTCTATACCCTCTACCCTATACATTGGACCCTCAACCCTAATCCCCTAACCCTATATCTTCAACCCTCTACCCTCAACCCTCTACCCTTAATCCTCAACTCTTAAACCAACTACCCTCTACCCTCAACCCTCTACCCTTAATCCTCAACTCTTAAACCAACTACCCTCTACCCTCAACCCTTAAACCCTTAAAACCACTTAGTAAACTCTCTACCCTAATCCCTCAACCCTCTTGACCCTTAATCCCTCAAACCTCAACCCTTAAAACCTAATCCCTCAATCTCTATACCCTCTATCCTATACATTGGACCCTCAACCCTAATCCCCCAACCCTATACCCTCAATCCTCTACCCTCAACCTTAAACCCTCAACCCTTAAACCCTCTACCCTTAAACCCTCTACCATCTACCCTCAATCCTCTACCCTCTACCCTCAACCACAATTCCTCAAACCTAAAACCCGTAAGCCCATGCTTAGAAAAATATCTACCCTAATCCCTCAACCCTCTTGACCCTTAAACCCTCTATCATTGTAACCTCTACCCTAGATACATTGGACCCTCAACCCTAATCCTCCAACCCTATACGCTCAATCCTCTACCCTCAACATTAAACTCTCAACCCTTAAACCCTATACCCTCTACCCTCTTCCCTATAAACCCTTAAACACTCAACCCTAAACTCTAAACCCTAAAACCTAAACCCTCAACCCTTAAACCCTAAACCCTTAAACCATCTACCCTCTACCCTCAATGCTCTACCCTCTACCCTCTACCCTCTACCCTCAACCCTAATCCCTCAACCTTTAAACCCTTAAACCCACTTAGTAAACTCTCTACCCTAATCCCTCAACCCTCTTGACCCTTAATTCCTCAACACTTAAAACCTAATCCCTCAAACCCTATACCCTCTACCATATACATTGGACCCTCAATCTTGATCCCCCAACCTTATACCCTCAATCCTCTACCCTTAACCTTAAACCCTTAACCCTCTACCGTCTACCCTCTACCCTATAAACCCTTAAACACTCAACCCTAAACCCTAAACCATGAACCCTGAATCCTTAAACCCTAAACCCTTAAACCCCTACCCTCTACCCTCAATCCTCTACCCTCTACCCTCAACCCTAATCCCTCAACCTTTAAACCCTTAATTAACCCACTTAGTAAACTCTCTACCCTAATCCCTCAACCCTCTTGACCCTTAATACCTCAACCCCTATATAATCCACCCTATACATTGGACCCTCAACCCTAATCCCCCAACCCTATACCCTCAACCATAAAACCTATACCCTCAACCCTTAAACCATCTACCCTCTACCCTACCCCCAATACCCTCTACCCTCAACCCTCAAACCCTTAAAACCACTTAGTAAACTCTCTACCCTAATCCCTCAACCCTCTTGACCCTTAATCCCTCAACCCTCAACCCTCAACCCTTAATCCCTAATCCCTCAATCCCTATATCCTCTACCCTATACATTAGACCCTCAACCCTAATCCCCCACCCCTAAAACCTCAATCCTCTACCCTCAACCCTTAAACCCAAGGAAAAAAGATACAATGCCACAATCATGTAGAAGCCAACACTTTTGTGATTCAACAAATGCAGTTGGTGAAAATGATAGTTGTGACGATGTGCAACCTAGTATAGCACATGGTGATGTGCAACCTAATATAGCACATGGTGATGTGCAACTTGATATAACACATGGTGATGTGTAATGCCGTGATGATCTCTTAGGACTAAGTCTAAGAGATTTTATTGAAAAACATAAGGGCAAAGGAATAGTAGGTTTGCGGATTCTTTTTTCAACAATAAAGGATGTGTTTAATAATGTGGAATCCACGAAGACTGGTATTGATCTATCTAATCATGCTGCACTTGATGTGGCCAAGGAGCATGAAGTTTCGGTTAATGAAAGTCATGAAGAGAGACCACTTCCATCTGATGTGCCTCAGAGTGCACATGTTTCATCTAGAACTTTTGATGAAACTAGTGGATCAACTAGAAATACTAGTAGTGGTAATTTAATAGAAGATGTGGATGATTTTGTGAAAAGGAAAATATTGAGTCAAGATTTATACAAATCTACTAAGAGGAATGCAAAAGAAAGAAAATTAGAAGGAAAGAAGCTATTCTTGCTTGAGGTATCGAGAGATGGTGAGCCCATTGGGCCAAATACTGCAAAGTGGGCCACCGAGTTGGGTGTAAGATGTAGGGCCCATTTGGATATTTGCAAATATAATTTTTGAGATCAAGATCCACAAGCTGTGGAAAATGTTATACAAAAAATGGATAATTCTTTTGAGACTATTGGTGGACAAATCTCTAGAAAATATTACAAAGAAAGGATGAGAGTTTCAATGTACAATTATAGATACAAGTGTAAAAACTTGCAATCATGTTGGGAAAAGAGATGCTCAACTCCAATCTATCTCCCAAAGAGTGGGAGGCATTGAGAGAAAGTATGTGTTCTAAAGAATATTTGGTAAAGAATAATAGAGGGAAGAGAGAAAAAGAGTGAGATAATGTGAGGGATGGATATACATTTGGGCGAGGCAAGTTGCATGCCAAAATGGACAAATTTTCAGTAAGTGTATGGATTTTTGGTTCAATTTACATTGTGTTATTTATTTCTATTATTTATTAAACTGACTATAGGTTGAAACTAACATTGTATTTTAGGTCGAAAATAGTAATAGAGAAGCAGGTGCTAAATATATTATCAATTATATGGGAGTGCTAGATGCTAGTAAGTCTAAGAGTAGGATGAAGTTGAAATCTAGTTCGTCAACAAAGATTTCACAACCATATGTTCAATGCCAACTAGGAGCCTCTATAGATCATGTCAACTCATATGACACAACCAAAGCATGACATGGTGAAAGGTAAAAGTAAATTGGTTTGCAAATTGAAGAAATATTTGTATGGTTTAAAAAATTCCTAAGAGGTGGTACCAAAAATTTGATACATATGTGTTGAGTTTGGGATTTGATCATTCTAAATCAGATCATTATGTTTATTATTAAATAGATGGCGATTGGTCCCTATTTATTGCATTATATGCTGATGATATGTTATTCATTGGTAAAGGGAAAGGTATGATTTTAGAATTGAAATCTCAACTGGCTTCTAAGTTTGAAATAAAACATCTTGATGCAGCTAAACATATTCTTGGGATGGAAATTAGAAGAGATAGAGTGAACATAAAACTATGGCTTGGCCAAACTAAGTATGTAAATTCAATTTTACAGAGGTTAAATTATATGCAAGATTGTATAACATTGTGTGTTCCTATTTCAGCAAGAAAAAAGTTATCTATTTCAAATTGTCCAACATCCCCATCAAAGATGGAAGACATGGGCAGAGTTCCTTACCAGAGTGCAGTTGGAAGTTTGATGTATGCTATAGTTTTTACTAGATCAAACATTGCCCAAGCAGTGAGAGTTATTTCCAGAGATATGTATAATCCTAGTAGAGTTCATTGGGATGTAGTTAAAAGAGTCTTCAGATATTTGTGTGGTACCTCAAATTATTCCTTGTGTTATCATAGTAATATGATTGAAGATGAGATTTCCTTTGATATTCATGGTTATGTGGATTTAGAATAGGCAAGTGGTGTTGATAGTAGAAGATCCACTAGTGAGTATGTGTTTACTTTATTAGGTGGCACAATTAGTTTGATGAGTAAGCAAAAAGTTGTGGTTGCTTTGTCCACTACTAAAGAAGAGTATATGGCAACTACTCATGCTTGTAAATAATCCATTTGGCTTAAGAATCCATTTGGCTTAAGAGATTATGTTCAAATATTGGAATAAAACAAGGTGTAGTGACAATTTATTGTGAGAGTCAACATGTGATATGTCTAGCTAAGAACCCAAGATTTCATGCCAGGACCAAGCACATTGATGTACAGTATCATTTTGTTAGAGATATGGTCAAAGATGGCAGGGTGAATTTTGTTAAGGTATATACTTTGATGAATGTTGTTGATTCTTTAACTAATCATGTGAGAACAAAGAATTTTATATGGTGTTTAGAGAATATGGACCTTTCATCCCCTAGTAATTAAGAGCTGATAATGACACCCTTCTGTTGTCCTTGCAAGGTGTTCAACAAGTGGGAGATTTGTTGAGAAAATGTGTCTCAACCTTGCAATTACTTAAGGTATTGTTCAGTCGATGACAATGGGGGCGCATGGGGGGGATTCCCCAACAAGAAGTCCAGGGGGATCATTCCCCTGGTTGGGGTCCAGGGGAAGCACACCTTGGCGAGGGCTTGGGGGTGCTTCCCTTGAAAGGAAAATTTTATTTATATTTTTATTATTGTAAATCTGGACCATTCATCATTATGTCTCATATCTAATAGCCAATATTTTATTAGCTTGACTTTCCCTAGAAGGCAACCCTATTTTATGAGGGAATTTTATTATGACTGTGTATTGTAATGTATTCTGAGAGTCTGATAGCGACTGTGTTGCCTCTGGATCTTTGAGTGGTGATACTCCTTTGAGAAGCTTTCTTTGCAAGTCTATTATAATATTTTGATTTTTGAATAATATATTGGGAACCTTTTGGAGTGTGGGAATTTTCTCCTAAAAGGGTTTTCCCCACATAAATCATTGTGTTGTGGTATGCATGATATTTTTTTATATTTTTGTTTAAATTTTTGTAACTGTTAAAGATCTATAAAATTTTGCATTATTATCCTCTCAAGGTTAGTGTAGGAAGTTGTTTCACTACCTTAGCTTCCTTATAGAAGGAAATAATGTAACATCCCAATGGCCATGGTAGTAGGAATATTTTCAAGATATTTTCATGATGCATAGACATCTACATAATGAGGAAGTGTCCCATACAAAAATTACCCCACTGACAAAAAATGACAAGTTAAGGATAGAAATGAAGGATAGGATGGTAGAATTTTGAATTATCCTTTTATTAAGCTAAAGAAAAGGGTGATGTTATGGTAAATTGCATAAGGGTGGAATTTTACACCATATCAGTTACAAAGTTTCCCCAAAAGATCATATTCTTTACCACTGTGATGTGGAATGTTAGGTGCAGGTGATAGGTATGGTAGAAGAAATGTAATGAATGTTGGTGTTTCTTTTTGTTTCTTATTATTTCTAGTGTTATATGTGTTAGCAACTATGTGATATCTTGGTTGCTTCAACACATGAATACTAGTGAGTTTCTTTGCAAAGTTTAGGATATGGCCATGAGGTTTAGGAGGCCCTATAATGAGAGGTGATTTAGGAGGTCCAATAATCATATGAATTTTAGGAGGTCAAATAATTAGAGGAGATCTAATAGAAAATTGTGTGTTCATAACCTCAATTGAGTTATCTACTTGTTGATGATCTTCAATTGATGGGGGATCTAATGTTAAATTAGCATATTCATCTATGCCATCCACCTTAATATCTTTTGAAAGAAATGTATCAATGATTTCATCCTCATGTGCCATAGTATCTTCCAAAGTAGGAGATGTATTGGGAGAGAAATAAACAAGATTCTCATTACACTCAATTATTGAATCCTCTAGCACCAAGGTACCTTCTTCACAAGTAGACGAGGTATCAGGAGAAGAAAAATAATTATTGTTATGATTCTCCATGATTGCATCCTCTTGCACCAAAGTTTTCTCACAAGTGGGAAAGATGTTGGGAGGTGAATGAAGATTAATTAAAGTGATATTATGAAATGTGTCAATGGTATCATTTTCTTGTGTTAAGATACTCTCACAATTAGGATGGATATTATGAGAATAGCTACTATGATTATCATGAGTATAAATGATGGAATTTATTGGAATGTTAGAAGCCTTAGTGGATGATCTAGGTGAGATGAAGTCCCCAAGGGCATCATATAACATGTCAAAGTCATCACAACTAAAGGGATTGGTAGGTATATAATGCGCTTGTGGAAAGATATCTAACATGATTAGATTACTATGCTTCGTCTAAAATTAATCATTAAATTTCAATTTTAGTTTATGTTTATGCATGTTAAGGCTTACTAGGACTAAAAATAGACTTACATACTTGCTATAGACATAAATTTGTAAATTAGACTCCATATTTGGAAACTAACATGTATTAATTTGTTCCTAAAATCTGAGGAAAATTTAATAGGACTAAGTTTCCCTAGGGTGTCTATGTCCTAGTAGGTATTTGTCTAAAATTTTAGTTTGAAAGGCACTAGCGACATAAAGTAATTATGTGACAATGTGCAAACCTAGATTTGGAATTGATTATGTTGTTGTTTTGAAAAAAATCAAGTTTGCAATGTGTTGTAACAACCTAGGGTTTTTAATTTTTTCGAAAATGAAAACTAATTTACCCAAATTATGTAATGCTTAATAAAATGTAACAATTGTCCTATAGATATGATAATCTCCAACACTAAAATGCAATAATTTTTCCCAAATTTGAAACAATTAAGCAAAATTTCACCCTTTTTCACATGCAATAACATTTTTTGTAATTAAAAATCCCAAATTAAAAATTAGAAAGTAGAAACAGATTGAGATCACAACAAAAAAAGTTTGGACAAAATTTGAGCCATAAATAGTAGGACAAGGCCACCCAAAGTGTCTCTATCCTGGACAAGGTTTTCGAAAATTGAGAGTGGGACTATTTATGGGATATTTTAAGGATTTTGTATCTATGTGTAGACAAGTTTGATAGTGATTTGTTTTTTAGATTTTTCTCAATTTATGATAATGTAATGCAAAGTGCAAATGTGCCACAATCTTGAAAAATTCTTGAATAATAAATGATAATTATGAATACACTTCGAATGTAAATATGATTTAAGAAGACTAAAGTTAACCCTATTGCAACCTATAATGCAATATGATATGTAGTTTTTGAAAATTTTATGCCTTTTATGATGTAAAATTGGATGCCTAATTGAACAATGCAAGATAATGCATTGTTAAACCTAGATCTACGATGAATAATTTCAAATTTTAGAAGGCCTATAATGTTAAAATGTAGGTTTCACCAAATTTTTTTGATGAAAAATGGGTCCTAGGTCTAATATATAGAACACTAGGATCAAGCCCTTTTCAAGAAAACATTGGGATGCAAATCAACAAGGTGATTAGATTGATTTTCAACCATGAAGGTGAGTTGATCAAATTGGGATCTGATCCTTTTGAGCCTTGAAAATTTGATTCGAAATGAATTTCTTTAATTGACATGTAATTAAACTATGTGCCTTAATTTGAAAATATAGGATTTCGACATTTGAGAAACTGTAACATAAATTTTGACAACATATCTAAGAAAGTCAGAGTTTTGTGCAGTTGTCCTATAAGTTTGAAGAAAATTTTGGAGGAATACTTTTCTTAGGGTGTCTGTGTCCTTGTAGAGTGATTTTAGATATATTTTCACAGTCCTTTGGTGTCAAATTAGAGCTTTTCAAATTTTCCTACAATTTTTTGGATCACTATTGGATATTTTTATAAGTGAGTTTTTGTGAGTTGTCAATGTGTAGGATTTTAATTGTAACAATGTATTATTGATCTTTAGACTTCTTCCAATCTCCTTCAAACTTAAAACCTACACATTCAAAGAGAGAGGAAGGGTTGTTCCATTTAGGGGCTTGCCTTGGTCAAACCTTGTGTTAGTGTTTCCACTTCCATAATGGAAATGGCAATGATAAAAATATAAATGATAGGAAGGAATGATGAATCAATAAAGTGCTATAACTCACCACCCTTCAATGGCTTCCTTGAAGGACTAAATTCATGCACATTTCCTCAAGGTTTGGATCTTTTTTGCTTCAATTTATTGGATTGTTTGATTTTCTTGAATTGCTTAGAGACCTACGAAAGGGGTTAGCCTTCACAAATAATGATGACATAAACATGCACAAAATCACATATGATTTCACATGATTCTTGGATCTTGAATTGTTGCAATAAATCTTTGAAATTTTGTTCTTGACTTGCTCAATGATGTTGTTGATAATTCTTAATAGTAAGTTTTTTCCAATAGTTTCTAGATCAATTTCAAATGATGCAATAACTAGATATTTATAGGCATTTATTCAATTTCCTGCAAATTAAAAATCCCAACATGGCCAACTTTGGACATTTGAATTGCAAATGATAAAATTTTGACACTAACATATTTGAATTTGGATCCAAAATAGGGGGACACTTTCACAAAAGTAGGACCCATTTTCCATAGGGCATCTATGTCCCAACCCTATTTTCCAGAAATGAAAGTGTTGGGGGAAAGTATTAGATGAATGCATTTTTTTCTACTTGCAATTTATTAGTAATTGTTAAAAATGGGTCATGGAATGCATAATTTAGGAAATTAGTTTCTCAATTAGATCCAATAAATTAAGGGGGAGAAAAACATAGTGTGAAATCATTAAGAGTGACAATTTACAATGCTACAAAAGGTAAAGAGAAACTTGATTTACATTATAAATTTAAAATTTTATTTTATGGATTAAGGCAATGCAATATATGTGGAACCAAAATTTTGATTCATATGTGCTAGAATTAGGTTTTTCTAGAAGTGATGTTGATCTTACATGTATTAATGATAAGTAAATGACTACATTCTAATTACTATTGTATATGTTGATAACATGATAATTATTGGAAATAGTAAGACATTAATAAATGAACTAATAGCTCAATTTTAGAGTAAATTTGGCACAAAGGATTGAGGTGTTTCTAGATACATAATTTTGGGATGGAGATATGGAAGGATATGACAAATTGGAAACTACAACTAAATAGAGGAAGTATAGATTGAAACTATTTTGTGGAGGTTGGGAATTTTTGATAGTAAATTAGTAAGTACTTCCATATTAATTGGCTTCAAATTGAGTTTGTAAGAATATCCTAATTCTAGGAGCACTTGGTTGACATGAGGAATGCTTCATATATTAGTATGATAGGAAGCATCGTATATGCAATGACCTACACAAGATCAAGCATTACCTCGATAGTAGGGATTTTGAGTAGGTTCATGGAAAATCCAATTAAGGATCATTAGACATAGGTGAAAATAATGTTTGTACATTTGAAGGAAACTTTGGATTACTATTTGATTTATCTTATCACTAATGATGTGGGAAAAGTGATGAATATATAGGGATTTGTATATTTTTTTGGGTTAAAGAAATTGATAATTAGAGGTTGATACATGATTATTGTTTTATTTATTTTCAATGAATTAGCTAGTTGGATAAGTGAGTAGTAGAAAATAGTTGTATCATCCACAACAATAATTAAATATATGACCATAATAATGCATGCTTATAAGGAAGTAATGTGTTTAAAAATATTATAAGAGATAGTATTAGTTTTAAGATTCATACAATAGTGATGTGTGATTCACATGGTACAATTTTTCTTGTAAGAAATCCTATTTATATGAATGCTAGAACCAAACACATATATACATAATATTATTTTATAAGGGAGATATTTGATACTAGGAAAATTTAGAAGGAAAATATTGACACAAGTAAATATTATTGATTCATTGATGAAACTTGCAAGTGCTACCAATTTCTTATGTTGTTGGGATTAGATGGGCTTGTCCATTTCCCAAATATGAGGTTAATTTGTTGGGTTATACCACACTTTCTAATGATAATATCAAATATGAGGATTTTGGGACTTGGATGATATTCACCAATAGAAGTTCCTTCAAGAGTTAGATTTTATCTATAGATTGTAAGTGGTGAGATGTTGTGAGTTTCAAATGTACATGTTAGTTCATATGTGGTGATTTTGTGGAAAAAACTTTAATCCATTTCGAGAATAAATCACAACCGTATATAGACAATAATGTTGCTATAATCATAAATTACTCTACATGAGAACTTGTGGTAAAGATAAAGCTCACATAGTATAATTTAAGAGTACGATAATATTCTAGAGGATTACACAAGATACCACAAATGGTTAGAAGTGATGTAATATTTTTGTGTGCTATTACAAGCTTGGATCCAATCATTGTGGTCATACATGAAATCATGAACCCATTGATATTTTTAAATGAGCAACTATTGATTCATAATGTATGATAAGTTGCTACATGTATACACATTGATTATTCACACTGAGACATCATGTTGTGTTATATGTGTGGTATGTGGATATGAAATGGTAGTAATATATTTGTGTGACTCTTGGTATCCCACATGTTGGTTGGAGTATTAGATGGTTAGGATTCTATGTTTATGTCTATGTGTATCATCTTGATTGAATGCATGGAGGTTGGAAAAATTGAAAAATGCTAGTTTTTTAAAAATATTATTGGTTGGAGACATAGAGAAATAGTGGAAGAGTATGCTAGAGATTAGAATTATACATAGGACTTATTGTGTTAAATCATTGATTCTAAATATTATACTACAAACATCTTTTAGTGGTGGGTTTTCTCTTCTAAGGGTTTCCCATAGAAGTATTTAAGTATTGTGTAATATTGTATATACATATGGCTTCACTTTCTTTTGTTAATATTGTAAAATAGATTTTTCAAATAGTATTGATTATTTTTGAGTGACATTGTCCTAAATTTCTTTATCCTAATTTATTAGTTTTCTACAATAAGGGTATAAATCCTAAGAAATGGCACTAAGGTTAAAAGAAAATAATATGAGATATACAACTATTATAAACCTCTAAAGAGTCAACCAACAATAGTGTGTTCCACTTGTTGGTCAAATCAAGACATTGAAATCAACATTTTTAATCAGATGTTCACATTCTACCACCCATAGGAACTAAACCATTAAGAAATTGAAGAAGATGTGAGCTAGTATTTTTTGATATTTTTTATTTAGAATGTGAATGTATTTAAAAAATATATTATAAAAGGGATTCATAGAATTTTTTAGTAAGCTTTAGTAACCTTTTTATTATAATTATCAACATTCTTAACAAGTGACATTTATTTTGATATCACCTAGCCTATTTACATGAAAATATTAAATTATATACTCTTAAACACAGATTGATAACACCAATATCTAGTGCATAAATTTTTATACATAATTTTTATTGCTTATTTTATTTTTGTTAATTTTTGAAGTAAGATTAGATATAATGTATACATGGGTTTATTTGATATCACGTAACTTTTTTGTATAGGTTTAAATTATAAATAAAATCCTTGTTGAAATAAATACATTAATACCTAGTGCACAAATATTGTTTAGAATTTTTACTTCATTTTTTCTAGTTTTTTGCATGTGTGAAATAAAGACCTTAATGTTTGGTGAAAATATTGCATTCACAAGAAATATAAAATAAATATAATAATGAAATTAAATATATTCAAAATTATATTTTTTGGAAATCTTGTAATAAGGGATGCATACTTACAAAAAGGAAATTCTAAATGACTCCATTTGATCCCCCAAAAGATGCTCAAAAAATGTTTATTTGTTAGAATTTTTATAGATTTGGATGAGACTCCATTAAGGGTTTGATTTAAGATTAGGGAGGTTATATCCAACGGGGTTTGATCTAGGGGGGTCTAATATAACCCTAATCATGTACAACCCTTTAGATGGAAATCCCTAAGGTTTAAATCATTAAATTTTCTAAAAGATATGTGATTTCAACCAAAATCAACATGTCCTACAAGTGGGGCACTATTGTGACAACACCCTAAATCTATAAGGTCCTGCATTATTGTTAGATGTAGATTTTTTTGTGACGCTAGATTTTAGTCATCTACCCTAGTTTTGTTATCATCTTGAACCTCTTAGAGGGAAATAACATCCCTTTATTTATATTCCTTAAACTTCGACTCTCCTAGAAGGTTAAAACCCAAAAATTGAGTTCACCTTTATATATAATGCATTTGTGAGGGGAATCATGCCTCAACTCACTGTTTTAGCAAAAATATTGTGAGGGGAGATATCCATCTCACCTAGAAACTTTATTCCCTATCATAGTAGAAATTTATATACCATGGGAATATTATATCTAGAAATGCTTTAAATATTGATCTTAAGTATAACTAACTGTAATTTTCAAGCAAAAAAGTCCAATTTTCTTACCATTTTAGACCCCCAATACCTAACACTCACTTGATTGGAGAGGTATTTCATTTGAGATTTGACATAATAGATCATTCTATCAAAATGGTGACACACACTCAGATTGTCTAGAATCTATAGTTCAACATAAAATAAATTCAGAATCAAAATACTTAAAATCAAAATAAATATATATTGATTTCAGCTAAACACTTTTATATTTATTCTTATTTTAGGCTTATATATAATCTTAAATTTATTATAAAACATAAAATTATATTAAGTGTATATACTTTCACATATCAATATAAACATGCTTTACAAAATTTAATCCAGATTATTTTAGATAATTATATTTATAAATAAAATTATTTGAACAAACTAAAAATATCAATAAAATATTGATAGCAGCCAAAACAAAATTAACATTTATAACTACTTTATTATTTATTTTCAAAATTTTTTTAAGTAGACTAATTATAATTATATATTAAAAACAGGTACAAACGACTAAATTAGGATTAAAAATGGGAGCACTTATTTACGTGCAGAGATACAAAAGGTCATATAAGACCGCCATTTAGAGCATAGTCTTACGTATGACGTAAGATTTTCATTACAATTACAACAAAGCCGATTCAGAAGACTGAAACACAAGTAACCTATTCAACTGATAAACACAGCTATACCACCAAACAAACGAGCCAAAACAGCAATTTATGGTGTCTTGTGAACACCATAAAAATTGGTTATGGCATTGATGGCAACCAGAGCATACACTGTGGTTATCACAATCACAAATAGGAAGAAAAGACATAACTGACCTGACCAACCGGCAATTTGATGGTTATCTGGGTTTCCCTCTGATTTTAATTGCTCTTCCTTCATCATTTTGTGATAAATAATATAAAAGAGCACAACTAAAATTGAGGAGAAAACGAACAAGCAGATCATCAGAACTAACAAACTAGAGAGGGTCTGCCGCCAAGTGAAATAGAGCGCAGAAACTGTGAGAGATATGCAAAACACTGTGAGTGCGCAAGTGAGATATTTCCACTTGTCCTTTGCAATCGCTCTTATCTGCATATCAGATGGAGAGGATTCTTGAGGCTCAACACCAGAAGCCACTCTGTTCACATCAGCGTTCGCCTCGTTTGGAGGCAGAGCACCTTCTGCTTCGAGTTCGATATCGCCACCATTAATATTTTGTCCGGGGGTGTCAAACACTGAGAAGAACAATCTAGGCATAACAGGTATAATATATTGACGATAAAGTAGTTGAAAATATTGCAGAAAAGGTAGACATAGATTACCAGAGAGGAGTATCATTGTATTCTTATCAGTCCAAATCTGAAACCGTTCAGGTGAACGCTTAAGAACATACAGAGTTTCTTGAACAATATAATTCAGACGAAAGCTATGAACCCAATCTCTCTTGGCGGAAGCCTGAGGAAGGAAAGAGGCTTTGTGAAGATAAATAAGCAGAGGCGCCGAAAATCACACGAAAGTCCTAGTGGGCCAACAGCGCAGTGTGAAGGATAAAAATGTGGTAGGATGCGCTACATCCTACGGCGGGATGTTTGCGCCATAAAGCCATTTTCAGGATGTGGAGGGTCCAGGAAGAACATGCAAGGTCGATAACCAACTCGGCCATTGCCATATAGGTCATTGTCCAAGATGAAATTTTCAAACTCGGCCATTGCCATATAGGTCACTGTCCAACTCGGCCATTTCCATGTAGGTGTAGGTCATTGTCTAAGATGAAATTTTAGACTCGGCCATTGCCATGTAGGTCATTGTCTAAGGTGAAATTTTCCAACTCGGCCATTGCCATGTGGGTCATTGTCTAAAATTTGAGACAAATTTGAGGCCATTGCCATGTGGGTCATTGTCTAAAATTTTAGACAATGACCTACATGGCAATGGCCGAGTTGGTTATCGACCTCGCATGTTCTGCCTGGACCCTCCACATCCTGAGAATGACTTTATGGCGCAAACATCCTGCCCGTAGGATGTAGCGCATCCTACCACATTTTCATCCTTCCACCTTTTTTGTCCTTTCTTCGGTCAATTCTTCGTATGACTCGTATTTCTTTTTGAACCCACTGCTTAGACAATGACCTACATGGCAATGGCCGTATTGGAAAATTTTATCTTAGACAATGACCTGCATGGCAATGGCCGAGTTGGTTATCGACCTTGCAAGTTCTGCCTGGACCCTCGACATCCTGAGATTATGGCGCAAACATCCTGCCCGTAGGATGTAGCGCATCCGACCACATTTTTATCTTTCCACTTTTTTGTCCTTTACACTGCGTTATTGCCCGCCACATGCGGTCAATTCTTCGTATGATTCGTATTATTTTTTGAACCCACTGCTTACGTGGCTTCGGGTGATAGTCTTTCAAATTGAACAGCTTGAAGAGTGTCCAACCTCCAATACATTCTTTCATATTTCCTTGTCTTATAAAGTAGATTGAAAGGGATCGGAACATTATGAGGAGGTGCCTTTTTTCTTTTCTATTTTTCTGCAGTAATTTAGATTTAATGACCAAAGCTAATTAGTGACGGATTATGGATACAGATTTTTTTATCATAATATAAATAATTAGAGAAATATTAGGTGGTTATCTGATTTTTTTTTTTTTTTTGGTAAAAGCTTAATGTTGTTATTGATGGATTGGATTATTGTGATAGAAGGCTAGTAATTAAATCTTTATATGAATATATCATTAAGTTTTTGCTATCGTGACTTGAACTGCAATGTATATTCTTCTAAATAGTACATCCTCATCATATATTATTCTAAATAGTACATCCTCATCATATATTAGTATTATCTTTGGAGAATCTAATGTCCTTTTTTTATCTTCAATGTTTATCATTAAAGAGCTGCCCCACACAACGCTTACACATGAAACCACCACAAAGATTCACACAAAAAATGTAAGAAGGAAAACAACTGGTTTTGATGTCTTCAATTTGAAATGAACATACAAACTCAAACATTACAATGTCACAGCCACATGGGTTATTCTCACTAAAAAAATAAATCAACTCTCTCATAAATCAGCAAACCAAAGCCGCAATCTACACTAATGGAATTGTCCTTTGTCACCTCCCTGCACCTCTTTATTTGGCACCAATAACTTCCACACCACCTCCCTAGATTCTCCAAAGTGTAACTCCCTTTGTTGGATGTTCAAAGATCCGACTACCCATTTTCTCACCCTTTGAAATTTAAATTTAAAACAAAAATGGTAATGCAATTTTCAGGAGCCATAATTTTGAACCAAACATTCAATTGATAAATTGTATGCATCGTCAAAAAGCTCTCGGAAAACCATTCTCAACCAAAGGTCCATTTACGAGACTTTGGAATTTTGGCAGATTTTTAGGCCCATTCAGAACCTCTAAGTACCTCAAATTTGGATTCAAAGATTTTACAAGAGATTTTGAAAATAGAAACATTAATATCTCACAAACAACAAATGATATTGAAGTGATTTCTTCACCATTCGCTTAATTTCACAATTATGGATCTCTATGTAAGATTTCATGTCCATATATGCACAAATGCTAACTTACTAAAAATAGAAATCCTATTATTTCTTATCCCTTATTAAAAATTTATTCAACAAGCCTAACATAAATTAAAATAAATAGTTTTTTCTGAGTGATGCAAGATTGCTTTTATGCCTTGGATTCTCTTGCATCAATCATGCATATATTGGTTGTTCTTAGTAGCGCACTTGGTTTTTCTTTAAGATGAAGGAGAGGTCCTTGCCTTATCTTAATAGAAACCAAGCTCGAAGTAAAGAAAAATAAATTGTACATACATCAAACATGCTATGAAAATATAAATTTTGTTTGACATACAAAATGATGGATTAGTGAAGTGCCTAAATGCAAAACTTTATCTTTGAATGTTATTAAATAAGTTTGCATTTCAATGACCCTTGAATTGATTGGTGGATTATTTTAAATGACCTAGGAAATTTTCTTAAATACATGACCATGATCATTAATTTGAATTATTAAAGGCCTATGGACAAATGGGGTAAACACTAATTTTGTGAAAAGATTTGACTTTTAGGTGTAATTTTTTTTCTCCAAACTTGGTTGAATCATGTGAGCTAGTCCTAGACTAGGGTGAGTCACACAATCTAGTTCTTTGCATTTAGATGCTTTAGAATGTGGTGTGGAATAAAGTTCACCCTAAGAAATGATCTCTTGAAAATTATATAGAAACCTTGACAAATAGACTAAAGAAGCATTGTATTCTATTTAATTTTTTATATTAAATATTTAATTTTAGACTAGATGGAAATATTTTTTGGTTGTACCACTTTTTGCAATTTAATGACTAAATTTTTATGTTGGCATATAACTTTTGTGTTGATTTAATGACTAAATTTTCTATCAATATAAAAAAGTTCAAACAAAAATGTTTAGATGTATAGAAAATAAAAAAATAGCCCTTCATAAGCCAAGAAAATTAGGCCCAAACATTTAATGTATAATAGTGTGATATGCGTCTATCTTAAGGAATTAAAATTTATAATTTGAGGCGATTTTATGTTGGGATCGAGGAATATCTATAAAATATGATAAAATTGGACAATTCTAAAGAACCTAAAAAACCAAATCTAGGGGATAAAAATGTGAGAAGGGCTAATGCAAGAAGTTGGGTCCACAAAAAGCTCAAAAAGTGGAAGTGTTTTTGTTGTTTTTCAGAATTTGTCACACTTGGCCTGAAAATTTGAGGCACTTACACAATGAATCTTAAAAAAGGTCAGAAATATGAAAATTTGAATTTTGAATCTAGTTTCCAAATATGTAATTTATTCCAATACCCAGATGATTAAAATTAAATTTTGATAGGGATGTATAAAAACCACTTTTTAAAAGTCATCTTTTTTTTACCATACGATGCACGTGTACGCACACAACTTTTTTGACCCAGATAAAATTATTTTGATAATTCCTTTTGGGGAGAGAGAGCTAACAATATGAAGATTGATGAGGAATTTTTTTTGTAATTTTTTTAATATATATATTTTTTTGAATTTTTATTGGCCTTAATTATTGTTTTTAAAACTCAACGTGTATGGATAATATAATTGGACCTAAACTAAACATTTTTTTCATTTTTTTTTTTCATTTTGTAGAGAATTATCTGAAGATTGATGTCATTTAATTTTTTTACAAGAAACTTAACCAAAAAAAAAGGTATTAAAAAACAAAAAAGCTTGATATTTCAAGTTTAAGGACTAGTTTGCTTAGAAATTAATTAAAAAATAAAAATAATAATCCAATATTAATAAAAATTATATATTTGGAAACTAGAAATCATGTTCTCTAATGGGTTTTAATTTTATAGATTGATTCAGAAAAAAATTTCATTAGCCATATTGCCAAAGTTGGGTATTCTTCTTCAGTTTGCGTTAGTTTTTTAGCTACAGGTTAAAGGCTAAGGGTCAGGTCACCATACAATTTCTAAGCCTAAATCCAAATGAAAAACATCTGTGTGAGTTTCAAACCTTTTAGAACAAGTATCCACTTCAAAATGGGTTCCTATTTTAAAAAATGAATGGGTATTTGTTTTAAAGCTGAAAAAATGACACTTCCCCTGAATGTGGACCCAACTTCTTGCACTTACCCAAAAATAGCCAAATGGAAACATATAGCCACTCAAAATTTACTCAATGAGAAGAATTTTGTGGTCATTGAAAGTGGAAAATTATTGATTCATACTAGGTGGGAGTCAATTCATATGCCAAATACATCATATATTATGTGTCATACCAAGTCATTATGGACTAATGTGCAATGTGAAGGCATAAAAGTTATGGTATGTGCTTTTAACACTTACATTCTACCTCCACTTTTGTGTGCATGTGAATGTAAATGAACCATGCATTCTAAAGTAAATACGTACTCAAAATAAACAATCATGATCTATGGATATAGTATTTAATTTTATTTGATAAGTATTTATTTGGTTTCTCTTTTGGCTCCTTTTTATATCTATTTAGTTAATTTTTACTTAGGGAATTTACCTTTTGTGTCTCAATTCATGTGATCATGACACTTGTCACAATCACATGTTATCTCTTGTCTCACCCTTTCTTATTTATACAAGGGTCCATATGTGCAATTGCATTATATTGTATTGTACTGGTATTAGTAATAGTGTGTCATTTCTTGCTTCTCTCTCTTATAGAAGTTTTTTTGGTGTTCTAGGATATTTCTATAGCAATTATTTTTCAAAAAATAAACATATTATCAAAGCCCTAGATTTGTAAGATCCTTCTTTTCTTCGAGAGGTTTAGCTATACTTTTTTATTGTGTATCTTTATGCAAATTTATATAGATCAATAATAAAATCAATATGGTTTGGTCATGATACCTTATTGTATTTTCAGAAATTGTCACCCTTAAAAATTTCACATTATGTTTTGTCTCCCTTAATTTATTGAACTTCATTAAGCTCTTAATTTCTTAAATTATGCATTCCAAGGCTTGTTTTTTTATCACTTTTAGAAGAATTGCAAGCATTGAATAAATGCAAACAATTAATTTGTTTTGATCCTGACACTAGAAGTCCTAAAATTTTTTTCCAAGACTTGTATGCCTAGGGGCATATGGGCCCCCCTTCTTAGCCAGGACCCAAATTTTAATATGTTGGCAAAATTTTAACATCCAAAATTCAAATTTCTAGTGTCGGCTTTTGGAATTTATTTTTCGGGAAATCAGTACAATTGCATATAAATACCTAGGTATTGAACCATTTGAAATATAAGTGAAATAGCAAGCTAGAGGTGAACATCAAGAGGAAGTTAGGAGTAGCATTTTAGTGATTTATTGCAGAAATTCAAGATCCAACATCATGGAAAAGTTTATGTGTGTTCATGCTCATGTTTTGGGAAGGCTAACCCTTTGTGTAGGTCTCCAAACCATTCAAGAATGCAAGATACAAATCCTTGAGGTGATGTAGATGAATTTAGTCCTTCAAGGAAGCCATTGAAGGGTGGTGAGTTGGAACACTTTTTGATTTCATCATTCCTTTCAATTGTCCATTTATCATTTCCATTTCCATTGTGGAAATGAAAAAACTTACATAGGGTTTGACTTAGGCAAGCCCCTAAATGGCCCAAACTTTCTTCTCTTTGTGAATGTGAAGATCTCAGGGTTTGAAAGAGGATTGATGAATTTTTTTCAATTTTTGCGTTTGATTCCCTACATCTTGTCAAGACATGGAAACTCAACTACAAAATGCCTAACAACATTTTGACAACTCTACAATCGAGAAATAGAAAGATGGATCCAACATCAGAGAACTGCAAAATTAGTTTCAAGACCCCCTATCAGGGACCCATACACCACTAGGCATCTGAGTTCTCCTTTTCATGTTAGATCCAAATTTTTATGATAGGTGTGCAGTCTCTAATACTTCTTAGATTTGTCAGCAGTTTATTGTTTCAGTCTATTTGTTTCTAAGATATTGCATTTATCACATTAGTTCATCTTGTTCAATTAGGTTAATCATTCCAAATCATTTCGAATCCATTTCTAAGACTCAAAAGAAGAAGATCTAGGTCTAATTGGCTCACCCTCATGGTTGATAGTCAATCTATTTAGGTTGTTGATCTCCCTCTTTAATGAAACTTAGAAAATGACTCTTTAATCTAGGTTCCTTACACTTAGGATCCCTCGCCATTTTCCCCATTATTTCATTTTGGTGAACCCAACATTTTGGCATCATAAACCTTCTAAAAATTACATTCATTCACCCTATATCTAGGTTTTGCATTGCATTATCTTGCATTTCTCATCTAGGGTTTCATATTGCATCATAAAAAGTCGTAAAAATCTAAATATATTGCATCATAACTTTTATTAGGCTTATTTTTATTCATTTAGATCAGATTTGTATTCAAACTTACTTTAAAAAGTGTGATTTTTTGTTCAAACATTATCATAACATGCATTTTACTTACATTGAGAAATTCTGAAAAAATAGTCATTATCAGACCTATCAACAAATTATAGAAGTAGAAACTTTAAATAGGAATTTAAAAACTTATCTTTTCAATTTTCAAATCCCTTGTCAAGAAATTAGATGCCCCTAGAAGACCCTTTCCTTATACAGGTGCATCATCAAAAAAATTCATAGTTGTCTACCTTTGTTTGCTTAGTCTTTAGATACTTCTAGATCTTTGTTGTGGAATCAGTTATTAAATGTTTTAGGCATATTGGATATAGTTCATAAAGGTGGAAGAAAGTGCATTTTTGTGTTTCAAAATTGCATCAAAATCATCATTTCTAGGCATTTTCATTTTGGAATCAGTAAATTATTGCATTTCATTTTTTCATTCATAGTTTGTTCAAACATCTTCAACATCCTTGCATACTTCTATTTTGCATCAAATTGGCATAAACTAAGAAATTCTAGAAAATTATTTACTATTAAAATTGTTTGCAAGTAGAATCAAAATCCTTAAGCGATATAGTACACAGTCAAATTTTGAGTTTACATAACCCTTGAACAGGACTCAGATGCCCCTGGGAAACCTTGTCCTATTTTTTGGGCATAAGTCAACTTTTTGTGACAGAATACTCTGAAGAACCTTTACCTGGAGTTTCTATCTGATTTTTCTTCACCTATTGAATAACAGTTTGAACCTTAGTATAAGTATTATTTCATCATGATGGCTCAATGTTTTGGCAAGCTTTTGACCTCTTTGAAATCTTTGGTGGATGTTTCAAGCTGTGTGTTTGCCAATGAACTTAATTTTCAAGATGAAGAGACCGAGTATGAATTGATAAGAAAATCATTGAATAACCTTGAGAATAATACAATCTTTTATCCCTCAATGCAACAACCTAATACCCCATACCAACAACATTCTACCATGCCACCACTTGAAACATTCACTTTGTTACATCCAAAAATTGAATCACAAGACATACCTCAACCAATGCACATGGAAGCACCTATCAATAACAATCACAAATAAAGCACATCAACCAAACCGCCATCATATGAGCATAAATAGTAAAAGAACAAAGCTATGCCAGACTTTCAACCAACTTATCAGCACAACAAAATTTAAGTATTTCTAACTAAAAATCAATTTTGGTCAAACATATGATCTAGTAAGATTCATTCTAGCTAAGTTAGATACTTCCACAAATTTTTTGGTGTAGTCAAGGGTGGAGGGTTGAGTAATAGGACTATCTAGCCTTGCAACAAGAGTAAAAACAACATAAACTCAAAGAATTGGAATAGAAATCACACATGGAATATATATATGATGATCAATCAATTATTCACTAGCAACATGCCTCGCCTTCTGGGTTACAAAATACAAAATGATTCGATGCTAAGCCCAAACTTACACGTGGGTCGAAACCCTTACTTCCTAGCTCCAAAAAAGGTCTGCATCAGGGTATGTGTGGGATCATGATGGGCCAAAAAGTGGCAATATGTATGTGATATGATGACCCATGTGGTTGACAATTTTTTTTTTATCCAAAATTGATGAAACGAAATGGGTTTTTAAAGGAGATTCTTAGCTTTCCACCAATATAAATTATGCATTACTTTGAATTTAATAAATAATTATTATTCATTTTCTATTTGAATTACGACTAAAATCCTGATTAATAGGCTGATTGAAAAACATATATAGCTTTCGAACAGTATCACATTTTATGAATCCAAAATATACGTCACATTCTATGCTTCACATACTATAGAATTAAAAAAACATTTGAATTTCATGAATTTTTGACTAAGTTAAGGTGGTCAAACATACGAGTTTTTATATTTTTTAAAAGTTGTAATAAAAAACTCATAATTAATTATTTACTTGGAAAAAAATTACAAAAAAATATGCATCACATCACGACATGAGTCCTCTACTTATATCTAAAATATTATAAAAAATTTATCATTTTTTTGTGGTTAGGGTGGTTAGACAGACACCTACTTCTTATTTTTCCCCTGAAATTTAAGTACTACTGCATTGAAATTTCAAATTTTCACCAAATATATTTTAAAAAAATAAAAATAATAAACCTAGTAGTTTAGAAACTACATTCAATTTACTATAGATTCTATTCTTACATATTTTTGAAATAATATAGATAACTTATTCAAATTTTTACGTCAGGTTGCCTAACTCTGATTTTTCTTAATTTTATTGCTACTTAAGGGCATGTTTTTTCCATGATGATCCTGCACATACCCATCAACCCAAGAGGTTCCAAACCTTGAATTTGATGAGATGTGCAAGCGTCAGCTAAAATATATAGTTCTTCATTAATTCTTGGATAAACATAATGCAGATTGGAATGAAGGTTCCTCAATGAACATGCATCCTTAAGAAATGGTTTCTAGAGATCCACAAGTTACAGAATAGGTCGAGAATGGGTCCAATAATGCAAGAAAGAACAATAATGCAAATGTTTTTTGGTTGATGCAAGATTTCTTGCGACCTAGGATGCTCCTGCATTAGACACCTGAGGTTGAAGAAATGTGAGCCTCTCACTTTTCGGGGGCTAGAGGAAAACCAATGAGGTCTATGTCAGCTTGAGAAATCCATGATGAATCTTC
Organism: Sequoiadendron giganteum; assembly: GCA_007115665.2. NCBI lineage: Eukaryota > Viridiplantae > Streptophyta > Pinopsida > Cupressales > Cupressaceae > Sequoiadendron > Sequoiadendron giganteum. The sequence continues at coordinate 88,820,757 of CM021101.1, read as the reverse complement.
CTTCGATCTTCCTTTCCATCTAACTAGATATTCCTTGTATTGCCTTCCTCTAGTACTACACCCGATTCTACTATCTAAACCTTCCTCAATCTCCTCCAAATGGCGTGTTGTCTGGTCTGATAAACATCCTTCTCTATCCTCTAGTGAATCTCCTTCATGATATTGGTATAGGTTTGTAATTTGTTGAATATTGGTGATATGCCAAATTCATTTGCTAGGTCCACTTCATATGAATTTCCTAAATCAAACTTCCTGATGATCTTACAAGGTCCAAACTTCTTCATCTTCCACTTGTTATATGTACCAACTAGAAATCTCTCTTTTCTTAGATATACCATTAGTTCCTCTCCTATTGCAAAATCCTTAAATGTCTTATCTTCCTTCCCCTTATAGGTATTTTTCATCTTTTCCACACACTCCTTAACTTGAGTATGCATTTTCTCCATGAATCTTGCAAATTCTATTGCCTCTACACTCCTTTCATTCTCCACACTGATGTCCCTTAACTCTAATACTCCTCTGGTTTGTTGTCTTGTCACAATCTTAAATGGTGTCTTCCTAGTGCTCTGATTTACTGAATTGTTGTATTAAAATTCTACTTGCGGTAGTATCAAGTCCCAATTTCCTTCTTTGCCTTCAGTCAAACACCTCAACAAGTTTCCCAAACTCTTGTTTACCACTTTTATCTATCCATCGGTCTGTGGGTGAAATGATGAACTATACTTCAAGTCTTTCTTCATCTTCTTCCATAATGTCTTCCAGAAATAGCCAATGAACTTAGTGTCCTTGTGTGATACTATACTCTTTGGTAGTCCATGTAATCTCACAATCTCCTTGAAAAATAGGTATACAACATGTACTGCATCACTAGTATTCTTACAAGGTATGGAATGTGCCATCTTAGAAAATCTATCCACAACCACAAATATAGAGTCAAATCCTCTAGGTGTCTTGGGTAATCCTGACATAAAATCCATGCTAATATCTTCCCATGGTCTCTTTGGTACTGTCAATGGTGTATACATGCCAGTATTCTGACCGTTTCCTTTTGCAACTTGACAAATCCTATAACTTTGAACATACTTCTTGACATCCTTGTACAATTGTGGCCAAAAATAGTTCTCACTCACTAATGCTACAGTCTTATCAATCATAAAATGTACTGCTAATCCTCTACAATGCTTTTCCTTGATCTTGAATTCTCCCTCATTTAACTCCTAGGAATATATAATTGAATGTTCTTGAATAACATACCTTCCTGAATGAAATAGTCCAACCATTGGCTTCTACCAATCACTACCGATTCCTTGCAAGCCTTTTATGCCTCAGAAAAATCAATATTACCCTCATACATATGCTTTAGTTTGTCAAAACCCAATACTTCAATTCTCATCTTTGTCAACAAACTTCTTCACCTACTTAATGCATCTACAACCTTGTTTGATTTTCCACTTCGGTGCTTCAACACAAATGTGTAACTCTGCAAGAACTCTACCCATCGCATGTGCCTCTGGTTCAACTTCCCTTGACTATTCAAATATTGCAAAGCTTGATGATCTGTATACAACAAAAATTCATTAGATAACAATTAGTGTCTCCACTTCTTCAAGGCTTGTATTATTGCATAGAACTTCTGATCATAAACTGAATATCTTCTCCTGGCATCATTCAATTTCTCACAGAAATAAGCTACCTGTCTCCCTTCCTGACTCAACACAACTCCTATTACACTTCCACTAACATCACAATCTACTTGGAATACCTTATCAAAGTCTGGTAAAGCCAACACAGGTTGTTTTATCACCTTTTTCTTTAACAACTCAAAACTCTTTTGTGCTCCATATGTCCACTTGAATTCCTTCCAGTTACCCCTCATTGTCTCTATCATAGGTGTGCATATACTACTAAAATTTATGATGAGCTTCCAGTAAAAATTTTCTAGACCATAAAGTGATCTTACTTCTCCAACGCTTATCGGTGTAGGCCATTCAACTATTGCTCTAACCGTTTTAGGGTCCATCTTAAATCCTTCAAAAAATATCACAAATCCCAAGTATACTAGATCCTCCTTCATGAAACTAAATTTCTTGATGTTTATCAACAACTTATCTTCTCTTAGCCTCTGAAATACTTGTCTAATTTATTCCAATTTTTATTTCTTGGTCTTACTAAAAATCAGAATATCATCTAGATAAATAATGGAAAATCTACCCAAGAAATTCTTCAAAACTTCATTCATTAGCCTCATAAATGTACTAGGTACATTCACTAGTCCAAATGGCATGACCAACCACTCATACAATCCCTCATTTGTCTTGAAATAGGTCTTCAATTCATCTCCCTCTCTAATCTCGATTTGATGGTATCCACTCTTCAGGTCTATCTTGGTGAAATAGTTTGCTCCACTTAGACTGTCCATGATGTCATCCATCCTAAGCAATGGGAATCTATACTTCACTATAATCTGTACACATCCTCCATTCTACATCTTTCTTAGGTGCAAGTACAACTAGTACTACACATGGGCTCATACTTTCTCTAATCAATCCTTTCTTCATTAGTTCTTGTATTTGTCTATTTAGCTTCGCGTTCTCTCCTAGTGTCATTTGGTGTGCAAATTTATTCGAAAAACTAGCTCTAGGTATAAGATACATATGATGAATGATACTCTAGATTGGTGGTAATCGATTAGGCACATTCTCTAATACAAGATCTTGTTATTCTGTCAACAGTTTAGTGACTTCCTTCTTCGGTGGTCCTTCCTCATCTAGGGTTCCACACTTCTTTGGAATCAAAGAAAAACACATTTTTTCATGTCTCAATCCATCCAAAAATCTCCTTCCATCTACCAAATTGATTCTAGTTGTACCACATAATTCACTTTCAGGTTCATCTTCCAAAGGTTCCAAGGTGATCCTCCTTCCATTGGATGTTATGGTATAAGTATTTATTCTCCCATCATGTATAGATTTCTTATCATACTACCAAGGTCTACCCAACAACATATGGCATACATCCATCATCATAATATCACACAACACTTCATCATGATATAATCCTATTTTAAATTTCACTAGGTATTTCTCACTTACTCGTATCCTGTGCTCATCTTGAATCCAGGCTATCCTATAAGGTTTCAGATTTTTCCTCCTTTCAAAATTCAACTTTTTCACCATTTCCTCAAAAACTAGGTTGTTTGTACTACCACTATCAATGATAACTTTGCAACACTTACCTCTTGCTTTGCATCTAGTTCAGAGCAAAATTTCCTCTACGATGCTTCTTGAGGTTCCTCCTTCTTCTGGAATAATGCTCTCCTCATGAATAGTGATTCTCCCTTCTCAGGACTTCCTCTAGAATTCGGTGTTCCCTTTGATTCTTCTTCTGCATATCTGGTTCTTCCATGGTTTTTAATTTTATTACTTTTTTGGCGACACTCAAATGCTCTATGTCCTTCTCCTGCACATTTAAAATAGGTTCCTCTGAATGTTCTCTTGCCATTTCCTTTCTCATCTCTTCGGTATCCATCATTATAGTAAGAATTGTAGCCTCCTATGTTATTGCGGTAATAATTTTTGTCATCTCTCCCCTGATGGTATGAATTTGTATCCCTCTCTTCCTTTTGGTATGAATCTCTATCCTTATTTTGTTTTGCATATGGTCCTTCTCCTTTAGGATGTGGCCTTCCCCTTTGGAATTGATCTCCTCTTCCTCTCTGCCTTTGTTCATGTCTTTTGTTTAGTTTTTCCTCCACATTTAATGCGAACTGATATGCTTCCTCTGCTGAATTCTTCCTTACTAGACTCAACTCCTCCTGAATGTTCATTCTCAGCCCATTGATATATCTTGCCACTTTCTCCTTGCTTACTGCACTATGTTCGATTATGATAGTGATCTTATGGAATTCTTCAGTGTACTCTTTTATAGTCTTCTCCTTCTGTCTCAAGAATTGTAATCTATTCAGCAGCTCCAACTCATAGTTTGTGAGTACAAACTGGTTCTTCAATTTTGTCACCATTCTATCCCATTTCACAATATTTTATTTTCCTTTTTTATTTGTTTCCAATTGAACTTCCTTCCACCATATTACAGCATGTCCTTTTAGCTTAGTTTTCACAAATATCACTCTCTTCGAACCTTCAATTTCTTCATACTCAAAATATTCCTCAATGTCATTTATTCAAATAATCAACTCTTTAGGGTTTAGGTTACTAGTATAATTCATAATCTCTATTCTTGGTCACTTCCCTATTTTTTGAAATAGCCTTCACCATCTTCACCTGATCTGATTATTCCTCTTTTGTAGTCTCTTTAGCTAGGTTTGCAGCTTGAACTTCATCATCATCACTTTCATCATTAGGTCTAGGGTTTAAGCCTTTTCTTTGATCTTTTCCAACAACATCCAATCTCACTTTCATTGTTCACATCATTTCCATCATCTCTTTCATATTTATAGTAACATTAACACTAGTATGAATTCTTCTTGGTGGCATCTCTTCCTAGGATTTGGTGCAACTACCTCAAATCGACCATCTAGCTACAATTTTGCAACTGCCTCACTGTCGGCGATCTTTTGACAAACACAAGTAGGCTGCCTCAAGTCAGCGAGCTATCCACACAAATATCTTACATAAATCCTTCGCTCAAATTTTCTCTTCTCTCCCAGAGTTCACAAACTCTCTTTGATACCACTTGGTACAATGAAGGGTGGAGGGTCCAAAAATAGGATTGTCCAGCCTTGCAACAAGAGTAAACACAACAAAAACTCAAAGAATTGGAATAGAAATCACTCATGGAATATATACATATATATGATGATCAATCAATTATTCATTGGCAACATGCCCTACCTTCCGATTTACAAAATAAAAAAATGATTCGGCACTAAGCCCAAACTTACATGCGGGTCAAAACCCTTACTTATGATCTAACAATACGAAATACAATGATGTTCATGACTATTTCCTAATGCAACTACACAATTCCTATATATATATTGGTTCCCAACTCCAGAGAAGGTATGTGTCAGTCCAAGAGGTTCCAAACCCTAAATTTGATGAGAAGTGCAAGCGTCGGCCAAAACATATGGTTCTTCATTATTTCTTGGATAAACATAATGAGGATCAAAATGAAGGTTCCTCGATGAATGTACATCCTTAAGAAATGGTTTCCAGATCTCCGCAAGTTACGGAATAGGTCGAGACTAGGTCTAGTAATGCAAGAAAGAAGAAGAATTGAAATGTTTTTTGGTTGATGCAAGATTGCTTGTGACCTGGGATGCTCCTGCATCATTTTTCAACTAAAATTGTTGGCTAAAATATATGCAACACCACTTTGAGGCCAATTTACCAAAAAAAAAAAATTATTTGAAAAACTTGAAGTTTCAATAACTCCTACTCATGTAAATAACATTATTTTAAAATATAGAAATACCCTTGTGTAGATCCATAAATTGTTTTTTTCAAAAATATATTTATTTTAATAGTTTAATTATTATTTATATTTTATTTATTATTGTTACTAAAAGTAGGTTATCAACACAAAATGTTAGGTTGCTTACCATTCCCATGAAAAATATTAAAACTTATTAAAAAAATTTGAATAAAATATGATGCACTAAATAAAAAGAATCTATATCAAGATGGTATTTCTTTTTTCCATTTTAGATAAATATTTAGTTTGAAAGTTGACGTTGAATGGAAACAACATTTTTTTGATACACACACATTTAAAATTTATTTAAAAATATACATTTATCAAAATTGCACTCTTGAGAGGCCTGTTCTTGTAGGGTAGCATACTAAGTTTGCACAAGTATAGGCCCTTGCTAGGGATGAGGAGAAAAAACGTATATCCATGCACTAAAGTTTCAAGTTATAAATACACACAAAAAATTGAAAGAAAAAAAAAATTACTATAAAAAGTTTGACGTCTCATGTAACTTATTTTTTCAACATTTTATCAACAACTAAATTATAGTGTTAATTTATTAAAAATTAGTTTAAAATATTTTTTTAATCCTATAAAAGAAATACAAACATAAAATATACTAAAAAATACGCATTTTACTAGTTTACATCATTTCAAAATTCAAAACATATATGTCATTTTTAAGTGATTCAAGTTTAAAAGTTGGATCAGTGTTGGTCATTTCCTTTATAAAGTATAATACAACTTTGTACTTTTACCTTATTAAAGTTACAAACACACCAATTAACTTGGAACAGGCTTATAGACAAGGCTTTAGTATTTTGAGGGAATAAGGATGTAACATTAAGAATGAACATGAAATCCATCCTCTCTTGGAGCAAACACCATCAGAAGATACCAAAGGAATAGGTTACCAAGATCCTCCACTTTCACAACAAACATCAAAACCACTAACCAGGAAATACAAACTTAAAAAGTTACCCTTTCTACATCCTACAACTAAGATTGAAAAGACCTTAGACACACTTCTCAACCTAGGACTTATTACATTACCTCCTATATGTAAAAAAGAAGATAAGAAAGGTAAAAGTACAAACGTGTCTTATTGTCCATATCATAGAACACTTGGACATCTTACAAATGAATACCATTCTTTAATAAGTAAATTAAGAGAATTTGATCCATACGGGATTACCTTGAAGATGTAATAGATTAACATTCATTTTTTGAGCTCCTTGCCATGTCGTAGTTGTAGTCTCATAGCATATTCACTACCGTTCATGGTGTATACATTTAAAAATGGTCACAGTCAATCAAACCTGTTAATTAATTAAATATGAATTATTTAATTAAAATTCTGAAAAGTCATCTACATATAAATAAATTTAATTAATTATTTATATTGTTCATTTTTCTAATTCTTGTAGTTTAATTAAATAAATAAGTTTATTTAATTATTGTTATCTTTTTCTTAATTAAATTAAATAAATTTCATTATTTATTTATATTAATTATCATGATTCTAAATTTGAATTTTCAAATGATAGAATATTCTTCTAACTCATACTTTACTCCATATTTAAATTAAATATTGTAAATATTTAATTACACATCTTTTTCACCTCTCACATAATTAAATATTAATTATTTAACTATGGAAGCTTCCAAAATCCAAGTCACATGTAATTAAATAAAATTTATTTAATTAGGAATTGCCCTCAACTTTCAACCAATTTTCATAAATGAAATGACAAATAGCAATTTGTCTCCATTTTTGAATGAGGATGGTTTTGTGGGTTGAAAACATTCTTCCATTTTTCTCTCAACCTTCCATCTTTCTCTCAACCTCCAGAATCTCTCACCAACAGGTTTGAATTTTGACCGTTGATCTTTTCCAACTGGATTCTTGCCTCCAAAAATCTATAAATTCAACCCTTTAGTGAGTAGATTTCATCCTAGATTTTGTGAATTTAGTGTAGTTATTATAGTTGCATTCAAATCAACATTTTAGCATAGCATCTCAAGTTTCATAGAATTTTAGTTTTCAACTTCATAGCCTCAATCATTTAGCAATGGACATGCATGTTGCATAATCTCATTCTCTAAGTTGTCATTCTGCCAAAGTTGTTGCATACACCAACTAAGAGCCAACAACTTACAATAGATCCTTGGAGATATAGGACAATGGAATGCTTTTGAAGGAGCTGTTGTTAGAGTTTGTTTTACTTTTAATTAATTTCCTTTGATTTAATGTTTCATTGGTGTGTTAGTTTTTATTATTAGTTGATCCACATATTCTCACACACACATGGTTTTATGCAATCATCTTTTATCTTGAAAGGAGAACCATATCGAGCTTGCCTTTGTCCCTATACTTGGGGAGCATATGGCTAGTTAGCGATCTCCTAGGATTATTCCTTCTAGCAAGGGATCCCTTAGTATTTCATTAAAAAATAGTGTAGAAATTACATAATATTTTAAGGGGGGCATATATTCCCTTGTGTTGGTGTTATTTTGAATACCAAGTTGATCTCACAGATAACCTATGGCTTTTTCCATTTCCAAAATTTACCTACCTAGAGGGATTGACCAAAAAACAAGTGAAAGTTACAACAAATTTCCCTCTACACTTTAGGCTCTGAAAAACCTAGGAGTGTGATCCCATACAATGTAACTAAGATTCTTTGTGCCAATTTACTTTATACATTATTAACTAACAAATACATTCTCTTATGTTTTGCTTGATAGGTAAGGACTTCAAAGATCTGGCTAATCCTTCACAACATTTAACATTATAAATCAAGAGAATGCAAAAATACATGAAACTTCAAGAAATAAAACCTCAACTGAAATGGAAATTTGTATTTGTTCTTTTGAGTGTGAAATATCTAAGAACGTGTAACTATAAACACAAATTCTAAACCAGTTCCTTAACCTAAGGCATAGAATCAAAATCATTGCAACTTGATGCAAAACAACCTTACAATTTTAAAATTATAGATCTTTCAAAACATTTCATTACAAAATTATACTCAATATCCAAAACCCAAACTACTTATCAAATCCCTACACTCAAAATACATAAACCTATGCTTCTACCAAAGTATTTTAACTAATACTTTTAATGCAGGAGCACCCATGTGATTTTGGTTTTTCATTATTTTTATTTTGTCTATCTATTATGTAATAAGGTCCTTTTGGATCATATTCATGTTTTTAAGGGTCTAGATGAGGTCTTAGGAGGATAGGTGTGGTCAACTTGTCAAAAATGTAAAATTTGCTATATGTGGTAAAAGTTGTCAATATTGTCAAAAAGTGGCAAATTGTGGAATATGAAGAGTCAAAATTTGTAAAAGATGGATTTGAATAGTTGTAACTTAAAAAATGTAGTTGATAACAGTTTGGAAGTTGTAGATAATTCTTTTTGTGGTCAAGGCAAGGGTTGGAAGTCCCAATTTTGAAGTTTAAGTAATAAAATTCCTTTGTTTTCTGCAAATTTGAATGTTGCATCACTATTCTTTGATGTAGTATGATATTCTATGAAATTTTCATGGTCTTCACATGATTGAGTGTGGTATAGTATTGAGTTATATTTTATTTTCAATTGGCTTGGTTCATTTTCTTTAAGTTTTATGTAAGCTATGATCAAATTGGTGACTGCCACTTCTATATTTTTTTGTAACCGACCTATTGCAACACATGGTATGGATTTTATATTCAATATCTTAATGTTAGAATAATTGGGATTGAAATAAATGTGAATCTAATTTCTAATGCACTTGGTCTAATACATTTTTGTTGAGTTTGGATCGAGAGATATTGCAATTTTGGAAAAAAGAGTTCATAACTGTCATAAACCCTAGGCATGGTAACTAGTGGCTTTCAAAATATGATTTCTCATGTTTTCCATGATGGATAATTCTATTTTATTTTTGTGTGGAAGTCTTAAATTTTGTATATTACCATGGTCCAAAGTTGGAGGGTTCCATATTGAGGTTTTTCACATGTTTTGATGATGCCCTAGGTCTAATTTTTCATGTTTTAAGCTTAATTGGCAGAAGGACAGTCTATTTTTGAAGGGTTTAGTACACACTAACCTACCATAATTTTAACATATGTTGTATAAATACCAAATGGTTAGATAGAACTATGTTTACATTTTGAATATCATGTCTGCATTGAAAGTTATGGCCAAAAAACCTAATTTGTTGCCCCCATGTTTTAGGTTTTAAAGATTGAAGGATTGTGATGAAAAACCCACCAAATTAGGGTTCTAGAGTTGCATAGGTTGTTTTATTGAGTTAGTGTTGAAGTAATCCAACCTGATCTGCATCAAATTTGTATAAGAGCCTAAAAGGTCTTGGAAAAGAAGTTGATAGCCCAAAGATCTAGGCAAGATAAGTTTTTTTGGAGTTTGTGTGTTGTCTTTTTGTAGGTTGCAGAAAGAACTTGGATGCCAAAAGACTAGGTAGTGAATAAAGGATGAAACCTAGGTGAGGTATCATGAAGACAAGAATAATAAATGTGAAATAGAGTTGCTCTCAAAAGGAGAATGGAAATTTTGAGTAGATTTGTCCATGGAGACTTGCAGAGTCAGGAGGTACCAAGCAAGAAACAAGAAAAAATAAAAGAGAAAAGTGAGATGATGAAGAAGGATGATAAGGTAAAAAAAATTAACATTGAACAAGAGATAATAGATTTGAGGAAAGCCTTGGAACAAATGGAAGGAAAATGAGAAAGAATGCAAGAAATAATGGAACTTGAGATGCAGCAATTGCTTGAGAGAGAAAACCAAGAACAAGGTTGGCATTTACCAATAAAGAAGAAAGTTACATAGCCTATCAAGAATATCATTCAAAGGAGAAGGAAAGAAGGGAGAGTACAACTAGAAATTAAAGAATCTTTTTTGATGAAGGAAGAGAAAAAGCCATCTAGGATAGAGGAAGAGGTAAGGAATGCAATGGTAAGAAAACCTAGGCTTGTTTTGACATTAACAAGCATTGAATAGATGCCTTGGGAAGTTCAAGATTTAGTTGAGAGGTTTGAATACCAAGAAAAGGATCTATTTTCTATTTTGTAAACTGAAATAAACATAGCAAAGGAAAGGTCTATTGATTGTATAGGCTTCAAGGAGCAAGCAACATGGGATATGGTAGGTTTCGGTGATAGGAGTTGTAGTGTTGAGTTTCAATCCATAATTTATTTGTAAGTATTTCACAAGGGAGTATTGAAAGTTAGATATGATTTGTTTCTTGTAATAGAGGGTAGTGAAACTGATTTTCTTGTTGAGATTGCAAACTCGATGGGTGAGAAACCTAAAGTTAAATCTAAACAAGTCATGGAGGTAGAGTAGGGTTCTATTGAAACATATGCAATATATCATGAAGAAAGGAAGAAATTGTAGGTTGGAGATGAAAAATGCAAGCAAGGGGCAGATGTTACTATGTTGAGGTCACCAAAAGAGTGTGAGAAGTAGGGTAATCAAGGTTATTATCTGTTTTGTTCCAACTTCTGAGCAGTTGTTTATTTTGCTAAGTTCACCCACCTATGCCACATGTTCAAGAAACGTCAAGTGAAGATGAAGCCACTATGGAACTATTTCAAAGAATTTCATATGCAGATCAAGCAAGGGATTTCAGACCTGATTCTTATGTTTCTACCTTCTATTCAAGCGAATCTTGAATCTTTTCATTTCCTGGGAGTATGGTGCAGGAGAACCCATGTGAGTTTTGTTTGTCATTGTTTTGGCTTTGTGTCTCTCTTATGTAATAATGTCCTTTTGGATCATCTTCATTTTTGTAAGGGTTTAGATGAGGTCTTAGGAGGATAGGTGTGTCCAACTTGTCAAAAATGTAAAAGTTGCTATATGTGGTAAAAGTTGTCAATATTGTCAAAAAGTTGCAAATTGTGGAATATGAAGAGTCAAAAGTTGTAAAAGATGGATTTGAATGGTTGTAACTTAAAAAATGTAGTTGAGAATATTTAGGAAGTGGTAGAGAATACTTTTTTTGGTCGAGGCAAGGGTTCAAAGTCACAATTTTGAAGTTCAAGCAATTAAATTCCTTTTTTTTCTGCAAATCTAAATGTTGCATCATTGTTATTTGATGTAGTACAGTATGGTAAAATTTTTTGATGATCTAAACATGATTGGGTGTGATAGAGGATTTAGTTAGCTTTCATTTTCAATTGGTTTTGTTGATTTTCTTTAAGTTTTATGTAAGTTATGATCAAATTGGTGACTGCCACTTCCATATTTTTACTATAACTAGAATGTTGCAGCACGCACTAGTATAGATTTGATATTCCATATATTGATCTTAGAAAAATTGGGATTGAAATACATATGAATCTAATTTTTAATTCACTTGGTCTCATTTATTTTTGTTGATTTTGGAGAGAGATATTGCAATTTTGGCAAAAACAGTTCAAAACTGTCATAAACCCTAGTCAAGGTAACTAGTGACTTTCAAAATATGATTTATCATGTTTTCCATGTTGGATAATTCTATTTTTTTTGTGTGGGAGTCTGAAATGTTGTATATTACCATGCTCCAAATTTGTAGGGTTCTGTATTAAGGTTTTCATGTGTTTTGATGATGCCCTAGGTCTGATTTTTCATGTTTCAGGCTTAATTGGTAGGACAATCCATTTTTGAAGGGTTCCATACAAAGTAACCTAACCTAATTTTGATATATTTTGTATAAAACCCAGATGATTATAAAAGAACCATGTTTACATTTTGAATATCATTTCTACACTGAAATTTATGGCCAAAAAACCTAATTTGTTGCCCCCATGTTTTAGGTTTTAAAGATTGAAGGATTGTGATGAAAAACCCACCAAATTAGGGTTCTAGAGTTGCATAGTTTTTTTGATTGAGTTAGTGTTGAAGTCATCCACCCTTATTTGCATCATATTTGAATTAGAACAGAGAAAAAATCATACATTAATTGGAAAGACAATGAATATCAATTGAAAGATCCTTTATCAAATTTTATTGATAATTCATGCAAAGAGTAGAATACGAGAGAAATAGCTTCAGAATTATGTCATTATTCTATTAAAAAATGCTAGCACTATCATACAAAATTATAGTAAATACATACTAATACCCTAAGCCAAACTTAAAATCTATTCTTTGTGCTTCTTGAGCATACAAAATTCTTTGGGAGATCAATCATCCTACTCAAATGGCCATGAAATCCCTTTTATAAAATAAGGGGGAAACAAGAATCCAACTATGTACACATGTCACATTTTCATTTGACATATAGTTACAAAAGTAAAAGACCTCAACCAATTATGATGTAATATCTCAAAATATTCACCATCAAGTTGTTGAAGAAAATTTGGATGTCACTTAGAAAGTGCACATTAAGGGAGGGAGTTGTACTTTGAGAACTTAATCTTCCATATGTTGAAGATGAACTCCCACCTTCCAAAAGGCATCATACTGAATAAGATAGTTGTACACTGAACACAATATTCATTTGCATCATCTCCATGTGCTTCCAAAACCTTAGGGAAAAAATCATAAAAAGTAGAAAATACAAAGAAGATCCTCCACATAAATAACTTTTAAATTGAGGAGACAACTTTTTAAACAATGATATAAAATAGGCTTAATCTGTGAACTTTTCAAGTCATGTATTGTACTCCTCCTCACTTGGCCATTGAACCTCAAATAATTTCTGCACCTTGAAATTATGTGTATTATACCTTGCATCCATAATGGTTCGGGCCTCCTTGACAACTTATATCTAAATTTAGATCCATTTTTGAATAATTTGCCCAAATAATTATTAAATTGAGAATACTTTTCCTTTCCATCTTTGTAAATAAAAGTTGATAATGATGGGGAAATTGTCCCAAACTCATCCTTCCACTCAATGAATCATCTTAAATCTCCCACCTCATTAAGAATTCCAGGCATTCCATTATTTTCCATATATGTAAACATTTTCATCTTGTTCTTAAGTTGCATATCGAGCTTGCTTTGAAAAAAAAAAATTCTCCAAGTTGTCCAATATATTTCAATAATTGTGGAAGATTGGTGGGAGCTTCAGGATCACCATCCATAGCTTTCATAATCTCTTTGAAATCTCCATCCCTTATGCTCCATTTATTCCATGTATTCTAGAAATCTTCCTAGACCTCGACGTATTTTTTATAAGCTTCATGAATACTTTTGTAAACATTCCATGCAATATCTAGCTTATGGAGTATACATGAGATTTTGTGGTTCAAGATATCATCAATAATATCTATTAAAATTCTCATAGCTTCTTCTTTAGCTTTCTTTCCATTCCCTCTAGCCACCTGCAAGTCTTCTTTTAGTACCTTAATCCTAAGAGATAATGTATATCTCGAGCTGAGAATTTTTTTGTGGAGGTGGGAGTGGGAGAGTCCTTATATGTTGGTCTCTCTTGGTAAGTAGTTGCTCTCAACTTATTGTATTCATCAAGCAACCTATTTTTCTTGTCCAACAACCTATCATACTTTTCTTGTGAAAATTCAGCAGTTTCAGCACTCAACATGGTTGCATGCATAGTCAATTTGGCTACTTGGGTGGGTGTGATCTTTGAAGCTATTTTCTCAACAACATCCCCTATGATATTTCCAACTAACCTAATCACTTTTATCTTACTTTTGTTTGGTGGCATCAAAATGTTCTATAGAGTGTGTAATTCTTGGGATAAAGCCAAAGACAAAAACTTTATTATCATATTTTTGTTTAGATATGAATGCCTCAGGATCATTCCTTATTGTGTCCAAGGAAATCATAGAAGTGAGATGCCATCCTGATAATAAGAGAATACCATTTTATTTAACCAACCTTCTACCATCAACATGAGTAATTGCAGATATTTCTTGCATGATCTTCTCCTCTTCCTACTTCTTAACTTCCTCATGCAAGGAAGGGTCAACTCCTTGCTTCAATTTCTCAATCCTATCCTTTATGTCCTTAATCTTCACTTGAATGAAAAATTACTTGAATTCCTTTGTCTACACAAAGGATTCATCTTCCATAAAGTCTTGGCATTCCCTTACCCTCACATCCTCATCATCCACAACATTTTCACCATCTAATGCTGATACAACCCTACTAGTAGGGAGAAAAGAATCCAATACATCATCTACAATAGGGGATAGAAATTTTTTTTGCATTTCCTCTTCATCTAGAGCATATTCTACAAATTATCCCTCCCTTTTATTTCCCCCTCTATGGACAAATAATCAACAAGAGGATCAATGATTGGTCTCTCTTTAATATCCATGATCTAGAGAGATGGGTGTTGAGTAGGTGACTGGGCCAATTGGCTCCTAGTTTTAGCTTCTTGCTCCTCTCTGGCAATCCTCTTAGCCTCCTCATCTTGTTTGACCTTATCATGAAATTTCCCTTTCTTAAGAGCATCCAACATTACCATGGCCCTTTTAAAAGGGTCATCTATTTGTGCATATGGGCATATATATAATGGGTTGACCTTTACTCTTTTTTATTCAACATTAGAAATATGTATCAATTTCTTCTTTCTCATCAACCAAGGAATTTTATGGAAAATTTATTATCACATCTTCTATATAGAGGAATTGGTGGAAGAACCCATACCTACTTCTGTTCTTTCTTTCCTTATCAATGAAACCTTTAAGGTTACATTTTCTCACTTTCTCCCCCTTAATTTTATAATTATCCAACATATTAGAAAAATTATCAAGACCCTCCTTTGAGGTGACCCTAAAATGTGAAAATTTAATTTGGCTTGGAATGAAATAACCTTTCTTTGCAAACCTGAAAGGTTTTTTATCGATGACATACAATTGCCACAGGATCTCCATAAAATATAATCTATCTAAAACATACATTGGAAAGAAATGAGGTTGCACCAAAGCTCCATAAACCCTAATCATAGTGCAATGGGAGTGGAGGTACCAATCTCCCCAATTATGGTCCAATTTATTTTTCTCCTTGAATTACAAGGGCTTGATAATTTCCTTAATGCTCCTAGTGTTGAATATCTAGAATACTAAGAGGGGGGGTGAATTAGTATTCCATAAAACCATTCAAATAAATTCCATCTAAACATTATCACAAATTTTACTGAATCAACAAGAGAGAACATGGAAATAAGACAATGCATCATCACACATGAACTCTGAGATTTTTATGTGGAAAACCCAGCATGGGAAAAAACATGATGAGGATTAGCTCACAATATATTATATCTAGATACAGTATCTTACATGGCTCACTTTCAGGACTCACCATCCTTGAAAGGCTCAAAGCCTAAATACAAAAGATGGCTAACCACCAAGATACAAAATTTATGGCTCACTGCCAAGAGTATGAACTGATGGAATACACCTTCTATATGCAAAGTTCAATTCCAATGAAGCTCTACATAAGAAGTACTGCTTCTCACAATAGTTGCTCAAAAAATTTGTTTTGATCCTTAACTGATAAATCATTTAGGATTGCACATTCTAACATCCCTTAATCCTCTTCACATTTCACCACACCTCTCTTCTTTCTCCTTCCCATACTTACACCTTCACTCCTCATACACTCCTCTGCTTCTCCTTCAAAGAGTCTTACATATATATGCAATTATATCTCATTCATCAATTAGGTCAACCTAATTAGATGAAAAAATAATAATAAAAAATACTCTTTTCGATACCATATTTGATTTAAATAAATTTTATCCATGTAGCGCATCATATAAAGTCAATGTAGATCAATAGAAAATATCCACAAAGTATATTCAATATTTTCAATACATGTCATATGTTAGTTTGGCCAAGACTAGGACCTAAACACAAAAAATCCAAACCAAAATATCCTTCTCAAGGAAAACACCTTCCAGGTCTGATATTACCTGAGTTTCTAATGTAGGAGAATCCTTGGTTCTTTGCAATCCTACATCAACCAAAAATATTTTCATTTAGTTTTGTTCTTGTTCAGTCCTTGTTCTTGTTCAAGTTGGCAGATTTGGTATGTCGTCATGTTTTCTCACCAGACCTCGTGGATCCATGGTTTCATCATGGACATGTTCAATTTCCTAATTCCAAGTTTTTAGCTTGATTGGATCTTTTTACAGAAAGTTATCGCTTTCAGATTAAGTGATAGTTTTGGAACTAGCCCAAGAATAATTTCAAACCTAACAGCTAGTTTGATCGCTCGTGGATCTTTCCTATGACTTGCGGATCCTCATGGTGTGTTTCAATTTAATCCATGGAGTGTCACTGACCTTAATTTTAGGTCCAAACTTCATCATACACACCTGTCAGGGAGAAATTCAAATTTGAGGCAAACCTGTTCATGCACATGTTATGTTTTCTTCATTAAAGATTGTAATGATCTTTGGTTGACATGGATGCTTCTAGATCTATGGATATGATATAAATATTGTAATGGATCATTAGGATAGAAGGAAATCAAAATTAAGTAGATTATGAAGAATATAGAGTTTGATCTTTAATATTTTTGCTCGCATGTAAGAATATTGTATTTCTGAGCATGTTGTAATAGGCTTGTGAGCCCAATCTATAAGCCTGGATGTGGTCGATTGTTTGTAATTGAATTTTGTGATAATAATAATGTTTGAATATGAATTTTCCTCCATATTCTTTGTTTCTTCTATTGTGTAACTCTTTCTGCACGGTCCAGATAGTTCTCTTTGAGGACCCTCCTACCGTGACTGCACCAAATTGGTATCAGAGCGAGATTCATTCCATGAAAGATCGTCAGAGTTTGCGAAGTTCTATTGAAGATTTGTTGTTGGGTGGCAGACTATGGATCCAACTTACAACTATAGAAGACTTATGTAAACATGGCGAGAAGAAGAAATGGTAGAGGAAATGGAATGCATGGAAATGCAGACCCAACTGTAATGGAGATGTTGAGAGGAATTGTTGCTAGATTGGAAGCAGTCGAAATGGACTAGAGGAGAGGTCAACCAGTTGATGATGTGAGTGATGAAGAGGTATAAGAACAAGAAGAAACGGAAAGAGAAGAGCAACCTAGCCTTGATCAGGGAAAAGAGAGGTTCATAAGAGCCCTAACCAGAGTGAATACTAAGCCACATTTCAATCCACCATATTATAATGGTAAGTTGGATTCGAATGAATTTCTTGATTGGATAATAGAGATGGAAAAATAATTTGATTTTGAAGGTACCACTAAAGATAAGAAGGTAAAATTTTATTGAACAAAGTTGAAAGGACATGCATCCCTTTGGTGGAAACATTTACAGATAGATAGGCAAAGAAAATGAAAAGAGAAGATAAGATCATGGGATCAAATGGTGAATAAGTTGAAGAATAAGTTTATTCCTACACACTATCAGATCAGTTTGGTTTGAAAGTTGCAAAATTTAAAGAAGGATTTAAGCATGATAGAGTATATTGAGGAGTTCTATAGGTTGAATGTCAGATCTAGACATTTAGAAGATGATACTGAGCAAGTAGCCAGATATATGAATGGGTTGAGGTCCTATATACAAGATGAGATCAGATTTATCAAGTTGTTGAGTGTGGAGGAGGCATATTAGTGTACCCTAAAAGAAGAAGAGAAGTTGAATGAAAGGAATGAGTAGAGACAAAGAGGAAGAGGTGGACAATTTCAGAGAGGAAGAATTTTCACTGGAGGAGGAAGAGGATCTTTTGCAGATCACAAAAAATATAAGGATTTCAGTAAGAATGATAATTGGTACCATAGAAATGATGGAAACTCTTACCAAAGAGGAGGATATGGTGGTTACCTAAATGAGGGTTATAAAAGAGGTAATAGAGGATAGGAGAAAAGAGTATTTAGGGGAACTTGTTATAAGTATAGTGGAGAAGGAAATAGAGCCTTTGAATGTAATCAAGAAGAGACAAGCAAAAAGATAGAGAATAGTAGAAGAACAACCTTTGCTAAGGAGGAGCATGCTGGATCATCTAATAATCTAGAAGAAGGAGAAGTGTTGGTGAACATAAGAGTATTGTGTCAAAGTGAGATGGAGCAGGAACCATTGCAGAGAAAGAATTTGTTTCAGACCAGATGCAAGGTAGCTAGTAAATGTTGCAAAATGATTATTGAGAGTGGAAGCTCAGAGAACCTGGTTCTTGAAGAAATGGTGACCAAATTGAAGTTGAAAAGGTTGAGACACCCGGAGGCCTATTAGATAGCATGAATTCAAGATGAGCATACAATACTGGTAAGTGAACAATGTTTGGTGAAATTGAAGATAGGAAATTATCATGATGAAGTTTTGTGTGATATCATGCCTATGGATGTATGCCATGTTTTTTTGGGAAGGCCTTGGTAGTATGACAGACAAGCTATTCATGATGGAAAGAAGAACATATATACCATTATTGCAAATGGGATGACGTAGACTCTGTTGCCATTAGAGGATGTTCCTAAAGTTGAGGTTTGTATGACTGCTATAATTTTTTTGGTTGATGGAAGGATATTTCTAGATGGACTGAGACATGGGAGCATGTGCTATGCCTTGGTTCCTAAAAATGTTGAAGATTTGAAGCATGTATAAGAACAACTAGAGGAGGTAAAGGAATTGCTGACATAATATGAAGCTATCATTTCAAATAATGTACCTGATGGATTTCCACCTATGAGGAGTATTAGTCATTACATGGATGTAATTCCTGGAGCTAGTATTCCTAATAAAGCAACACATCAAATGACACCAACAAAGAATGAATAATTTAATAGACAAGTGCAAGAGTTGTTGAGGAAAGTTTTAATCAGAGAAAGCTTAAGTCCTTGTGCAGTACCAATTGTGCTAGCACCTAAGAAGGATGGAGAATGGAGAATGTGTACAAAATCTAGAGCCATAAACAAAATCACAATGAAGTATAGATTTACTTTACCCTAGATGGATGTCATTATGGATTGTTTGAGAGGAGCTAAATACTTTACAAATATAGATTTGAAGAGTGGATATCATTAGATCAGAATCAGAGAAGGAGATGAGTGGAAGACAACATTCAAGAAAAATGAAGGATTGTATGAGTGGTTGGTGATGCCTTTTGGACTAACAAATGCATCAAGTACTTTCATGAGGTATTGAAGAAATTCTTGGGTAAGTTTGTGATTGTCTATTTGGATTACATCTTGATTTTAAGTAAGACCATAAAAGATCATTTTTTGCACATAAGACAAGTTTTGTAGAGATTGAGAGAAGATTAGTTGTTGATAAACATTAAGAAGTGTAGTTTCATGAAGGAAGAATTGGTATATCTAGGATTTTTGATAGATGTGGATGGATTGAGGATGGATCTTGAGAAGGTAAGAGAAATTTTTGAACGGCCTACACTAGAAAGCATTAGAGAGGTAATATCATTTGATGGATTGGCTAGTTTCTACCGAAAGATCATTAGGAATTTTAGTTCTATCTGTAGTCCTATGACATAAACAATGAGAGGAGATAGGAAGGATTTTAGATGGAAATCTGGAGCAGAAAGAATTTTTGAGTTGTTGAAACAAAAGGTGACTGAGCAGCCTATGTTGGATTTACTAGACTTTAATAAGGTATTTTAGGTAGACTGTGATGCAAGTGTAAATGCAATTGGAGCAGTATTAAGTCAAGAAGGAAGACCAATAGCTTATTTCAGTGAGAAGTTGAATGATGCAAGGAAAAGGTATTTAGTGTATGATCATGAGTTTTATGCCATAGCTCAAGCCTTGAAGAAGTGGAGACATTACTTGTTGTCTAAGGAGTTTGTGGTGTATACGAATCATCAAGATTTGCAGTATTTGAATAGTCAAGGTAAGTTGAATCAAAAACACATGAGATGGGTAGAATTCTTATAGAGTTATACTTTTTTTTTTGAAACATAGGAGTAGAAATTCAAATAGATTTGTTGATGCTTTGAATAGGAGAATTAATTTATTGGCACAGATGAAAGTGAAGGTATTAGGCTTTGAGGAATTGAAGAACTTGTATGAGGAAGACCTGAATTTTGTAGAACCTTGGAGAGCATGTAAAGAAATAGTCTTAAAGGATATGAGTTAGTGGTTGGATTATTTCATTCAGTAGGAAATGTTGTTTAGAGGGAATCAATTGTGTATACCCTAGAGTTCAATGAGGGATAACTTGGTAAAAGAGAAATATGGTGGAGGATTAGCAAGACACTTTGGGATTGATAAGACAATAGCATTAGTAAGTGAGAATTACTTTTGGCCACAGATTCATAAGGATGTTAGGAAATTTTTACAAAGTTGTAGAGTTTGTCAAGTTGCAAAAGGGAGTAGTCAAAATGTTGGATTGTATAAACCTTTGACAGTTCTAGAGAGACCCTGGGAGGATATCAACATGGATTTCATAATTGGTTTGCCTAAGAAACAAAGAGGTGATTATTTTGTATTTGTGGTGGTGGATAGATTTTCTAAGATGGTACATTTCATACGTTGTAAGAAGACAACAAATGTAGTACATGTAGTAGACTTGTGTTTTAAGGAAGTGGTCAGATTGCATGGACTACCTAGGAGTATTGTTTCAAACAGGGATACAAATTTTGTTGGTTACTTTTGGAGGATACTTTGGAAGAAGTTGAAGAAATATTTAAAGTTTGGTTCTACTTTTTACCCACATAATGATGGATAGATAGAGATAGTAAACAAGAGTTTGGGGAATTTTTTGAGGTGTTTGGTTGGAGAGAAGATCGAAAGTTGGGATTTAGCCCTTGCATAAGCAAAGTTTGCTTATAATAATTTAGTGAACATGAGTATTGGAAGGAAACCTTTTGAGATTGTTATTGGAGTTAATCCTAGAGGTATATCAGAATTGTGAGACATCAGTAAGGAAGATAAAAGGAGTGCAGAAGCATAGGAATTTGTAGAACATATGAAGAAAGTACATACTCAAGTAAAGTAGTAGTTGGAATATATGAACCAAAAATATAAGGAATGATCAGATGAAAAGAGGAGACATAACGAGTTCAAATTTGGAGATGAAGTGATGGTGTATTTGAGGAAGGAAATATTTCCAGTTGGTACATACAATAAGGTCAAGATGAGGAAGTTTGGACCATGTGGGATTTTGAGGAAATTTGATTCAAGAAATGCATATGAAGTAGAGTTACCAGATGACACAGGTGTATCACCTATATTCAACATTCTAGATCTACATCAGTACCATGAAGCAAAATTATGTGAAGATAGTAAAGAAAATTTTGAAGAGCAACTTCCTAAACAACAACCAGATGAGATATAAGATATTTTGGATGTCAGAGATGGGAGGAAAAATCATGGAAGACAGTACAAAGAATATCTTGTGAAGTGGAAAGGTAGACCAATGGAGGATTCTTCTTGGATTTCTTAGGCTGAGGAAGACCGTCTTGGTTTTCATTTGGCCCAAACAAAGTGAGGGAATCACTTTTCAATAACCTCGAATGTTTGATGTAGGAGCATCCTTGGTTCTTTGCAATCCTGCATCAACCAAAAATATTTTCATTAAGTTATGTTCTTGTTCAAGTTGGAAAATTAGGTATGTCATCATGTTTTTTCACTAGACCTCATAGATCTATGGTTTCATCATGGACACATTCAATTTACTAATTGTATTTTTTCAGCTCAATTGGACGTTTTTCTAGAAAGTTATCGATTGGACCTTTTTCTAGAAATTTATCTCTTTCGGATTAATTTCAAACCTAATGGCTAGTTTGATTTCTCATGGATCTTTCCCATGACTTGTGAATCCTCATAGTGTGTTTCAATTCATTTTGTGGAGTGTCCCCAATCTTAATTTTAGGTCCACACTTCATCATATGTACCTTCCATGGAGAAATTTAAATTTGAGGCTGACCTGTTCATGCACATGCTATGTTTCCTTCATCGGAGATTGTAATGATCTTTGGCTGATTTGGATGCTTCTAGATCTATGGATATGATATAAAACTTGTAATGGATCATTAGGATAGCAGGAAATCAAGATTAAGTAGATTAAGAAGAATGTAGAGTTTGATATCTAAGATTTTTGCTCGCATGTAAGAATACTGTATTTTTTAGCATGTTGTAACATTCCTGTGAGCCTAATCTATAAGCTTGAATGTGGCTGACTGTTTGTAATCGAATTTTGTGATAATAAGAATGTTTGAATATGCATTTGCCTCCATATTATGTGTTGCTTATATTATGTAACTATTGTTGCATGGTTCAGATAGTTTTGTTTGAGGACCCTCCTACCATAAATGCACTAATTTCTCATCACATTACCTTTAGAGAGGCTACCATTAGAACCACAACATTAGAATGTTCTCCTTAAGAAAATGTAGAGTCTCCCACACGGATATGCAGAATAGAAAAATAACTGTAGAGTATAGAGTTAAACTCTATCAATGATAAATTTCCTCTCTCGTCACAAAACTTCTCAAGATTCTGGATATATCTATTTCAATGAGTCATAATAACATGGTTAAGATATTAGAGTCATATCTTTTCTTATGGTGAATTCCAGACTCAAAAACCAATGCACTGGTTTATTAGTAAAGAACACTTACGATTGAGATTAGCTTCCAGTATACCAAATAAGCTTCCCCTATTGTTGTCACCATGTTGATATCAATGAAAAAATGGGAACAACCAACACAATCTATATGCACTTCATGCTCATGTTGCAAGACCCCATATTTCCAATAATCTCCCCTTTTGGCATTGATGGCAACATGTATAGAATTTTTTTTTTATAACAATAAGAGGAAATTGAATACCCCCTATCAAAATAGTTCTTTTCAAAAAAAAATATTCCTCTATCTATCTGTCTCTCTCTATCTCTCCTCCTTTGACATCAATGGCCAAGGACGTACAGGGATCTGGTATATGTATATTCATAAAAAAATTGACCAACAGAATGATATACAAATAAAGAATGTATTAACCTAAAGAGGAGGAACCTTTGAGGTTCTTCAAATTATCCTTCAATGAAGCTTTTCCTTCTTAGGTATGTGCAGGATCATGATGGGCCAAAAAGTGGCGATATGTAAGTGATATGATGGCCCATGTGGCTACTGACTTATTTTTTACCCAAAATTGATGAAACAAAAAGGGTTTTTTATAGGAGATTATTAGCTTTCCACCAATATAAATTATGCTTTACTTTGAATTTAATAAATAATTATTATTCATTTTCTATTTTAATTACGACTAAAGTCCCGATTGATAGGTTGATTGAAAAATAGACATACCTTTCAAACAGTATCACATTTTTTGAATCTGAAACATGTGTCACATTCTATGCTTCACATACTATAGGATTTTAAAAAATATGAATTACATGAAGTTTTGACCAGCTTAAGGTGGTCAGACATACAATTTTTTATATTTTTTAAAAGTTGTAATAAAAAATTCATATTTAATTACTTGGAAAAAAATTACAAAAAAATATGCATCACATTTGGACATGAGTCCTCTACTTATATCTAAAATATTATAATAAAATATTATCATTTTATTGTGGTTAGAGTGGTTAGATAGACACCTACTTCTTATTTTTCCCCTGAAATTTAATTACTACTGCAAATTTTCACCAAATAGATTTTTATCTTTTTAAATAAACCTAGTAGTTTAGAAACTACATTCAATTTTCTACAGATTCTATTCTTACATATTTTTGAACTAATATAGATAACTTATTCAAATTTTTACGTCAAGTTGGCTAAATTTGATTTTTTAAATTTTATCGCCACTTAAGGGCCTTTTTTTTCCATGATGATCCTTCACATACACTCTTCCCATGCTTCTTTTGCACTTACACGAGTCTACTATATTAGTTCAAGCTTATTCAAAGAATCTATACCGTCTACCAAAGTATTGGGACATAGATTAACTTTTGATAGACCACCAATACTGTCAAGAGCACTGGATATAGGGATATGCCTGAGTTTTATTGTATCTTTGAGTGCCACAAATTGATTAATTGATTTTTTTCTTTGATCTTGAAGGGAAAATAATTTTTGTTGAAGCTACACAATGTAGGACCATATTTGATTGTTTTTATCATCTGCTAAGTTGTACATATCTTCTTGAGTTCTCATCCAAGTTTCACTCTTCCTTATCTGATCTCTTATATTTAGTGTATTGTTAGACCAATTCAAGTAGAAAGAAAGCAGCTCCTGAGCTTCTTTCTCACAAATCTATACACCCTTCAATTCCTTCACCACTCTATGATGTGCATCTACACATTTCTTCTTGATATCTTCTAAATTTTCTTCTGCAAACCTAATTCAAGTTTTTACTTCTAGTCTAGAGATATATGCTTTCAAAGAGTTAATCATACTTCTAAGATTTTCCATAATTGATATAGATGAATCGAAGTTAGCACTGAAGATTACCTTCTACAATTATTTTAAATTAAGATCCTTGAATTTTTATGCTTTCATGCTCATTTTGAGATCTCTTTGTTTCACTTCATTTTGCAACTTCTTGTTTGATAACAACACCTTTCCTCTTCTTTCCTATTCTGATTGCACTGTTGGAGGCTTCTTCTTTATTGGGATTCTTGGGGCTCTTTAAGAGTATTTTTTCATAATCAACAATCTCAACCTCATTAACCTCATAATATAATTTAGATATCCACACCATTATATATTCAATTGCTTCCATATAATATAAATCTATAAAGACTAGGAAATTAATATTTTTGGAGTACTTCTCAGTCACATTTTTTGGAATCCTTATTATTTTGTTCATCCTCATCTAAAATGTTCCAAAGAATGCAGCAAGGGAAGTTTCTTGAGCATCTGAACCACCAAGGTTTATCATGAAATTCCTGATTTGATGAGCAATAGGCTCTTCATTTTTCCATTCGATCCTACCAATTACCATTAACTCTTTCATGAATTAAAAGAGTAAGAAGACAATCAAAGTTCCATACTAGAATGTATATTTCTTTCTCTTCTTGATTTCCTTCAAGTAGTTCAAAATTTTCATCCGAAGTAGCTCACACAGGTAATAATCCATTTCACTCCTAACCATATCAATAGTAGTGTAAACAAATATAGTAGAAACTATGCGGTGGTCATTGCTTGTTAAATTTTTTTTTGACTAGTAACCATTGCAACATACCTAATGACCGAATCTTCATTTTTTATCAAAACAAGTTCTTTTCCTTCAAGGGTCGCACCAGTCATCTCAATTATCTCTTATTCATTCATAGAATTTTGTCTGGGAATTGGTCCGAAGGAACACAAACCATTTATTTCTTCTCTAGTTATCAAGTGTGCTTCATTAATCTACATTGATTCATTATGAATCTTGCTCAAAATTATTTGAATATATTTCTTTTCAAATTCAAACAGAGGGGCTTTCCACCGCACATCCAACTTCTTCTCAACTAATATTTTGTATGTATCATCATTTTCTTCCAATTAATTCTTCCATATGATACTTAACCAAACCAGTGACATTTCCTCAATTCTACTATAAATGTATGCATGCATATCTTTAGTGGGTAACACTTTGGGAGGAATGCAATAGAATGCACCAACAGATTCTTCTGATAGATTTTTCAAATATTTCTTCAATTTGACTTGTGATTTATTCAAAATAATCACAACCTTTGAATTATCCATTGCATAAAATTGAAAGATTATATAAGTAGAATACCTTTGTAATTGCCAATGAAGAATAGAATTAGATGTCTAGATTTCATAGCATGCTTTGAATCCCCTTGGATTTCTTCTTTGTTCATTGAGCCTTGAAACTCGAATTGCTCTAGTTTCTTCAAACTTCCTCTTCATGCTTCTCTGCATTCAAAAATTCCTTTTTTTGAATATAATTTCCTTAATACTTATGAATTTATTTCTTTCATTCTAAATGATTTTGCAATAAATGCTTCAAATTATAGGTAGATCACCTTTAAATTTGTGTGCACTTTCATCCTTTCAAATTTTGTGAACTTCATTCTTCACACATGTGACTGGAAAATTCCTTGAATTCGTTACCACATTAAATATACTTCGGTCATGATGTTATAGCAAGTATCAATGATGGGTTTATTAATTTTTCTGATAATTGCTCCTCCTTAGTCATTGCCTGTCTCAAAATTGGACAGGTGTATTTGCACCAAAAGACAACACAAAAAACTAATGATTTTGATCCAAATTGATTGAATTCTCCTTTCTTTCCCCATATTCCTTTCATCTCTTTTCTTACTTCTTTTAGGTCAATGATTGATTCATGCTTCTTTTCCAGATAGATATGTTTTAGCCTTTTGTTTATGTAGTCTCTAGCAAAATGTTCTGGATTATTGCAATCACAGTAAACAACATTCTTCCTTCCATAGTTTCTTTTATTCAAACTATATTCGCACTGATTAGCCTTGTGTCCATACTTCTTGCACTTAAAACATTTTTCGAAGAATGATAAAGTATCATTCATTCTAATTTTTTAATTCTTTTCCTTATGTCCAAATTTATTGCAGGAAAAACATACATCATTAAAAGATAAGTACCTTTGAGCATGAATTTTTCTCATAGGAGTCCTTTCGGTATAGCTTCTTAGGTTCTTGATTTTTCCATATTTGCACAAAATCTTCTTGTTAGGAGGTTGCTTCATTTTTTAACTTTGTCCTTATTCAAACCCTAAACCTCTTTTATCCATTGTAGGTCTCTAAGAAATAATCAACTCATCAAACATTGTGGATCTTACCTTGAATTTATCCTCAAATCTTTTTTCCTTTTCCAGATTTGATCTCAAAATTTCCATTTCTTGCTTTAGCTTAACACATCCATCCATCTTCTCTTGGCTTTCAAATTTTTGATAGTCTTCAATTCTTTTCTTTTCTTCCAATTTTTGTAGTGTTCTGGTGATAACATCATGTTCCCTTTTCAATTGATCATAGGATTCTGCATATCTTCTCCTCAAATTCTTGATACGTTCATTTTTTTCCTTTAACTTATTCTTCAGATCTTCATTTTCTTTTGAATTTCCAAGAAAGATCATTTATGGAGGAAAAAATTTCTTATATTCAAATTCTGGGACCTTCCTCAAGCTGTTAGGATTCTTTAGAGGAACCAAGATTTAATACCAATTTTTGAATATCTCGAATACTAAGAGGGGGTGAATCAGTATTCCAAAAAAAATTCAAATAAAATCCATCTAAACATTATCACAAATTTGACTGAATCAACAAGACAGAACATAGAAACAAGATAATGCATCATCACACATGAACACTAGGATTTTTACATGTAAAACCCAAAATATGAAAAACCACGATGAGGATTAGCTCACAATATATTATATATGGATATGATATATTACATGGCTCACTATCAGGACTCACTATCCTTGAAAGGCTAACAACCTGAATACAAAATATGGGTAACTGCCAAGATACAAAAGTTTTGGCTCACTACCAAGAGTATGAATTGATGGAATACACCTTCTATGTGTAGAGTTTAGTTCAAATGAAGCTCTAAATAAGAAGTACTATTTCTTATAGCATTCGCTCAACATATCTATTTTGATCCTCAAATGATAAATCATTTAGGCTTGCACATTCAAAAATCCATTAATCCTCTTTGCATTTCACCACACCTCTCTTCTTTCTCCTTCCCATACTTACACCTTCACTCCTCATAGTGATATATGATTTAAAACATTTTTTATACATGTAGTGCATCATATCAAGTCGCCGTCGATCAATAGAAAACATCCACAAAGTATATTCAATATTTTTAATGCATGTCATATGTTAGGTTGGCTAAGACTAGGACCTAAACACAAAAACTCAAAGCCAACATATCCTTCTCAAAGTAAACACTTTCCAGGTTTGATATTACTTTAGTTTCTCATAAAATTACGATGAAAGAGGCTACCATTAGAACCTCAACATTATAATTTTCTCCTTAAGAAAATGTGAAGTCTCCCATAGTGATATGTAGAACCAAAAAACAACTGTAGAGTCTAGAGTTAAACTCTGTGAATGATAAATTTATGCTCCCGTCACAAAAATTCTCAAGATTCTTGATATAGCTATTTCAATGAGTTATTAAAACACGGTTAAGATATCAGATTCATATATTTTTTTGCAGTGAATTCCAAACTCAAAATCCAATGCACTAGTTTATTAGTGAAGAACACTTCCGATAGAGATTAGCTTCTAGTATACCAAATAATCTTCTCATACTATTGTCACCATGTTGACATCAATGGAAACACATGAACAACTAGAAAAATATATATATACACTTCATGCTCATGTTGCAAGAATCCATATTTCCAACACTTAGACATTCTATACATGGGTTTGAAACCCGAATTCTCCAAGATACCCATCATAAATCTATCACAAAAGGTAGTGTGATTTGACTCAGGAAAATTTTGGTCCCATATGTGACTCCACATCTGCACTGGAAAATCATTTCCCTATTCATATGTCAATATTATCTTCATTAAATTCTTCCAAGCATTGTGACCAATCCATAGAAACATGTGCATAAGAATAGAGTAATGTGTAAAAAACAGTGAAGCATTTGGCTCCTTGAAGTCTATTAATTGCTAATGGATTTCTTCTATAATGTAAGAAATGTAATCAAAACCCCTATTTTAGTTTTTGTTTTGAATATCCATAGCCAAACTAATTAAAGGAACATGCAT
This sequence comes from Sequoiadendron giganteum, assembly GCA_007115665.2. Lineage (NCBI taxonomy): Eukaryota > Viridiplantae > Streptophyta > Pinopsida > Cupressales > Cupressaceae > Sequoiadendron > Sequoiadendron giganteum. The sequence continues at coordinate 88,791,722 of CM021101.1, read as the reverse complement.
TTTCAGATCATATTTCCTTCCAAGAACTTGACACAAACCAAATAAAGTGTTCTTGAAGTAGTCTTCAAATTCATCGCAATAGAATGGTTCAACCTCCTTTGGAGTAAACCATACATCTCTCTTCCCCAAATATTTTCTCATATACTATGGCAGCACATGACATCTATAACCATATTTGTCACATTCATATTGTTGATACAAGTCATTAATATGGATGGAAACAATAGCAGAAAGGTTTAGCCCATATACTTGAACAATTTGACTCCTGGTAATGTCCAATAGTGGAGGTCCTTTCAAACTTTTTATAACACTATCTTGAGGATCATAATATTTGGATATCTCCTTAATCAAATCCACTTGCACAAATACATTTAGGACAATGAGTTTTCCAAGGTCAAATTTCCATAAGTGATATGTTGGATGAGGGGAGTATCTATGCTTGTATGCATATTAAAATAATTCCCACCCACTCTATGGAATTACAACATCACCAATCCCGTAGATGGTCTGTGAGAACTCCCTCTCGAGTAGCCCTCTTTCCAACTATCCTAGCTCCACAGAAGAGTTCCATCGAATCGTCCTCCATGAATCTTGTTAAATCCCTCTTCACCCTGTTTTATTTTTTTAGCTTCAGACACCTCTAGTTTTTGCTTCTTTTTTTTGGGTTTAGTCCTTTTATTCTTAGGTTTTTCCTTATAAGGCTTACTAGTTTGACTCATTTTACAATTTTATTAGACACTGGGGTTTTATAGTCTTAATTTTGGAACTAGGGTTCAAAATTATTGAACACCCTATGAGGAATATGCAAAAAATCAACTAAGGCTATGCAAGAAAACCCCATAGAATCTTCTTTAATTCAGACTAGGGCTTATAGGTTTTCTTTCAAAATTGCAACATATAGAATTGTAATAACCCTATTATCAAAACTTTCCTTTAGTTACCAATCTTCTTTCTCAATTTTCTCTTTACATAAAAATATACAGAAGAGGATAAAATTAACTTACCTAGAAAACCAAAGTTGTTTTACTCTTCAAAATTGATCACTTGAAACTCCTCTTGCTTTTTTGTCTTTAAATTCTTGTTGAAATGATGAAAGACTGCACAATTCACACCTTTATGGCCCTTGAGATCGAGTAGATATTCCATTAATGGTGAAAGACGGCTCGTGTGAAAAAAAAGAATGCTCCTATCAAATAGTTTTTTTGGTTTGAATTTCAATCGTCAATCTAATTATTTTAAAACAAGATCAATGATTTTCATACACCCTTTGCACATCACCAACAAACATTACCCATCACATATCATAGATGAGCCTTGGGACTTTTGAGATGAAACAACAATGTGAATGATTTTCATGAATGAAAGAATATTTAATAGCACATTCCTTATCTTCCCATTACATATCGCATTTTTTGATGAACCTCCTTAGTTCATAATCATGATGCACCAAAGTTGTGCAATGAAATAATGGAACAAATCTCTGAGCATATATCACTCCTTTCTCTATCCTCTAAAGAGTTCAATCTTTTATATAAAGGATTTATGTGATGTAATGGGTGGGTGACCCCTGTACATAGAATATTCTACTTCTTTTCCCATTTTGCATGAAGTGTATCACATATGGCTCTTTGGGCATGGGTTGCTTGATGTAGAAATTTGATATGAAGAGGTGATGGGATGAGCTGACACATGTCTCGGTATCTCCCAGTATATTCATTTACTATGAGTATGTGCAGGATCATCATGGAAAAAATAGGCCCTTAAGTAGTGATGAAAATTCCAAAAATCAGAGTTAGGCAATTTGACGTAAAAATTTGAATAAGTTATCTATATTATTTAAAAAATATATAAGAATAGAATCTATAGAAAATTGAATGTAGTTTCTAAACTACTAGGTATTTAAAAAAAAAAAATCTATTTAGTGAAATTTGAAATTTCAATGTAGTAGTACTTAAATTTCAAGGAAAAAATAAGAAGTAGGTGTCTGTCTGACCACCCTAACCACAAGAAAATGATAATATTTTTTTATAAGTTTTTATATATAATTAATTATGAATTTTTTATTACAAATTTTAAAAAATATAAAAAACTTGTATGTATGACCACCTTAACTTGGTCAAAACTTCATGATTTTTTTTTAATTTTTTTAATCCTGTTGTATTTAAAGCATAGAATATGACACATGTTTCAGATTCAAAAAATGTGATACCATTTGAAAGCTATAGAGGTTTTTCAACCAGCTTATCAATCGGGACTTTAGTTGTAATTCAAATAGAAAATGAATAATAATTATTTATTAAATTAAAAGTAAAGCATAATTTATATTGGTGGAAAGCTGAGAATCATCTTTAAAAACCCTTTTTGTTTCATCAATTGTGGGTAAATTTTTTTTTGTCAGCCACATGGGCCATCATATCACTTACATATCACAACTTTTTGGCCCATCATGATCCTGCACATACCCCTACCTTTCTTTATTTACACCCATCTCACATCGCAAATGAGTGTTAAGGAGATAAGTTCATAAGTGTGGTCCATAAAAGCCATGTGATAACACATATCACACAAAGCATTAAGCTTGACCAGAGATACAATTTGTGATGTGAGAAGCAACTGCATTGCAACAATATTTGAACATGTTTACTAAAGCTAATATCAATGGTACCATCACATATTGCTCCTAATATTTTGGTGGGTAATGATAAAACTATGATGCAAGAGAAATATGTGATGCAAAGAAAACAACAACCCATCACATATTGCAAATTGGAAAGTAGCAGTATGAAAGAAAAGTGTGATGCATATAAGGCTTGAGATGGGAAAAAAACTAAGTGAAAATAATTTTTATGTGGGAATTAAGTTGTTTTTAAAATGGGGCTGCCTAGGTAACATGAGTAAACATGAATTAGCAAAGCCTGAGGCATAGACAAAACCTAGGACATCAATATCAAATATTTCAAAAAGGTGATACATTTGGAAAATGACTTAACTTTAGGAAAAATTAAAACACCTTAGACAAGGAAATTTTTGAATAAATCACCAAGATAGAAGGGGTTGATTAACAATGAACCTCATGAATCAAGTTGTGACTTAGATGAACAAAGACTGACTACGACAGGTCAATGAAAAAATAGATTAAAAACAAGGAAGGCATACATAATTAAGGCTTCCTAAGAAAGGTTTATAAAATCTAAACATTGTAGCATAAACCCTAACCAATGGACCACTCCATGTGACTAGATAATGTGAAAATTATATAAGGGAGCCAAAATATTTTTAGGGGTCCTATCACCCCACTCATTTCTTGCATAGGAAATGGTCTCTTCTTAGTGATGGTAGAATACATCTCCTAGGAAGTTTGACCTAGTTAACCAAAGTGTGGTCTTCTTAATCCATATGATGCATCTCCTTTGTGGTGATATTAGACTTGATGTCCCATAAGAGTGTGACCTTTCTTGGCATATGGTGTTTCTCTTAGTGGTAATAGTATAGTTAGTATTCCATAAAGAGTGGTTTTATATTACCCGACTAGTCCTCTCTTAGTGATGATGTCATATGTGATGTTCCCTAAGGTGTGACCTTCATGTATTAAGTAAAGACCCTTTGATTGCTACTTTTTTGCGGTGATGTTGAAAACATCCCTTAAGATTTTGAACCTTTTCATTATTCATCACCTTTGATGTTAAACCTTGTCATATTTGTCCCTTGTGATGTTAAACCTTACCATCTTCATCCCTTGTGATGTCAAACCTTATCATATTCATCCCCAATGACATTAAACCTTGTCGTATCATCCCTTGTGACGTTAAACCTTGCAATATTCATCCCCCTGTGACACTAAACCTTGACATTTTTGCTTCACATTATTCACTAGTGTTGAACTTAGTGATGCATTGACATAGAACTTTGGGCACCTTATCAAGGTTATTAGGGAGTATAACTCTATGTATGGTTTTTATGGGCACACCTTGTAGACCTAGTGTGTGTTCCTAATTTTAACCTATCTTGGGGACTCACCTAGTGAATATCAGACTTCACTAGCCCAAGTGTCTTCTAGTTTGTTATTCACCTAGAAAATATTGAACTTAGTTGTGGTGAGCCACAGTAGTAGAATTTGGAAAATAAATGATTACGTGACTAAAATATTTAGTCGCGACAACTAAAATTGGCTAAATTCTACTAATTGTTTGCAACATAGCTATAAATGACTAAATAAATGACTAATTTGATCGTCGGGTAAAAAACACAACTAAATAATTAGTCACACAAATAAAAATGACTAAATAATTAGTCACACAAATAAAAAATAGATGATGTGATATTAAAGTGGGTAGTTAAAAAAATTATTTTGAATTGGGAAATTATTAGCGAGAGTGGCTTGTATTGTGCACAAGGTTAATAGTGAATTAGGAAATTGTTGGTGGGAGTGGGGAGTATAGTAGAGTGTACAATTTGACAGAGGTAATTTGATGGGGGAGTGGGGAGTACAATTTGCGTTACTTATGCAATGTACCTCTACAAATAGAAGGAGAGTTTTTAAATTATTAATGGAGCTAGAGTCAACCAGAGAGGGTTTGTGTGCCAATTTGATGGCATGAGGCATTTTTTTTTTTAGCATATAAGTCTAGTAGCTACTTGCATGGGCGATAAATCTTGTTTGGAGAGTACCTAGAGACTTTTGAAAAGGTGGGAAACAGATTCAAGGTTTTCTACAATAAATTTGAATTTGGCAAGGCCCTTTACAATGAAGTCGAGTTCAGGGATGCCCTCTGCAATGAATTTAAAGGTAGTTTGAAAACCTCATTACATTAAACACAAAATCTATAGCTTTTATATTGGAAACTGTATTTATCTAGGAGAAAAAAATCGGTGTATCATAAGAGATGATTTACATAAATAGGAGGGTATCTTTTCATAAGACATTGACTACCATGTAACAATTTGGAGTTCTTGAAATTGTGAAAGAATTGGATGCTTTGATTCATTGTATAATCAATAAAATGTAGTGACCATATCTTAAATTTGTTTATTTATGTTCCATGTTATCATGCATGAGTATGGTATTAATTTCTAATTTTGTAACAAATTCACCAACGTAATACCCGAAGCTCATTTTCACTAAGTCTTCATGGCATGGGTAGTGCATGTACATCATAATTAGTTTTTTATTGGTTGGTGTAACTTACAGTAGTTACATAGGAAACTGAGTACCAAAACCATACACACAATTCTAATTTTAGAAAACTATTTTTTCATTAGTTTCCTCTACGCATTTTGGAGCATATGGGAATTTAAAATTGTAACATGCATCCAAATTTCAATTCCTTTGATAACTTTGCAATTAAACCACAGGCTCATGTCCCTAACCTAGACCTCAATTATTGGGGAACATTATGTGCAAGCCTAATCTATTAATTGCATGGAATCCTAGAAGATGGTCTCACATGGCATAGTTGAAAGTTATTCTAGTTCATCAAATCAATGTGGTCACCAAGATATTTTAATTGGTACTATATGTCCACACATGGGAGTATATCAATTATTAGAACAAGTCATATTATCTCAACATGTTAATAATTTATGCTAGTAAGTAATGCTCAAAGTTACAACAAAGAATTCATTAGCCTATTTGTTAGTGTTTGTGTATTCATTAACATTGACATGATTGCCATATGCTTAAATTCTTGTGGTTCATTGATAGAACAAGCAAATTTTTTGTGTTCCATTGCTAAAGAATTTATTTAATTATCATCTAGACAAGGAAGGCCCTCAATAAAACATGGATAAAAAGGACATTTTTTTATTTCCAGTCATCATAGTTTTCTTTTATGCACATTGTAGATGACATGTAAGCTAAACATAAGTCCACATGATCAACATGATTTTTAGAATTACAACATGCTCCTATAAATGAAAATAAATGGTATAATAACACCCCAAAGTTTCCTTATCTTTGTGTATTACAATTTGACCATTATTATTATTATTTTTAACTAGAACAAAATTTTTTTATATTAGAAATATAAATGGTGAGGTGCTAATAGTAGATAGTTTACAACATGTATACTTTTAATCTCTACCTCTTGCACATGGGAAAAAAAATGAGGGAAAAGTAGTTGCTATGTTTCTTGCTAATCAACCATTGATAGCTGAGAATCCTACAAGTAAAAAATGTACAAACCTGACCATAGAGATTTATGTAGAGGTAGAACATCTAATTTTGTAGAGTGATGCCTAGTTATATTTCTTGAATTTGAATTTCTGCAGAGTGCTCTGTATCCTATAGAGTGCTCTAATTTTAATTATGTAGAGTTCTTTGTATCCTAATTCTATGAAATGTTCTAAATTTTGGGTAAGTGTTGAAGAGTGCCGAAGAGAATGAGTTTACATGTATTAGATCCTTAGTAAGTTGAGTTTTTTAGATTTTTGTTTTTTTATTGAAATATAAAACTAAATTAATACTGGAATGCAGAACATTATAGATGGATCAATGTCAAAGGTTGAATATGGATCAATACCATTCATATGATGAGAGAGTAGCTGATGAGATGGACATGAAAAAATATCCATGTCCATGTAATGATTATCTTGGTGGAAAGGTGAAAAAAATAAATGTTATTTATCGACATATGATAAGATATGTGCATAGTGGTATAAGCCCTTGGGATTACAATTATTATGAAGATATAATAGAATTTCAGAGTGTGAGAGATGAAGAGAAAACAAACATAGATGAAGTGGCACCAAATATAGATGAAGAGGCAACAATGTTAGATGAAGGGTTTTAAGTTGATAGAATATTGAATGAGGTTCTAAATGATGACTACACCAAGTTGATGGAGGATGCTTTAAAGCCTGTACATATGCTAATTTCAAGTTAAGTCGTTTGACATCAATCCTTAAAATTCTTAAGTTGCAAGTGGTGTCTGGTTGGAATAACAAGATTGTAGATCAGTTATTGGTATTATTAAGTGTGTTGTTACCACCTAACTCCACATTTCCAACAAAACAAAGTAAATATAAAAATAAAATAACTAAGCTAGGCTTAGGGTATGAGAACATCCACACACATGTGAATGGTTGTGTATTATTTCGCAATAATCTTGCAAGTGAGAGTGAATGTATGAAATTTCATGAAGTGAGGTATAGACAAGGGTTGAAATCAACTATGGTTCCTAGAAAGATTCTTTGCCACTTTCTTATAATCCCACGATTACTCTGAATGTATAGGTGTAGATACATTGCTAAAATTATGCACCCAAAATAAGTGCACTGATGGAAAATGATGACATGTGCTTGATTCTAAGATGTGGATTGAATTTGAGAGAAAATTTCCTAAGTTTTCTCAAGATCTTCATAATATAAGGTTGGGTTTGGCTCTAGATGGGGTGAACCCATTCTCATATCAAAGTACTAAATGGTCAACTTGGCCATTTTTTTGAATAAATTATAACTTGACTCCATGGTTAGCAACTAAACAATTTTTCTTAATGCTATCATTGATTATACCAAGAAAGAAAAGTGTGACTTCATAAATAGTTGATGCTTATCTAGAGCCATTAAATGATGAGCTAATGGAATTTGAAAAAGGAATTGAAGAAATTCAATCTTTAAGGGATGGTCATTCAATCAAATCCACTTTAAGAGCTTCCTTATTGTTTATGATTGATGATCTTACTGCATATGGCACATTGTTTGGTCACACTATTCATGGATACTATGGATTTCTTGCTTGCAACTTTAAGGATTTTGTGAGGCACTCAAGAATTTTGTGTAAGTGTATTTATTGTGGATATCATGCTTACCTTAAAATGGATGATCCATATCATTGACAAAAAACATGTTTCAATGGTCAAGAAGAGAATTGTGAAGCACCATTGCTAATAACGGGTGACTACATTGTTGAGAATGGAAAAATAATAATTTCATTTATTATTGAAGCTGATGGGATTCCTGGTAACTTAGATATGATCTAGGTAATGAAATCAGTGTAAGACAATTGTGCATATTCTATAAGTTTCCATACATTAAGGATATAGACATTAAGCATACTATTGAATTTATGCATACTGAGAAAAATATAGCCTATGCTATTATAGAAATTATTATTGGTTCTTTTGATACTATTTAATCACATGAAGAATTTTAACAACTAATGATTCATTGAAATCTTTGGGTTGAAAAATATGATGAAAAATTAAAAAAACCTAGTGCTCTTTATGTCTAGACAAAGGAACAACATGCACAATTCTTATAGTTGATGTCTCAGACTCGCTTTCCCACTGGTATGTAGGTAGTATTATTAGAATCCAAACAAACATTAATAGTGTTTATGTTGAAAAATTGAAAGCTGAATAATTTGAATTATGAATCCAAATCAACCTCTTGACATAACATCAATGAAGCATTTTTAAATGAAAACACATGTAAAATGTAACTAATTATGCAAGCTAAAACAACATGAGATTTCAAAATAAATCAAACTCCATTTTCATCCTATCATCAAGATCTTGTTTTCAAGCATTTTGATGCTCTCAGATTTTGCACAAGGACAAATGCTACAAGAGGCTATGATGAATGGATTTGAATGATTGAAAAGTCCCTTTTTTGGTGAGAAGAGGGGGTTTATATAGATGAATGCATAATGTGAAAAATGAGAAATGAGAAATGAGTGGAGTGATTCATGCCATGATTCTTGTTTGAAAGCTCAAAATGCCATGATTCTTGTTTGAAAGCTCAAAATGCCATGATTCTTGTTTGAAAGCTCAAAATGTGCAATTTTGAGCTAATTTCATGAAATGATTTATGAGTTTAAAGTGCATTTTTTAGCTAATTTCATGGAAATGATTTATGAATTTTAAATTATTTAATGAAATATGTGAATGGATTTTAATGATTAATGCAAATATATTTAAATGAAATATGCAATATTTAAATGAATTTATGGAGATGTGATTATGCAGTGAATTTAAGTGATAGATGATTAATGAAATGATAAGGATTAGTGAAATATGTAAATGGATCATCTAAATGAAATGGATAAATGTTTAAATGATTTTATGAACTATATAAATGGATTATGATTAATGTGAATGAAAATGATATTTTAGTGATTAATGCCTAAATGATAAATGATTATGATTAAATGCCTATAAATGCTTATAATATTTGAATAGTTTTATAAATATGGAGATGATCGATAAAAATGATTATGAGGAGATTTTTATGCGTCTACAAATAGCTTAAGAGTCCTCAAGACCCATGACTATGATTTCATAATCGAGAATATTTTACCTATTGTGGTAAATATATCAAGTTTGGAAAAGGGGTTAAGATTGGCAATTATAAGGTTGGGCCTAATATTAAAGAGATTAGTTTTACATGTATTAGATCCTTTGAACTTTGATAGTTTGTGGGAGGAGGTTGGTGAAGTTCTTTGTCTATTGGAATGGGAATTTACACAAACAAGATTTAACATTTCTATGTAGATCTTTTGATACATTTAAAATATGAACTAGAGCATTGTGGCCCTGTAAGAATGAGATGGATGTATCCTATAGAATTATATATGAAGGTTTTGAAAAAAAATGTTCGTACTAGGGAAAAATCGGAAGGCGACATGTTTGAGGGATATTCAATGCAAGAGGACATGGGATTTTACACATAATATATGAAGGATTTTAAAAATTTCAATCGATGTGTATGGGATGATGACGAAGTTGAGAGAGTTGAAGGTGAAGTTTAGAAGGCATTGGATGTCACTATAATCTATCACATCAAGAAAGAAGTGTGATACATGCCTATATTCTTTTGAACATATCTTCATTCAATAAGTGGCGCAGGTATAAAAAAAATTATAGAATAATTTATTTACTCAATTGCATTTACACATTTATATTATTAATCTTACTATTTTTATGTTAATATTCTATGAAGAAAATATGAAGAAGAGAATAAAACTTGGATGCAACATGAACCTCAAAAGTGGATATGTCATGATTTGATTGGAGGTGATTATTTTCCAAAATTTGAAGAATGGATTGCTAATGCAGTCAGTGATACAAAAGAAGAAGGTCAAGATATAACAATGGAGGAAAGTGAGCTTTCACAATATCTACATTTATAGGCTATGCATTTTAGTGGAATGTGGGCCTATGGAAGTAATTTAAGAGTGGAAGGAAAAGACAAAGGAAAGACAAATTGCAGGATTATGTTGTTAGTGCTTAATTTCTTCATGAAACTGAGAAGAAATTTTATGTTGGATTCATCCAAGAAATTATTCAAGTGGATTTTGGTGAAAATAGTCCTATATTTTTAAAATGTACATGGATCCGACTTCCCGTAATACAATTTGATGAGTATGGATTTATATGCACAAATACACCATAATTTTTTTCAAAGACGGATGAGCCATATGTTTCCCCTCTTTAAATTAACCAATCATTTCTAATTGATGATGTAAGAATCCCAAGATGGTTCTACATCATTCAAACAAAGTCTTGTTTGAAATGAAAATTCATGGAAGTTTTTGATATAATGCTTCATAGACAATATTATAATTTACAAGAAACATTCGAAAAAATGGATGAAGACGATGATGGAGTGTTTGAAGAAGAGATTTTGATTATCAATGAAGAGATTAGGAGAGAGAATGTATTGCATGTCACAAATGAGGATGAGGAAGAAAATTAAGCAGATGTAGTTATGAGTGATCAAGATTCTGATCTTCCTAGAAATTTAGATGATTATGAGGATGTTTTGTCACCTTAACTAGCCTGTCACCTTAACTTGTTAGTGTTACCAATTTTCACTATAGCTCAATTGGTAGAGCTGATTAGTTTCATTTTAAAGTGGAAGTTCAGTTAGTTTTTGCATTGCTTAGATTACTGTTTGCCTCGGATCTATCAAGTTTCAGTTATGCAAGTGTTTTCAATGAGTATAACTTCAGAGTTGCTTAGTGCTTTGCAAATGAAATGAAATATAAAGAAAAAACATTTCTTTCATTTATTTCACAATATTGTTCACATTTCAGAATTTCATTTGTTTTCAAATACAAATGATTACACAAGCTTGCAATAAATTACATTTCTATTCAGAATGGAAAACAAGAAAAGAAATTAAAGTTCCCCACACAAGCCGTGGGAGTAACTGTAAAAATGAATCATGAGAAGCATGCTACACTATTGAAGATGTAAGAAAGAAAGACACATAAGCATGAACATAATCATCATTGCCTATTGCTTTTGGCCAATTCAAGAGTGGTGCACCATCCTTCATCCTCGAGCTCCGATCAACCTGTAAGAGAAGTAAAGGGTTGTTAGAGCTCCGATTATGAACATCCCTAAATGAATCACCAATAATAATGTAGAATTCCAATTATAATACATTGAAAGAACTAAAATTGTGAGAACATGAGTTGGATAAAAGCTAAGAAGGAAACATCATAATAGTATATTGTTTTATCTAACATTGTTTGTTTCCATGTGTAGGTATAGAAAGAGTTATGTAGCTGATCATTTCATGAATACACAAAAGAATGTGGAGTAAAACAGGCTCCCAAAAGGGTAGAGCTCAACATGCTGCCCCTTAATCATACAGATGGGGCTGAGTAAGGAAATTCAGTTATCATGCTCATATGGGCCAATCATGAAGGAGTGAAATAGATTTAAAGCTATCAAAGCAATCAAGTAATTTTTTTACTCATAACAATGAAATATGATCAATGAAGTGAAAATTACAAGTGAGCAATGAACTCAATTCAAATACAAAATCAATTGAAATGCATTAATTCCCATACTGAAAAGTTTTAATACTACAAAATTGATTGCATCTTTACTACTAGATGATTTTTTCATGTTTATTCATGATGTTTCATGGTGTTATTTTCTAATACAACAAGTGTTTTATGTTCATAATGGTGATAATGAACATGCATACATAATGCCTCATCAATAGAGTATTAATAAATAACAAAAGCATATAGAGAAGCTTTAGACTCTTAGAGAAGCCAAATCTGGTTACGATCAAGAACAAGTTGTGAACACATAGATAGGAAAGAAAAATTGCCTTATACCATAAAATTTTTGAGCTAAGAATGCATATTTTCTGAAGCATTTAAGCATATGGAATGAATGATAATAAGAATCAAAGCAACCTAAAGGAACATCAATGTTGCTACAAGAGGTACAAGGTAAAAGAAGAGTTTTTTTTTTGTTTTACTTCAATGGAAGAACAATGAAAGTGAGTACATAATCAAGGTTGTGCTATAGATTTAATGCAAATGGGTATTTACATTGTAGCTGCATTTTTAGAAAAATAGTGCATGGAGTGCATAAATGAAAGCAATCAACTATGAAGTGGAAGGATATCATGTTTTGTTGTTTAGTAAAGGTAAATGTCTTCCAGGTATTTTTTTTCAGTGATTATAAATCTACAAATAAGGGAATGTATAACTATTTGAGATCATTTACAATCTAAAAGTAAACAAGCTACAGGTACATGGTCTCAAGACAAATACAAATTTCTCTTAAAATATAGAATACCCACATAGGGGTTTTAACTCAGAATGCAAAGTACCATCAAGATGCAGGATTTCAAGCTTAAAAGCTCTTCAAAATGAAGGAAATAACAAGTATTGGTCATATCCATGAATGTCTGAAAATTATCAAGTAGATTATTATGGAATCTAAATGATTGTTATTTAAGGGGTCAAGCCCAGAAGTGGGAGAGTTTTACCTTCTCTTTTTCTAGATAACCGCATGGGGGTTTCAACTTAAAATAAAAAAATTCATCTTATTACAGTTTACCCATTTGAGGGTTTTTGTCAAACAATACAAAATGCATGGAATACTATCATGGGTTGAGCCCAGGAAATGCAGAAATACAAATGAGTTTCAGGAAAATGTGACAAGAGTTTTCTTAGTAAGAAGAAAAGTTTCTTTTTGAGTTCTTACTCAAGATAATGAAAATGCAGTGATTTCAAAATACCCAAATCAAGCATGTGATAGCCGTGGCCTATAATGGAGAGAATGCACAAAAATTTCCAATTTGCTTCTTCCATAATAATATCTTCATTTTTCTGTCAGTCTTTTGGAGTTTCATTCATAAAAAATTTACTCAAACTTAATGTGAACCCCAATCCTAGACCTGCACAAACATAGCAAACAAACACACAATTAGATTCATATGTAGGTAAGAACAAGGATTCCCCATGAAATTCATTAGCAATGCTCAAAATAGGAAAATATGAAGAACAAGACAAGAAAGTAAATAAATCCTAATTAAGCATTCAAATCCTCAATCCCATGGGGAATTAGTGCCAACTATGTGTAGAAATTGGCCCTTTCCCAACTCCTTTGTAAACTTAATGAATATTGATCCACTTGATGATGAAGAAAAATATGATTCTTTGCTAAAATCTATAATAACCTAACTATGATAATGGAAAATGCTCAAGAAATGGATGAAATTACTCTAAATGTGAAGATAATAACTTTGCTCTCAAATTTTGGATGAAGAATAAGAAGGAAAGCCTCACATTTATTAATTTTATTGAGAAGAGAAGAGGAAAAATGGATGAATGTGGGACTAACCTTCAACCAATGGCCAAATGTCACTTTTCAAGATGTGAATGGATGAAGGTTGAGCACATTTTGGTGATTGTGCACAATAAATGATATTAGGTGGAATTTCAAATTCATGAAATGACTTGTAAGAGGGAAAAACAATGACTTAAATGCCACTTGGCTCAATACACAAAGACATGTAAGAGGAATTAATGTCTTGCTGGAAGGAAAAATCCACTTGGGTGATTTTCAAATTTTTGAGGAATATTCTCAAAAGATGCCAAGTTGAGAGAAAATAGGGATTTAATAAAATCAAAATAATTGATTTTTTGTGCAAGTGGGATTATCTAGAGGATGTGACATGGATTATAATTAAATTAATCAAAGGTTAATTAATTTAATGAGGGATTAGTTGATGTGACGATTTTGACTTAGATTTTTGGATTGATTTAAATCTGAAGATGAGAAAAAGATTTAATTAAATAAAGGATTTGATTTAATTAATTAGAGAGGGATGATGATGTTAAATCAAATAAGGTTTAATTTATTTTATTTAATAGGATGAATTTAGAGATTTAATCAAATAAAATGAATTATTTAATTAAACAGAGATATAGGTTTAATTAAATTAAATTGATTAATTTAATCAACAAGGAAGAATGACTTAATCAAATAAAATTGATTTATTTAATTAAGGGAAGGAATATGGTGAATTTAATCAAATAAAGATTATTTAATTAAATTAACTAGTAAAGGGGATGATTTAGGAGGAAATGATGTCAGTAAAATCAGGATCAAGTGCGTAGAATCAACTTGTATATTTTTCGTGTCTACATTTTTCCCCTCTTTGAAGCAATGTACTTATTGTATTGATTTAAATAATAAACTGTTGTGATCAAAGTTCAGAACATTCATGATTTTTTAGATGCCCCACTACTGCCCCAATGAGAAGGATTATGCTAGTATATTACCCTCTCAAGAGATCAGACAAAAACTTGGATTTTTGGGTGATCTTGCGAAAAAAGAGGACAATGTGCCCAACAGATCCAGAAAGGCTCCATAATGCCAAAAAATGCGTTAAAATGCAAAAAATGATGCAACTGGTCCTTAGATGGGAAAAAATAGGATTGAGAGTCCAAAACCCTAGCTATATGGCCAAATTAGGTAAAAAAACCATAATTTTGAGGCTTAAATAGACCTTGAGGGGTCATTTTCAGATCATTTTCACACTTAGCCTTCAAAGATTTTTGCATGTTGAGCTTTGAGTCTTGATCGAGATGGCACAAAGATAGCTTCCCTGACACGTGTCAGAGCGAGTATGAGTGCACCAATGGCTAGCCGACACATAACCCATGGTATGAACCCCTTCCTTGACTTGTAATTTTGATCTTTTTCATGCATTTAATAGGGTCGATTTTATTTTTGAGTCAAACGGTGCTATATAGTGCTATTACAAATGCATAAATCAGAGTTGTTCAACCTCTAAGTGTGTTGCATGTGTGAAGAGAGCTTCCACGAGCTACTTTAGAAATTAGGGTTTCTGAAATAAGTTAACCGCATGTGTAAATAGCATCACGGTGAGCCTCTTTAGGATTTAGAACATGGGAGCATAGTCGAACTACACCACCGCGGTGTATTTTGGAATTTGCAAACTGTGTCTCAATTGTAAACAAGACCACAATTGTTGTTCTGACTGTGAAAACTTAGTTAGAGGGCCCAATTTTTTTTGAAACTTGATGTAATGAACTTTCTTGTGCAGGAGGACCTCGGGATATTACATTCAAGGGAGCACATATGTCATATGCTTAGTAGACTTGAGGGCATGCATGTGCTTCTCTAGGAGTAGCTTGGGGCCATGGGTCTCTAGTTTGTTGCATATGTTCATCCTATTCGGACCCACCTGGGTATGATGACAACCTTGGTGAAGTGATGGCACAACGAGACATCCTCCTTCTACCTTCCTACTGGTGAGGCTAAAATTACACTCAAGGATGTCTGGCACATCCTACGACTACCCATCCACGATGAGAGAGTGATTTATGATGTGGATGTCGAGAGGGATGCTTGCTTGACGGTTATGGGGAGGGATGAGATCATTTTTTTTGAGGGACAGATTGACTTGGAGAGGTACCAAGGCATAGTGCCTACATTCAGACTCATCATTGTTGTGATTATATCAGGTCTTGTGGCATTGGATCAGTGAGGCTGATACTTTAGTTCAGGATGGGGATTGGCATGAGAGCAGATGGTTTTATGCAGTGAGTGCCTTGAGTGGGGCCTAGTGATGATGGCCTAGTTATATAGAGACCTACATGAGTTTGCCTATCTGGATAGTAGGGCCATTGGGGCCAAGGTTACATTGCTTCATTTTTGGGCATGGGAGTAGATTCTAGTGCTTCGTCAACAAGTTACACCAGTTGTTTCAGATATAGATGATTTGGTTGTCTGGTGGTATGGCAGGGACCAAAGTACATTTACTCATACAGGGGCATGCGACATCACCCACTGGTGATAGGTCATTAATAAGATGAGAGAGTTCATTTGGAGCCCTTGGCCTGGCATAGGATCATGGTAAAATTATGTTGATCAACTGTTCTTTGCACGATAGGACAGGTGGATGTAGGGTGGGGAGCATACCATGATTGAGAGGTCTCTCCCCGATAGAGTGGCCAGGAAGTTTGGTGATGTTTTGGAAAGACCCAATGACTAGTATATGGTGATCTTTGCCTATACTATGAGGGAGACCACATGGGGCTGATCCATTTCATAAGATGAGGCAGTGGCATCCTTTAGACAACTAGTGTCTAGGTTGTGGCCAAATGATTAGGGGTTGGGCGATGCGAGGGTGACACAAGCATACAGAGATAGGTTTAGACCCCCTTTGAGGCTGACAAATCTAGGTGCAGTACTTGCACGATGGAGACCTAGGTGCCAATCAGAAGGTTGAGGGCAAGGATAGGGAGGTAGAGGAGATGGGGAGAGGGACGGAGATGGAGGTGGGCCACCTCCACACCAGACACCATCTCGGATTCAGACACCACCTCGGGCACAGACACCACCCCAGGAGTAGCCACAACAGACACGTCCATGGGAGTAGCCTAGAGATGGGGACAGAGAGGTCCCATAGTAGTAGCCACCAACATAGCCAAATCATCAAGATTCCTTGATCTAGCAGCTATAGGATCAGGTACAGGTTTTGACAGCTAAGCGGGATCAAGCCTGATAGCAGGTTTTGGCAGTTACAACAAAGAGGGATTAAGCTAGGTCTGAGAGAGACCAAGAGATAGGTCAAAGGAGACAACTTGAGAGCATAGCCTCGTCATCCTAGGGCCAAACAATTTCTATTCAGGAATACCGAGAGGTGGTTAGAGAGGCCAAGTATTATAGGGCTCATTACAGATAGGTCATGCTACCAGCAGGGTGACTACTAGAGTACTCATAGTAGATAGGGATGAGGTTACCCGAGGACCATGGTGAGAGGGAGATTGGAGAGGGCAGTAGCCAGTAGGGCTAGCTCCTCATTTTCATCATAGAAAGTATTCATTTTTGAGTCATGGGCTCCGATATTTAATGCCCTGATTGTATCATGTATTTTGATGTATACACATTTGATCCGATTTTGTACCATGACAGTTGTATATTTTTTATGATATATATGAGATGTATTATGTGTGCATGATGTATGGATGCACTTTAATTTCCTATGTGTTATGATATGCTATGAGATGTCTCTATTTTATGCAATATGATGTATGTTTCTACATGATGCGATGATGTGATGTAGTGATTATGGATGCATTTCTTTTTTGTATTTTTCTATGCATTTTATGGTGAAGATGTATGGATGAAAATGATATGCAAATGATTATTCAATGATGATTTATGATATGATTATTTATTATGATATATGTGTAGACATGGAAAATGTACAATTCGATCCAACACACTTGATCCTGATTACTAATGTCATTTCTTCTTGAATCATACTCTCAACATATCATAATCTTCCGTCTCTTAATTAGATAAATCATTATTTATCTAATGAGGTCTTTCTCCTCTGTTGATTAAATTAATCAATTTAATTTAATTAACACTCTATCTCTATTAATTTAAATAATTCATTTTATTTAAATTAAAACTCTAAAGTCCTTCATTTAAATTGAATAAATTTAACATTATTCGATTTAATCTAACATCATCTCCTTTAGATAAATAAATCAAAATATTTATTTAACTATGTCTAAATCATTTTCTATCTCCTTTTGATTTATATCAATCAATAAATATAAATCAAATAGGTCACATCTCCTAACTCTCATTAATTTTATTAATCTTTAATTAAATTAATCCTACCTCATGCCACATCCTCTAGAGAATACAACTTGCACATGAAAATAGATTTAATTCATTTATTAAATCTCTATTTTCCCTCACATGGCATAAAAAGGGAATATTCCCTCAAATTTGAATTTGAATCCAAGTGGACTTGGTCCTTCCAACAAGGCATTTATTTCATCTTACAAGTCCTTTTGTATTTAGCCAAGTGGTCATTACTCCATTTGACTGTCTCTCCACCTTGTCATTTCAACATTTTCAAAACTCAAAGTTATGCATTTATGGGCACTTTGATCAAAACTTGCACAACTATCAACCATTCACATTGTGACAAGTTTCATTTTACTAACTATTGGTTGAAATTTAGTCCCACATTGCTCAAATCTTTCCCTTTCTTCCAAATTGAAATCTATAAATGGGAGGCTTCTCTCCTCATTCCATCATCTACAACTTGAGTAAAATTACTATGCTCAACTTCATCCTCAAGAAAAATATATTTTCATTCATTTCATCAAGATCTATAGCTAGGTTATTGTGGGTTTTCTCAAGAACTCATCTTGTTCTTCATCAACAAAGTGTATCAATCTCATCAAATCATCAACATTGCAAGAAAGGAGTTGGGAAAAGGGCCAATTTTGACACACCAATTGGCACCAATTTCCCCATGGAATCAAGAGTTTGCATGCTTAATTAGGATTGTTGTAGCTTTTCATGTTTTATTTCTTTTTTTTCCTATTTTAAGAATTGTAAATGGATTCCATAGGGAATCCTTTTTTTATCTTGCATGTGAACCTAACTATGTTTTTGTTTGTTGTGTTTATGTAGGAATAGGATTGGGGTTCACAATATGAATGTAATAGAACAAATGCAATGACATGTATGTAATGAATTCTTAAGATACTTAGAATAACAAATCTCTATCATTCTTCATAATGTAAGATGATGATATGATATGCAATGATATGATTAACTTTCCTATATGTTATAATATGATATGCATTATGCTAATGATTTGTGGATGCAGAGCGAATGCATTAGTGATGTTTTGATTAACTACCATGGTACCATGTTAGTATGGAAAGAAGATAGAAGAAAAGAGATGAAACAAGCTGTCATTATAAGTGTTGATGATGGTGATTTTCTTACCAGGAGTTGGGTTTTTAAAAGGGCTAATTACTTTAGGTTTGATAATACACATAGGTACCAGGATGGCATTGTACCTAGTGTGATGGACTTTGACTCAACAATCAGATAGGAGTATTCTTGTTCACACTTGACATATAAAACCTTATTCAGGATGTAGTTCAGATATTCTAAACATCTCGGGCCAAAACATAGAAAAGCAAGCCTTCCTACGTGGTCAAAAAGACATCTAAAACACCTTCCCTACAAACCAAAGCAAAGCACACATGACCAAGTTATTTTACAAGAACATCCAACAAGAACAGTAGATAAAAAAGATAATGAACATTGGGCCCCGTTCCTTTCTCTCTAAACCTATTTTGATTAGGCATCATTGAGAGGTCCTTGGAATGAGTGCAAAATAAGATAAGTGAAAAAAGACAAAGATAAAGTAAATAAACAAGTTAATGTTCTTCATACCGCTAGCCGAGACTAAACTATGGTGATGCCTGATGTTGATGTCCATCATGGGAAGGATACATCCTAGGAAATGTTGTGATCAGGTGACGATGAAATTGATTGGATGATAAGCTATTGATACTCTGGGTTGACCAACTTGCTGACTTACTGACCTAGACTTGAGACTTTGATAATTGAGCTTTCACTTTAGAACCTACTATACTTGCTTCTGACTGACTTATCAAAGGATGCAGATGATGATTGATTTATTATGAGTGATGATTGTTGTGGGTGAAAGCAAGGCATGGCAGATGCACCATTTTGGGTTTTTTCAAATATTTGGATGTTTTTGGTGTTTTGAAATGTTTTGAGGCTATTTTGATTTTTGGTTTTTTCAAAAAAAATTTGATTTTTAATATTTTGACTTATCCTAAAGCCCTATCCTAGGGGTCTTGGGAGTTGATCAACATATTATCCTTGCCTATGTTATACATGTAGAGACCACGTAGATTGACTGACATAGACCCGACTCGATGATGAGATAGATGGGAAAATGGATTACCATTTTTATTGTGATGAACACTTAAAGGACTAAAATAGGGTGTCTTAGGGGATGATCAAAGATCAACCTTGCCTATGTTCAAGCTCAGAGATGATGTAGTTCAGTCGGATGACTCTATTTTTTGATTTTTTCAGATTTTGACATGTTTTGGATTTTGATATGATTTTGGATTTTTTATTTTTTGAATGTTTGAAGGATGTTTGAAGGATTTTAAGGAAGATCAAAAGAATATAAATGAATCAAATCTAATGGAGGTACAATAACATACCCCCAATGTGATGTGATAGACTACTTTGATATAGGCAGGACAAACTAACCTTTGGAATATGCCAAGTAGTAGTAGGGTGGAACATCATATGAACACAAGATTAAGCCATGTTACAGACGCGGATGGGTGATGGAAGGATTAATGGAATGGAATGGATAAGTGAGTGTGCATAATAAGCCTTGAAGATCTCGGTGGATGGAGAGTTCTTTATTTATGTTTGGCGCTTGTTTGCCAGGTTTTCACCAAGGTACTTGTCCAAAGCACCACCAAAGTGGTTTTCACTAGAGGATGATTTTTTTCTTTACTGTTTTCAATCATTTTTCTAATTTTTATGGATTTTTCTATTTTCTAATTTTTGTGTTGTCACCAAGAGGCCTATTTGCTAGGTTTTCATTAGGGTAACCATTTTTTTTGGGAAATTTTTTTGTTTTTTTGATTTTTTGGTTCTATACCTTGAAAGATCAGGCATAAAACATTTTAAGATGGGAGTTGTTTATGGGCTCCTGCAGAGGTTCACCTTCCAATTTTGATAATTGATAGGCTCCTAATTTATAGCTCGCCGTGATGAAAAATGGTCCCAACTAGTTGGGCTCAAATTTTCCTTTTTCTTTCTGGATTTGGCAGGTTCTTATGATTTTCCTTTAGTACTAGCTCACCGAATTGGAAGGTCCACCTTCTGATCTTCTTGTTGTAGCTATGTTTCAGGCAATTTTGAAATACTTGTAGGTGATTTAGGGCATCCATGTGCCACTCATCTAGTAGCTCTAGCTCATTTAGTTGTGAGACCCAGTATTCCTCATCTATAATGAGACTTTGAAGTGATATCCTCAGGGATGGGAGCTCGATCGCAATTGGGAGGATGGCTTCTAATCCATAGACCAGGAAGAATGGGGTGGCACCTGTTGGTGTGAGGATGTTGGCGCAATAGGCCCATAAGGCAGAATTTAGCTGTAGATTCCAACCATGACCAACATCATTGATTGTTTTCTTAAGGATTTTCAGAATGGTTTTATTGGTGGCTTCCGCTTGGCCATTACCTTGTGGATAATACAAAGTGGAAAAATGATGTTGGATATTGAATTTATGGAAAAGGTCATGGACATCCTAATTTTTGAAAGGTATCCCATTATCTAAGATAATAGCTTGGGGGACACCATATCGACAAATGAGGTAGGTCAGGATGAACTTAGATATCTTCTTTCTAGCTATGTAGGCCATCGGAATGGCTTCACCCACTTTGTAAAGTACTTTGTGGTGGTGATGATGAATTTGTGGCTATTGGATGAGGTGGGGGTGATTTTACCGATGAGATCGCGCCCCCGCTATCAGAGGGGCCAAGGTGTAACAATAGGATGAAGTTCCTAAGCTGGTGCATGGATAAGGTCCCCATGTTGTTGGAACTGTAAAAACTTTCTGGAAAAGTCATGTGCTTGTCTTTCCATAGTAGGTCAATAGTATCTGATCCTCAACAATTTCTTCGCCAAAGTCATACCATTCAAGTGTGAATGAAAAATGCCATTGTGAACCTCGGTTAGAGCAGTCAAGGCTTCCTCATTATTTATGTAATGCAATAGGGTCCCTTCAATGCTCCTACGGTACAGGATATCTCCTAAGATGACAAAGCGGGTTGAATTCTTAATGAAGGATCATTTAAGGTTTGGGGTTATGTCAGCTAGAAGGACTCCTATTCTCAAGTAGGTGTAGATGTCATGGTACTAGGGATCACTAGGACCAATGATTTCCCACATGAATTAAAATCTGGTACCTCGAATGTTGGTATGAGAAGCTGCTCTACAAGGAATTCCTATCTTGGGACATCGTGTGGGATTTCTAAGAGTGATCCAATTGTATCCATTGTGTCCATTGCTCTATTGTTTTCTTTGGGTAGTTGTTCAAAGGTGACAACAATAAAGGATTCTTTGAGGCTCTCCACGAGTTTCTTGTATGGAGTTAGATTTTCATCCTTTGTTTGGTATTCGACATTGACTTGGTTGATGATAAGCTTTGAATCTCCATAGGCCTTGAGGGCCATAATCTGCCATTGCATAACAATCCTTAGTCCTATGACAAGAGCTTCATATTCTTCTATGTTATTCGTGCATGGGAATGAGAGCTTGTAGGATTTGGGTATGTAGTCTCCCTAGGGAGTGATGAAGAAAATTCATGCACCTAACTCATGCTACATATAGGACCATCAAACTACATCTTCCAGTGGTCTACCACACTTATGTTGAAAATTGATTCATCGGGAAACTCTGAGATAAGCGGGTTTTCTGCATATATAGGAGCCTCCACCAATTGATCCACAATTGCTTGTCCTTTTATGGCCTTGTGCTCTACATATTCAATTTCATGTTCTGTCAATATCATGATCCACTTGGTTGTTCATCTTGTGAGAGTGGGATTTGAGAGTAGGTACTTGAGTGGATCTATTTTTGCAATTAGCTTGATTTGATGAGCCAACATGTAATTTCTGAAATTTTGAGCTGCAAATACAACTGCTAGAAAATATTTTTCAATAAGTGTATAGTTTAGTTCATGTCCTACCATGGTTCTACTGATGTAGTAGATTGCTCTCTCCCTTCCATTTTCATCATGTTGAGGTAACAAAGCGTTGAGATTTTTCATTTTTGCTGATATGTATAGGATCAATGGTTTTCTTGGAATTGGCAACATTAGGACTAGTGGTGTGAGTAGGCATTCCTTGATTTTGCTAAATTCCTGGTCACATTTGTCATCCCATTTATATGCTACCCGCTTGTGGAGTAGATGAGAATATGGGATCTGTTTATCTGCCAGCTGAGCTATGAATCTACAAATAGATTGAAGCCTTCCTTGTAGACCTCTTAGCTATTTTAGTGTCTTGGGTGCTTCCATTTCAAGGATCACCTTGAATTTTGTGGGATCTTTTCCAATTCCTCTCATTCACACAATATACCCTAGGAGCTTTCCTGATTGCACTCCGAAGATGCACTTCTTTGGGTTGAGGTGGACATTGTATTTTTCCAATCTATCAAAAAAGGAATTCAGAGCTACTATGTAGTCTTGTCTTTTCCTTGATTTAGCCAATATGTCATCAACATAATATTCCATAGTCTTATGAATCATGTCATGAAAGATCAGTTTAATGGCTCTCTTATAAGTTTCTCTAGCAATTTTCAGCCCAAATGGCATCATATTCTAGTAGTAGGTTCCCCATGGGCATGTGAATGTTGTCTTGTGTTGGTCCTCCTTTGCTATTATGATCTAGTTATATCCCAGGAACCCATCCATTAGTGACAACATCTTGTGTCCGACCATCATATCCACTATCATGTCGATGTTGGGTAGTGGAAAGTCATCCTTAGGACATGCTTTGTTTAAGTCTTTGAAATCAGTACAAATACGGATGCCCTGATGGGTTTTGAAATAGGTACCAAGTTGGACACCCATTATGGATAATCAGTCATGTGTATGAAACATGCATCTAGGAGTTTTTGCAAATCCATTTTTACTAGCAAGGCTATTTGGGATGTATCTTTCTAAGCTTTTGTCTCATAGGTTTTGCACCAAGATATATAGCCAAGTGATGAACTACTACCTCTGGATCAATCTGAAAAATATCAACATAATTCCATGAAAATTTTACCTTTCTTTCTTTCTTTCAGGAATGCAGCTAAGAGTTCCTATTCCTATGTGAGAAGTGATTCAACATAGAACATTATGTGTGGTAGCTCTTCTATTCCCAAGTTGATGGGATTTCATTGCTCTGCTAAGATTGTTGATTTTTCTTGGTGAATTGTAGTGAGGGGAAGATTGAATCCTTCATCCTCTAGTGCCTCAGAGAGATGTTCAGCATTGGATGTGTCCTTTATTTTTACTATTTTATATTCAGAGAGTGCCACATAGTGGTTTTCACTCAAGGACCTTGAGATTATTCTCAATCTTTTACTTTTGTGATAGAAGGATTCAATCATCTCCCCATAATAGGCCTAAGTGTCTAGTGTGATTTCAAATCTAGCCTTATGATCTTTGCAAGGTACTCTATCTTGTAATTCCAAGAATTCTGAGAGTGCCTCATCGTTTTCGAATGTGTCTAGAATTGGTGGTCCTCATTGGTCATAAGTGATGAGTTGGGGGTAGACTAAGTTTATCTTGTGGGTTTGTTGGTCTGACTCAAAGGATATGGTACTAATCATAAGAAGGGAAGAATCTTTGAAAAGCATGGGTAAGCCAGTTACGGTATCCTCATCATCACTACTACTACACACATCAGTGATGTCAAAGGTGAAATTATCTATGACTCGACCTATGGACACGGGTAACTAGAGGGAAACTGCCAATAACTGAGGGGGAGTCCTGACTACTCTAACTAGGGGACTTCAGTTGTGTATGGTTACACTTGGAGGGGTACACCCAAGGCCAAGATTTTTCATTCATTTCTCCACAAAGATGGGATCCTGCCTCCATCGCTATTCTGTCGCAAGCTTTCTTTCCTATTATAACCCATGCCCAACAATAATTGGATTCCTTTGTTGGCATTCTCTATAGGGAGGGTTGGTGTGGGTAATTATTCTTGATAGAGGAGACTGGATATGTCTCTCTCATCTACCACTTCTTGGTCTAGATATCCCCAACTCCTAAATCAAGAGGGGTCCACTCTAAAGGTTTGAGTTGTTGTATTGGTGGGTTGCGGCTATCCATGGGATCTTGGGGAATGAGGTAACTCCCCTACCACAAAGGCTCCTTTCTTCATTTTGTATTCCCTGCACCCATTGTCTTTGATTATAAGCTTGATTTTAGATATTTTAGGGATGGAAGTTGTGTTTATCCTAGAAGTGGAGGATATATTGGCTAGGTCTATGTATGGAGTTGAGGGGCCTTCATCGTTCTTCGAGACTTGGGGAAATTTATAGTACTTGGCTTCCAGGTTCTTGCAACTGGTGAAAGGCTTAAGATCACCATGTATTTTAACCTCTTCATTTTGGTACGAAAACTTGATGCATTGATGGAATGTCAATGTAACTACTTGCATCCCATGGATCCATGGGCATCCAAAGAGGATGTTGTAAGGTAGATCAAGGTCAAGCACTTGACAGGTAGTTTCCATAATAGACCCTACTTGAATAAGGAGTTGAATAGTGCCTTGAGACACTCTTTCTTGATCATCATAAGTCATGATTATGATACTTTAACCTTTTTCAATGGAATCTTTAGAGATTCCCAGATTCTTTATAAGATTTAGTGAACAAATGTTGAGGCCTGTACCTCCATCCACCAAGACCCTTTTGACCTTATTTTGTGAACTAAGAATTCGAGGTGTAATACATGGTTATGAGATGGCTGGGTGGGGAAGTCTTGATCAGAGAATGTGAGGAGATTTGGAGTGATGATGTTACCAACCATAGCTTGAAATTTCTCTATATCAAGGTTAGCAGAGATAGTGGATGAATCCAATGCTTCATCAAGGATGTTCCTGTGGGCGGCATAATTTTTTAGTAACTCCATGATGGAGATTTGAGCAGGGGTCCTTTTCAATTGGTCAAGGATGTTGTAATCATAAGGAACATCTTTCTGGTTTGCGGTGGGGGTCTTATATGGTTGTGATGCCTCGACAATGGTGACCTTTCCACTGTGTGTGGTGAATCCACAGTCAGCGTTGGCTCCCTTGATATTGACAACAGTGACCAATTCATCAAGGCATGCAAAAAATCCTTCATATACGTGGTTCACTTTGAAATATATTTTCTTACCTTTTTTGTTTCCTTGGTTGTGATCGGGCATCATATTTGTGTATATTTTCAGATCTTGGTTGCTAGCTTGTTGCTCAAAATTTATGATCTTATCATCAATGAGGTCTTGGATGATATTTTTCAGTTTCATGCAATTGGCGGTTGTATTTCCCTTGAGCTTATGATAATTGTAAAGGAATTTTTCATTATACCATGGTGGATTCACCTAGAGTTCTTGGTAATTATTATGAGTGGGGACTTTGATGAGGTTCTCATTAACCTATTTTTTCAAGATGGATTTGATGGATTCCCCAAGGGCTGTGAATTTCTTCTTAGGGGGATACCTATTTTGTGGAGGTGGTCCTCCTTGATTATTAAGGTTGTTTTCTTTATTGCGGGGTGGTTGTTGTGTTACTGCATTAGCTTGTGTGTTATTTCGATTGTTGTTCTATGGTTGATGATGGTTATGGACATTCTGCTTTGGAGCATTGATGACGATCTTGGCATTGAGCACTCCACCATTGGTGACATTCCTATTTTTCGCCCATTTGTGAGGTTTATCATTGTAATTGGTGGATGGGAGACTATCCTGATGTTCATGATATCTAGGCATTCCCCCTTGTGTAATAAGGGCCCTTTTGATGTTGACCACCTTGGGGATCAATTGGTCGGATGTGGTGATGCATTGCATCTTTAGATAAAATGCCAAGGTCTTGACCAAATTAGCAATGATAGTGCATACCTATTGTTCCTCTGGCATGGCCCATTTTCTCTGATTGGCCTCAGATCACCATCTTTGTAGGAAGTAAGTGAAAAAAATTTCCTTTCCTTGTTTGAGCGCCGATAATTCCTCTAGACAAACATCTATGGTAATATTGAATGCATAATTCTGGAGGAATGCATCTTTGATTTCTTTGAATGCTCTGATGCCAGTAGGCAGATGAGAGAACCACTCCATGGCATCATCGGCCAAACTTCGAGAAAATAGCCACATTAGATATGTATCATTGTACGTGACTTCCATACAATGTACCTGGAACTCCCTAATATGATCTTTAGGGTTTGCTATCTCACGATATTTGTCAAATTTGGGGATTTTGAATCCCTTTAGGAATGGTATCATTTCCAAGCTCTTGTTGAAAGGATAAGGACAAAGATTATTGGGTTTCCTGGTTGATTTTCCTAATTCAAGATCAAGCACTTGTTGCGAAAGAAGATAGATTTGTGTTGTCACATCATCTTGTAGATCAGGAGGTGGGGTGAACATGTTTTGAGGTGTTGGATTGATGGGTGGGATTTTGATGGGAGTCTGCTACAAGATTTTTTGAGTGAGTAATGCCTACATTTTTTGTTGAGCCAACAACGATTGTTGTTTTTCATGTTGTTTTTGTGCCAACAAAACTTGTTGTTGGGATTTTTGTTGTTGTTCCAACAACAATTTTTGTTGGGCTTGTTGTTGATCCGCTTCCTGTTGTATTTGATAATATTGCAAGGCTTGTTGATACACTTCTTGTTGGGCTACTTGCACTTGTTGGGCTAGATATTGGGCTCGGGCTTGGGCATGCATTCGTTGGACTTCTTATGCAATTTGAGTAGCTTGTGTGGCTTGTGTAGCTTGAGCTACTTGAGTGGATTGCACATCTTGGGTTACTTATGTGGCTTGAGTTGCTTGTGCAGCTTGGGAGGCTTGTTTTTGCTATAACAAAGCTTGGGCTTGAGCATCTTGTTGTGCCTATTGTGTGTGTTGCACTGCTTATTATACTTGTGCTTGTTGAGCAACTATTTGTGCAACTTGTTGATTTTAGAGCACCTTTTGATGGGTGGATTGTCGAGCAACTTGCAATGTTATGGTGAATGGATTTTTTGTGTTGTGTTTTGGTGGTGGTGGTGGTGGAGGGGATGGGTGTCGACCATTGCGATGAGCGGAATGGTCATGTTGATGATTGAGGTTTGAGTTGTGGATGGTCTTGATTGAGATGGTTGGTCCTTGAGACACTTGAGGAATGGTAGATGTGTTGACCATTGGGGTTGCTTGGATGGTTGCCATCTGTTGTTGCGATATCAATTGCAAAACTGGTGGATTTGTTATGATGCTTTGGTTTAGTTGATTGATGGTGGGTAAGGGGGGAAGACCCAACCCAAGTGATGATGTACATGTGAGTGGTAGAAGTGGAAATGGCAGAAAGATAGGTGCTACATTCCCTTGAAGTGATGGTGAGGGGTGAAAGATTCCCTCGGATCCAAACAAGTCACCTTCTCCTTATGAGATAGGAAGAGAGGTTTGGGTGTCTACAGGATAAATTGGTGTTGCATGATAAGAGGTTGGATTGGAAGAATCATGGAATACAAGCATAATGTAAGGGTGTAATGGATTTAACAGGATGGATTGATCCAGTGTGGTGTTTGCATCCAATGCTTGATTTCTCACAAGGGGATGTTCTTGGAGTTCACGAAACAAGGCACTTCCCTTGCTAACAACTAGTGGGGTCGAAGTGATAGATGATATGATTTGGGAATGTCTTGAGTGAAAATTTGGAATGGAAGAGTGGATGATGTAAAGGGCATGATCCCAAGAGGTCTTTCCACAATAGTACTTATGTCGTAGTTAGAAGGGAGTTTATTCTCTTCTTTTTCCAACTCAAGTATGTATTGAGAGGGATATAACCTCATCATAGCATTGAAAATTCGATGATTTTGAAGATTTCACACCATCTCAAGGATTTCCTTTTGTGTCATCCCCAAGAAGTTTTAGTGATATCCTCTACTTGAACCTCCTCTTGAGGGGTTTGTGATGGTAGAGAGGAGTTTCTTGAAGGATTTCTTAATCCCATAGGATTCATTTCAGGAGTAGTTTGACTTAGATCACTTGAAGTTGATGTTTCGTTGGTGATTTCAATATTCTTCTTGTGTTGTGATCTTGTTTGCACCATAAAATAGAGATTGATTGATCTAATCTTTAGGAACAAAAAGAGAAGAACTAGGATGTTTGAAGGACCAAATTTATGATGAGGATGAGATAAACGGAAGATGGATGATACAGATGAGTGAAAATCTTGAGAAACTTTAAGGGGTAGGCTAAAATTTAGGACTTGATTTGATTGGATTTTGATTGATTGATTTGGATAATGAACTTGTAAACTCTAGGAGAGTGTGTTGGCCTAGAGTGAACTCATTCACAAGAGGATAATTTGACTAAAGGTGTAAAGAAGGATTCATCAAGACACCCTAGTCAAATAGGATAATAAACGCCTAGACCTCAAGATGTTGGATTTTATCAAGAGGTAAAGTTGTTGACAAAGATTGATAATTTGATCAAATATGTGGGGAAGGATTCATCCACACATATCTAACCAAACAAGATGATTTTTATTTTTCCTAGAAGTTTAGCATCAGTGATGTTTTGAATGTTTTCATGAGTTTGTCGGTGAAATGATGTTTGATTTTGATGGTTGAGGGATGGATGGGATTGATTAACTTTGACCCTAGTTTTGACCTAGATAAGACTCCTTCTTACAAGACCTCAGTTTTGAAGAACATGCAATACTTCCTATGTGAGAAAAGAAAACCTTTGAAAAAGATTGGGATTTTGTTGATAATAAAACTCATACAAGCTAGGGTTTTTTCTTGAAACTTTCTTTTAGAAGTTGTAAAACAATATTTCTCTTACCTCAAGAAGCATAGAGATATGCTTCTCATAGTATTTTGGACTAAGCTTCTTGAACCTTGGTTTATGGATTTTGACTTTACGGGAAATTATTTGAAATAACTCATGTGTGGGGTTTGATTTTTCTTTAGCTTTGTTTAATGAGTTCTTTTTACCACAAATAATTCTTGATTAAAAGTTTCAAACTAAATGTCTATGTCTCAATTCCTTTTCATTCCACAAGGTCCATTATGTGAAAATCAAGGTTTCAAGAGCATAGTTTCCTAGGTTGACTTTAGTATGAGCAAATTATGATGTAAATCCAAATGTTTAGAAACCTCTAAGGATAAAATCCCTAGGGAAAGTAACAACACTTGGATTTTTTCAAAAGGTATTTTCCCCTCCTAAAGGGTTTGAAATTTGGAGGATTTTTGGATGTTTGTTTTCAATTTTTTTGAGACCCAATCATAGTGTTTTTCTTTTATTCCAAGAGCATACACAATCCTAGGATGCAAAGACAATATTTGTTTGGATTCCCACTTGGATTTTACTCCAACTGCACATATTCAGTGCGGATGACTATATGTTTGACCATAAAGGCTCCCCCTTATAGTGCATTCAATTCTTAGGTCAGCCAAGAATTAGTACCCATGAATCTCCCATGGCATACCTTTCATCTCTACAATAAAACTGCATGTTACATGGGGCAGCTTCAAAGGACATGACCTTTTGCACCAATAAATAGTTAAGAATTTTGGCCTTTGCTAAATAAGGTTTTTAATGCGGGAATTCCATTCATGGGGGACGATCCATGTTCGAAGAGACCATTTTTTCCCTTCTTGTTGGAATAATCCTCATGATTCTCGAACATTCCTCAAGAATACACACTTATATACCAGTTGTAAGTCGTTCAGATTTAGCGTGTTCCTAGTTGGTTCATTCCCTGGGGTGATTAATTTTCCCACTAAACAAGCCCTCTAAGATAAACAAAATTAAGAAAGCATATCCCATAGTTTGATCAACCTTCATTGAAAAAAAAAGGGAGAACACTTGCAATATACCCCACTCAAACTAGCAAGATTGGTTCAATTTTTTTTATCCCCAAATGAAATGTGAAGGAAATAACTTACGCAACTTAATGTCACCAAAATTAATTTTTATTCTCAAGATCGATATAAGTGTGAGAGAAGTGCATACGTCCTTTTAATGATATTACTTTTGGTAAGTAATTACAAAACAAAGAAACACTTTATCATTTTAAGTCCACAAAGCAATGATTTGATTCTTTTTAGCGCACCAAAATAAAATATGGTATTTTGTCCTAAAGTTCTTTTTAATCCCTTTGTTGAAAAATTGGAAAAAAAAAAATTAGTGTTCTTTTTAGAGCCCAAAAGAAATTTTAGAGAACCTAAAAGCATGAAGGTAACCAATTTCTTAAGAAGGGATTATAAGTTCTCCCAAATTGTTCAAAAACACTTAGTATGATAAGACAATGATGTCATAGTGAAAAATTCTTCTTTGCTCACTCCTAGCCTCAACCTGCAAAACTGATTAAAACCAAGAAATACAAAGACAAAAAATAGGTCAGGAGCTCAAAGAATCAAAAACAAAAAACATGTCAAAATAAATCAATTTTGAACTTTTTACTCCAACCTAGTGGCATAGTTTACGGGTGTGGTAGAGTTTAGAAACTCCAACGGTGCAATATAACGCCGCTAATTTTTGAGAGCGGTGCTCTGCAGTGAAACAAAGTCTACGATTGTGGCTCTATTTCACCAACAACAGAGTTTGTAATTTGGAAAGTCTTCGGTCGAGTTTGAAATTTGAAAATTTTAGGTAGGAAATAAGCAGCGACATAGTTTAGAAGTCCAAGCAGTTTGATATTGTGTCTCTTGATAGTCAGCAGTTGAGTTTCCCAGAACTTGCAAAAAAACACAAAAAGCACATAATTTTCTAAAAAAACATGATTAAAATTGTAGATTTTCCCTCCTTCTAGCACCAAAATGTGAACCCAAATCCTAGACCTGCACAAACATAGAAAACAAACAAATGATTAGATTTATATGCAAGTAAGAACAAGGATTCCCCATGAAATTCATTAGCAATGCTCAAAATAGGAAAATATGAAGAGCAAGACAAGAAATTAAATAAATCCTAATTAAGCATGCAAATCCTCAATCCCATACGGGAATTGGTGCCACTTATGTGTAGAAATTGGCCCTTTCCCAACTCCTTTGTAAGCTTGATGAAGATTTATCCACTTGATGATGAAGAATAATATGATTCATTGCTAAAATATGCAATAACCTAGCTATGATAATGGAAAATGCTCAAGAAATGGATGAAATTTCTCCAAATGTGAAGATAATAAATTCACTCTGAAATTGTGGAAGGAAAGCCTCTTATTTATAGTTTTGATTGAGAAGAGAAGAGGAAAAAATGATGAATGTGGGACTAATCTTCAACCAATGGCCAAATTCCACTTGTCAAGATGTGAATAGATGAAGGTTGAGCACATTGTGGTGATTGTGCACAATAAATGATATTAGAGAATAAAGAATGACTTAAATGCCACTTGGCTCAATGCACAAGGTCATGTAAGAGGAATGAATGTCTTGTTGGAAGGATGAATCCACTTGGGGGATTTTCAAATTTTTGTGGAATATTGTCAAAAGATGCAAAGTTGAGAGAAAATAGGGATTTAATAAATCAAAATAAATGATTTATTGTGCAAATGGGATTATCTAGAGGATGTGACAAGGATTAGAATTAAATTAATCAAAGGTTAATTAATTTAATGAGAGAATAGGTGATCTGACCATTTTGACATAGATTTACGGATTGATTTAAATCAAAATATAAGAAAAAGATTTAACTAAATAAAGGATTTGATTTATTTAATTAGAGAGGGATGATGATGTTAAATGAAATACGTTTTAATTTATTTAATTTAAAAGGATGACTTTAGAGATTTAATCAAATAAAATGAATTGTTTAATTAAACAAAGATATAGAGTTAATTAAATTAAATTGATTAATTTAATCAACAGGGAAGAATGACTTAATAAAATAAAATTGATTTATTAAACTAAGAGGAGGAATATGGTGAATTTAATAAAATAAAGATTATTTAATTAAATTAATTAGTAAAGGGGATGATTTAGGAGGAAATTATGTTAGTAAAATCAGGATCAAGTGCGTAGAATCAACTTGTATATTTTTCGTGTCTACACTTAAAATCTTCCATGGTGGCTAGATGTTGTACAGAGATGGAGGCATTGTAATGATAAAAAATCTGAAAAATACTTGCTTGGTCGTGGCCTTGAAGGCCAAGTTTTGCTTTGAAAGTGAGAGGGAAAAGCCACAAAATGGTTTGAAGACAACTCACCTTGCCTACAAATGAAGAATCGACCAACAAAAATCTTGAATGGTAGCTCTAAGTTGTAAAACCCTAGCTCATGGTGGAGACACCATTTTTCCCTAGCAAAGCTTTTTTTCAAAACATAAAAAGTCAAAATGATGGCTCAAAACTTAGGTTTGTCTAGTTTTGTAATTAGGGTTTCCCATTAGCCCTAATTCAAATTTGGGCTTTATCACATTAATTCATTTTTTAAATGCCTTTGATATTATTCCTTGATAATGTATTCATGCCCTAGGTTGAACCTTTCAAGTTTTAATGTGACTTCATATGCCTAAGTTCTTAGGATAAGTTTTTACTTATTCCAAAGTCCAAATACCTTGTGGTATTTTTTTTATTCTTATGCCTTAGGAAAAAGACTCATATATGCCTTATGTTTATTTTTTATTGATTTTCTAGAAATCAATTAAAATCCAATGCTAAAAATTGCCTTTATTTTTTATGATTTTTTAGAAGAAAAATCAAATTGTAATAGAGATATAAAATATTGTAATATTTTGCAAAGATTCCTAAATCTTAATTACAAAATTAGGTCAAGTTGAGAATTTAAAAATTGCAAATATCTTGTAAAGCAAAGATAAAACAATGTTTTATAAATTGTTTTATTCTTTTGCTATTTTTACGAGTTTTGAGAAAGCTGATAAGGTTGACTTTTCCTTGGGTGAAATTGAGTTGCATGAGGTGAAGATAAGGAGTGTTTTTATTTTAAAGCAAAATGAACCTATTTGTAGATGCTTTTTGGGATGTACATTCAAAAAGTGTGAGTTTTCCACTTTTTTTACACAAGAGGATGGAGATTTGGATGCTTTTTTTTGGGCTTTCTTCTTGAGCTCAGGTTAGGGTTTTGGAGAGTTTTATTTAGGAGAAAAACTTAAGGTTTTTCTCAGTTTAGATCATTGTTTCTTCCTCTCTTGTTCATCCAGAGAGTTTTGTAAGCAATTTTGCACTCAATTTTTGAGAGTTTCACTCTTTCATTGAATAAAACAACAAAGTTTCCTTTCTCACTTCTTGTTTTATGCTTTGCAGTAGTAATTTGATGTGTCTTTTGATTCAAATATATTGAATCCTTGCCTTGTCTTACTATTGTAAAGTATTTGCAAGATATGCATGCTAATTCAGGTTGTGCCTTGTGTTTATTTTAAACCTTTGCACAAATCACTTTTGGATTATATGTGTTGTGAGATTGTAGGTTTTAAAGAGGTGGTGAGAGTGAGTTACTATCAGAATCTCCTTAATGTTGGTCAATAATTTTAGGTGATATAATTTTAGTCTCAATTTTTAAATCTAGTTTATCCTTTTAACTCTTTACCTCAAAAATCATTGAGAATAAGAATTATCATTCAGAGAACCAACTCACTTTGGAGATTCCTTCTTCATTCAAATCACTAACATCTAAAGAAGGTTTCCATGTGTCAAAAGATAGTTAATTTTTCTGCAAGTTTATCATAGGGTGCATATTTGATTGATAAAATTTTTTGGCACGACCGATGGGACCCTGAAAGTGAATTTCAGGAGGTTTCAAATTTTTTGATTGCTGTTTGGTGTATGCAACAGTTTTATTCAACCTTTTGGAAGCCTTTTACAATATATATGGTGGCTCCATTTCTGATTTTGTATGTAGAATTAGTGTAGCTTGTGCATGAGAATAATAAAAACTAGATCAAGTTTTGTGCCATTCAAGTACCTATAGTTGTCTCCACCTCGAAGACAACAAGAATATTGTTCGAGATACGAGGGAGGTCAACATCAACACCTCTAGTTCTCAACTCTATAGTCCTATCACCAGGAAGTCCTGTTCCTGTAGAACAAGCACCACTAATGGCAAGACAACATGTTTTTGCACCTTTTAATGAGGGCAACCACTTAAATATTGTGCATTACGATGATATTCTAGTTGTAGATTTTAGGATTTTGCCATACTTTACCAGAGAAGATCAAACTACCTCCATTGAACACTTTTGAGATGTGGCCACTTTATGCTCAGTTCACAATATCACTCAAGAGAATGTAGCACTGAGGCTCTTGGCTACATCACTTAAGGGAAAAGCTTTACAATGGTTCAAAGGTCTCACAGCGAACTCAATCGCAACATGGGATGCATTAGGCAATGGCTTGTACCAATTTTTTTTTGATAAATCAGATCATCTATCCCTATTAGAGCAGTTGAGTACAATCAAGAGAGCACCGCATGAGCACCTGGTCGATTTCAACTATCGATTCCAAAGAACCTGGGACAAAATTCCCTTAACGGTAAAATCTTTACTAGATCATGCTTTTCTATTTTTCTTAAAAGCTTTGAACAACAAGATTTCAGTAATGATACAATAAATGGGTTGTCACACACTCCCTAATGATTTCTACATCACCATTAGAGCAAAAAATTATCTTATTTAAGTTGGGGAAATTTCCCCTAGGCCTCCTATGCCCTTGTTTCCTGAAATCTAGTTGCCTATGCCTGTATCTTTACCACCCCTAGTTATTGTTCCCTATGTTCCAGCAATAGGTTACTAGAACATGGCTCAAGAAATTGTTGTTCTAGCCCAATCCTAAGAATTTCAAGAGATCAAAAATATACTAAAGACCTTTAGAAACGATCTAGTGATAATTAGAAATAAATTTGGCCAAGAACATAAGCCTTATCAAGCCCCATATAAACAAAATAACCAAAACATGCCAGCCTTTCAAAATGACTATTAAGGCCAAAGGAATTTTTTTAACCCGAGACCATTTCAACCCTACAACTTGAATGTTGCCAATTCATCAAAGGAACTTGTACCACATAACAACATTTCCCAAGATTAAAATTGGTGTTATCCATGCAATCAACCTCATAACCAATCAACATGTGTGAACGGTATAAGAAATTAGGGCTTAATGGTCTAGAACAACTATGCTGGTTCAAAAAGTGTTCCAAGTCAGAATCAGGAACATCAAGAAATTCTTGAGGTCACTTTTCCAAACTTGGAGAGTTCTGAATTTTGTGGTGTGAACTGTCATGATTAGAAAAATTTCCTTGTTTCAGCCAATACCAGATCGAAAAAGAGGGCTATGGATTTGGGGCAGCAAGCTAGAAACATACAACAACAACCTACTAAGGACAAACAACTTGTTTCATCACCAAATGTTATTGCTGCAACACAACCTAAGGTGAAGATTTTGTAAAGAGGCCAAGAAGTACCTAGCAAGAAACAGTCCAAGACATAATCATAGCCTTTACAAAAAGGAAGTGATGCTGTTGTTACTAAAAATCAGCAAAATTTAAGCCTTGTTTCTTTCAATGTTGTTGAACATCTGAAGACGCCCACTATTAGAATGCCAGTTTTGGATGCTTTGCATATTCTAGGTCAAAAGAGCTTGTTGTAGGATGCCTTGGTTGAGCTTTCTATTTCTGACAATGCTAATCAAGGGAATGCTAAATTTGTGCTTGCAAATAGCCTGGAAGTGAAAAATGAGAAAAAAAATCAAGAGGTAAAGCCTCCTCCATTTTATTTGAGTTTGATTATTGGTGATAAAATAATGCATAACTATATGGTTGATTCTAGTGTGAGTAGCTCAGTTATGCCTAAGAGCTTAGCTGATAAACTAGGTCTTGTTTATGAGCCTAACTCCCAGAAAGGTGTGGTTCAACTAGATGGTTTTGTTGTTAAAACTATTGGTATAATCAAGAATTTAGCCATTACTTTGCATGCAACCCCAAATTTCGCAATTCATTAGGATATACATGTTATTGACCTACCACCCCATTTTTCCATTTGCCTCTCAAGAGATTTTACAGCCAAAATGGGAAGGTTATTGATTTCTGATTAGTCTCATCTATTCTTTAGAAAAAGATATGGTACCAAAGTAACCATAAATTCCGAGCCTCTAGCCAAAGACCATATCGAGCCATATGTTTCGAGTTGTATAAACAATAACCTCTATGTCACCCCTGGACTAGAGGAGAAAGCCATGACCTTAGACCACAACACCCCTATAGAAAATATGAATCTAGATGAATGGGTAGCCGAAGATCATGAGCTTGATCCTTTCTAGCACACATATGAGATAGGATTAGGGTTTATATGATTCGTGAACCTAATGTTGTTATCCCTAATCTAATTAAAAAATAAGAGCAACTTGTAGAGAAGGAAGATAAGCTTTGGAAGCTTTAATTTGATGGCTCAAGGAGAAATGTAGGCACTGGTGGTGGAGCCATGTTGATTTCACTAGATGGAAACAAGTATTATTGAACTTTCAAGTTTGTATTCAGTTGTACAAATAATACAGTCAAGTATGAAGCACTGGTGCATGGCCTAGAATGGGCCCAAAAGGGATGTATTAAATTTCTATGAGTTTATGGTGTTTCAAAACTAATAGTGAATCAGGTTATAAATTTTAATGCTACAAAGAACAATTCACTTAAAAAATATAAGCATCAAGTATGGGATTTGATAGAAAATATTAATGCTTTTAATATTCTTTCAGTTCCTAGAAATGAAAATAAGCATGCAGATAGGCTTGCTTCCATAGAATCCCAATTTGATATCTTGAATGAGATTCACAAGGTATAGGCATGACACTATGTGAAAATTATAATCAGACCTTTTGTACTTGACAATAATGTGATTTTGTAGGTTTTTGACAACGATGAGAAAATTGTGAGCTTCTTAATTGTTGAAGCTGAATTTACAGATGGAAGCCAACAAAAGTGGCAACAACAATATGACAGCTAGATTATACAGTTAAAGACAAACAAGCTACAAAAGGGTTGGCAACATTAGAATCTATCTTCAATTTTGATGACCAAGCACGAAAGGATAAGTGTAGCATGACTGTCAAGCAGGAACACTACGAAACCATAAAAATATTCAAGGGTAAGCCTCTCAAGCTAGGCAAGGTGTGTAATAAAGAGGAACAACAAGCTTTCATTCTATTATGTCAAGAATTCAATGGTGTTTTTTCTTGGGAGTACAAATATTTAAAAGGTTTTGATCCATAATTAACCCAACATACTATTGAGTTAGAACCTAGTGCAAAGCCAGTAAGGAAAAAGTAGAGACCCCTTAATCCCAAGTTAGATCACCTTATGAAGGCTAAACTAAATAAGTTAGTTGAGAGCAACATTATTTTTCCTATTAAGCATATATCTTAGGTATCTAACTTAGTTCCAGTTAGAAAGAAAAATGAGGAAATTAGATTATGTGTTGATTTATGATATTTGAATAAAGCTTCCCTGAAATATCATTATCCACTCCCTTCCATGGAACAAATTTTGCAAGTGGTTTCTGGTTCTAACTAATTATCTTTGCTGGATGGGTATTCTGGTTATAATCAGATTCTAGTAAAGTAGGAGGATTAGTTCAAAACAACATTTATAACCAAATGGGCCGCCATGGCCTATAAAAAGATGCCTTTCGGCTTATCCAACATTGGAGTGACATTTCAATGAGCGATGGACATGTGAATAAATTTGTTTTGGTATATTTAGATGATACTACTATTTTTTCCAAAAATGCTAATGAACCTTTTGAGCACTTAAAATAGATTTTCCAAAGATGCAGAGAATTTGGAGTATCTCTCAATCCAAAGAAGTGTATTTTTTTTGTACACGAAGGTAAAATCCTTGGACATATTGTCTCAAAGCAAGGTATTTCTATAGACCCTGAGAGAGTTTCTTCTATTATTGAATTACCATTACTAGCTCACAAGAAAGGTTTACATAGATTTCTTGGAAGGATTAATTTTGTAAGTAGATTCACACCCAATATCGCAACTTTGCTACAACCTCTCATTGCTATGCTTAAAAATAATATCCCTTTCGGTTGGACTAGAGAAGGTAAGAGGAGCTTTGAGCAGAAAAAGGAAGCCCTTGCAGCTCCTCCTACTCTCATTAATCCAATTTATGATAGAGATTTCATTCTTTATGATTTTGGATGTGTTGATACTATTCCAGCTATGTTGTGCTAGTAGAACGATGAAGGCTTGGAGTAGCCTGTGGCATTTTTCAGCCAGGTATTACACGATTATGAGGTGAAGTATTCTTTTGTCAAGAAGCCTCAAAACTTTCAGGCATATGTTATCTAATAACAAAATTTAGTTATTAGTTTCTCATTCGACTGTCAAGGATTTCTTACTTAACCATGATATTAATGATAAACATGTTGGTTGGATAACCAAGGTTATGGAGTTTGATATTGACATAAAAATAACCAAGCTTGTCAAGGGCAAGGGTTTGTGTGAACATATTGTAGATAATATAGAGGGAAACAACTTAATTGAAGGTGAAGACATTAATACAATACTAAATAATGAGGATATAGTTGTTGTTCTAGTTCTTGCTGCTACCTAGGTGCAACAAACGATACACTATTTGTAGATTGGTGAGTGTCTCGAAGATTTGGATAGAGCGAAAAGAAGGTACTACAAATTTCAAGCCATTCCTTATACAATTATTTATGGTATTCTTTAGAGGAGAGACTTTAAGGGTGTTTTATTAAGATGTATTGAGCTTGGTCAAGTTGACAAGTTGTTAGGAGAGTTTCATGATGGGCCTTTACAAGGCCATTTCACAACAAGAGCAACAACCTTGCAGATCATGCGGGCTGGTTATTATTGGCCAGATATGTTTAAGGATGCTATTGCTTGGGTCTGAAGATGCGAAAAGTGTGCCTTGTTTTCTAGAAAATAGAGGTTTGAAGCCTTGCCTTTGCATCCTATTCAAGTGGAGCAGCCATTTTCCAAGTGGGGTTTAGAATTCATTGGACACATCAACCCACCTTCAAGCATGGGTCATAATTGGATTCTTATTGCAATAGATTATTTCACTAAGTGGACCAATTTTTTTGCTTTAAAAGAAGCAAATGAGACTTCTATACTTAATTTTTATCAAGACTTAGTGTCAAGATATGGTACCCTAGATTCAACAATCTCTGAAAATGGTTTAGTCTTTATTGGTTTGAGGATTTTTGACTGGTCAGTTAGGAATAATATTTTTCTAAACACATCTTCTAACTATTATCCATAGGTTAATGGGAAGGTAAAAGCTATGAATAAGAATCTGAATAGGATAATCAAGAAAATAGTAGAGGACAATCAACGAACATGGCATGAAAAACTTAAGTTAGCCCTTTGGGATGACAGGGTGACTCCTAAAAGAGCCACTATTTGTTCTCCCTATGTACTTGCTTAT
The DNA here is from genome assembly GCA_007115665.2 of Sequoiadendron giganteum. Classification (NCBI taxonomy): domain Eukaryota; kingdom Viridiplantae; phylum Streptophyta; class Pinopsida; order Cupressales; family Cupressaceae; genus Sequoiadendron; species Sequoiadendron giganteum. Next base: position 88,751,471 of record CM021101.1, on the reverse strand, counting down.
GGAAAAGAAGCTAAGTTACCTATTTCCATTGAGTTACCAACTATGAGTTTTGTTAAAGAACTGGAATTGCTAAATGAACAACCTCTAGAAGTGAGATTTTCATAGTTGATGGAGCTTGAGAAAACCAGAAAAGAAGAACTAAGGCAGTTGGAAATACATCAAGCTCAGATGAGAGATCATTTGATTAAAGGGAAAGGCCACAAGATTTCATCATTGGTGATTTAGTCTTTAAATGGAATGAATATAAAAGTAAATGTGGATAACATTCCAAATCCGATGCAATTTG
>CM021101.1:88687749-88744932 GCA_007115665.2 Sequoiadendron giganteum | reverse complement strand
CCGACATGTTCTAGCATGCTACAAGCTTGAATTTGTTTTGGAAATATTTTGTATATGCTTGAAGCTGACAACTATCTTTTTGTTGAATAAGGGATGCATCTAATTAGACCAACCTAATTGATTCTTGTAGATGAGTTAGATATACACATTGGATAGTTTTCAGATTTGATATGATGGATTGAATGTGAATATGAAGAAGATTGAATTTAATTCTACTGGTCTGTGAGATTTTTGAGCATAAAAGGAACTAAATCTACAATTGTGAAGTGTAACTTCTATTGCAAGTAAGGATGTGTTTGGTGGTGTTGTAATTAATGTAGTCATTTATGTCAACACTATATAGTTTGAGTAAGTTATGTATTTTTTAAGTTCTTTTAAGAAATTTTGAGAAACAATGAAAGCTAAGTTGAAGTGTGTTCTGAGTATGATCTGGTATTATGGTCCGCACTTCTCTTGTGTTGATCTTTTGACTATGAAGATTTAAAGGTCTGTTCATAATATTAAATGGATTATATATTCTGAGTTTCAACTTTTGGTTTGATGGAGAGTAAAAGTTATGTCCATCAATGTGTGAACTGGGAGAAATTTTTTGGTTCCGCAATCTTCTAATATTTGGTTTCAGATCTTTTGGATCTGGGAGATTACTCTTTGTGTTGGTTTTTGTGTTCTAGCAAAGTTGTTTATGTTTTCACACTCTGGAAGACCTGCTCCAAAGATTTGGTATTTTTGTTGGTTGTCTCGGTTGGATTGGTGAAGTTTTCTCTACGAAAGAAGTTTATTAAATTCATTATGGATATATCTGAGTTGTTCTCAGAGATGGTAAAATTACTGGTGAAGCTTTTTGTGCGATTCACGTGAGATTATCTTGCTAGTGATGTGTGTACTTTAAAGATCATCAGTGTTTTCAATAGGTTTGGCTAACCTAGTGCTTACACATTACATTATGTTCTTGCATCGACTTTAGAAATTGTGTGCATGATCCAAGATGTTGTTTGGGTCCTAAATTAAATATGTAATTGGTCCTCTCACATTCTTATCCACCACGACAATGTTGAGTAGCCGACCTTGTTTGAATTTTTAATTTGAAATCGTATAGTTAACCTTATGAATGTTTCTAAGGTTGAAGAAGGTATATAAGAAAATCAAGTTGTAGCGAATTGATCATCCTTCCATCATTTGATTCGAATAAGAGAAGAGTGTGCAAACAAGTGTGAAAAGAAGAGTGTGGAAGAGTGAAGTGTGGCAATAGTATTCTGATCAAGTTGTGAAGTGTGTGGAACTCCTAGTGGTGGATCTTTATCTATTTCTTTGTAGTTTTTAATAGGAAGTGAGCCTCTCTTTTGGATAGTGAGTCCTAAGGAAGTGAGCCCTTAATCTGGGTAGTGAGCCCTCAGGCAGTGAGCCTGTGTATCTATTTTTTTGCATTCTACTATATTGTGAGTTAATCCTCACTGTGGTTTTTCCCTCATTAGGTTTTCCACATAAATCTGGTATCTCTGGTGTTGTGTTTCTATTATTTGCATTTAATGTTCACACTTAATAATAGATTGAAGATAAAGTGGAATTGATTAATTTTATAAGTAAAGTCGTTTGATACAACTGATTCACCCCCCCTCTCAATTTTCTTGTGCATTTCAAAAATTGGTATCAGATCCCTGGTTCCTCGATGAAAAGCTTAACCACTTGAGGTAGATCAGATGGTGCAAAAGTTGCAGCTTTTTATGTTTGATGGAGCTGATTTCAGTGACTGGAAAGAGAAGATGAGAAGTTATCTTATTTCACTTAGTTTTATACTTGGAAAGTTGTGGAGACAGAGTATGTGATTCCTGCAACCGGTCCTTCCTCTGCTGATGAGGTTGTAGCTTTTGAAGAGAATGAAAGAGAAAGGTTTTCTATCTTTAGTGTATTATCTAAATATGAAAGAGAAAAAATTATTTCTCTAGATGTAGCGAATGAAATGTGGAGAAAATTGAAAGATATCTATGAATGAAATGAGAGCATAAAGTTGTCAAGGAAACTTACTGCTAAGCAAAAATTTGAGAATTTGAGAATGGAAGATGGAGAAGAAATTGCTAGCTATTATCAGAGAGTTGAAACTATAGCAACTAAAATCAAGAATCAAGGAGGTACCATGAAGGATGAATATATAATTGAGAAGATATTGATGACCTTACCAGAAAATTATAGTGAAAAATTATTTTCTCTTGAAGAATAGTATGATCTAAAGATATTCACTAAGGAACATCTTTTGGTGTCTTGACTGCATTCGAGATGAGAAAATTTGCAAGAGATAAGGAGAAGAGTAAAACAACCTTTAAAGCAATGAAGATAGGAGATGATGATGATGAAGATGATTCAAAAGATCTGGAAGCTAATTTCACAAGGATATTGAAGAAAGGTACTAGTAAATACCAAGGTAAGTTGCCTTTTAAATGTTTTAGTTGTGGAAATATTGGTCATTATGCATCAATATGTCCTAATAGAGCTACACAAAATAAGAATAAGGATGGTAATAACAATAATTAAAAGGATAAGAAGGATAGGAGGTTTAAGAAGTTTTATTATGCTAGAGAAAATGCAAGAATTTTTTATGATGAATCTAACCTTGAGGAAGATAAAGATGAGTGCTTGTTTCTAGCCCTAGAAAAGAAATGTGGAAATGAATCTGGTCCAGAAAACAAGAAATATGAAGTTGAAGGTACTTTGGTGACTGCTTTTCATGCTAGACAAGATGAAGACTTTTGGGCAATTAGCAGTGGATGTTCAAATCATATGACTAGAGATAAGAGTAAGTTCACTAAACTTGAGAAGTATGATGGAGGTATATTCATGTTTGGAGATGAGCCTAGTGCTAAGATTCTTGGTAAATGAATAATTAGCTTTGATGGAAAACAAAATACTAATAAATTTTATTATGTAAAGGGTTTAAGGAATAATCTCTTAAGTGTTGGAAAAATGTGCAACAAAGGTTTTAAGATTGTGTTTCTAGATAACACTTGTGAGATCAGAAAAGGATTCAGAATTGTGGTTGCAGCTAGAAAAAGAACAAATGCAAACATCTATGAACTTAAAGGAGGTGACAATCAGTGTTTTGTTTCACAGATTAATGGGAGTTAGCTCTGGCACCAGAGAATGGGACATGTGAATTCTGATAATTTGGTTAGAATCAGTTCTAGAGATGCCATGAGAGATCTGCGTAGAATCAAAAAGCCTTCTAATTCAATCTATAGAAGTTTTCAAATGGGAAAGCAGACAAGAAGTGGTTTCAAAGGAAAATATCAATCTTCTACTTGAATGCTTAAATTAATTCATACAAACAACTGTGGTCCTACAATAACAAGAATCCTGAATGGTGATAGGTACTTCATACTTTTAATTGATGATTACTTTAGGATGACGTGGGTTTCATTTCTTGGAGAAAATGCTTAGGCTCTTGATAGATTCAAGGTGTTTAAGGAAAGAGTAGAAAATGAGGTAAACCTGATGATTAAATTCTTAAGATCTAATAGAGGTGGAGAGTTTATATCTGGTGAGTTCAATGTATTCTATGAAGATAATGGCATAAAAAGATATTATACTGATCCTAGAACCCCGTAACACAATGGAGTTGTAGAGAGAAAGAACAAGTCTATACAAGAAGCAGCTAGAACCATGATGAAAGAATAAAATGTTCCTGATGTGTACTGGAGAGAAGCTATTCATATTTTTGTTTACATTCTTAATAGAGTTCAAATAAGAGGTAATAGCACTAAGACTCCGTATGAGTTATCAACTGGTAAGACTCCTTCTTTGAAATACTTTAAGGTATTTGGTAGTAGATGTTACATTAGAAGAGATGAAGAAAATATTGGAAATCTTGATGCTAGTTGTGATGAAGGAATCTTTCTTGGATATTCTAATAACAAAGCTTATAGATGTTTTAATAAGAGACTGAGAAAAATCATTGAAAGTACTAATGTGAAGGTTGATGAAGCTATGTATAGACCAGTGGAGATAACTGAAGTTGAACCTAATGAACCTATTTATGAGAAAGTACATGAAACAAAAAAAGAAGAGAAAAAACAAAGTGAAGGAGAAGAAAAAATTCTGGAACCTGCACCCAAGACTCCTAAATATGTTCAGATAAATCATCTAGAGGAACATATAATTGGAGACAAAAGTGAAGGAGTGAAGAAAAGAAACAAAGTGGTTGAGGTAAACTTGTGTTTAATTTCTAAAATTGAACCTAAGATTGTGAATGAAGCATGTAATGATGAAATTCAAATGAGAGAAATGGAAGAAGAATTATAGCGGATAGAGACGAATGAGACTTGGGAACTAGTCCCTAGACCTGCAAACAAGAATGTAATTGGTTCAAAATGGGTATTCAAAAACAAATTGAATGAAGGTGGTGAATTATTTAGAAATAAAGAAAGACTGGAATGCAAAATATTTTCACAGGTTGAAGGCGTAGATTTTGAAGAAAATTTTGCACCTGTAGAAAGAATGGAGGCCATTCAGATTTTCTTGGCATTTTCAGCTCATAAAGACTTCAAGGTATACCAAATGGATGTCAAGTATGCATTCCTGATTGGAGAACTAGAATATTTTTCACCGTTTGATAAACCAGACATGGTTTGTATGTTGAAGAAGGAATTATATGGACTGAAGAAAGCTCCCAGATCTTGGTATGCTAGATTCGATAAACACTTCACAAAGAAGGGATTCAACAAAGAGTCCACATACAACAATCATTACTTCAAGGTTGAGAAAGCAAATATATTGATAATTGGGGTTTATGTTGATGACATCATTTTTGGTGGAAATGAAGGTATGTGTAAGAAGTTTGTTGAAGAGATGCAAAAAGAATTTGAAATGTCTATGACTGGTGAACTAAATTTCTTCCTTGGACTTCCAGTTAATCAGACTGACAAAGGGATATTCATTTCATAATCTAAGTATGTTAAGTAATTGTTGAAGAAGTTTAGAATGGATGAATCTAAACTGGTTTGTATCCCTATGATAAGTAGTTGTAAGTTGAATAAGGATGATAAATCTACTAAATTTGATTAGAGCATGTACAGATCCATGATTAGTGGATTGTTGTATCTTACTGCTACTAGACCTGACATTATGCATGCAATATGTTTGGTTACAAAATTTCAAGCAGAACCAAAGGAAGCACATGTTACAGCTATGAAGAGGATATTTAGATATCTTAAAGGAACTCCAGACTTTGGGCTATGGTATTCAAACAACAATGATTTTACGTTGAATTTTTGCATTGATGTTGATTAGGCTAGATGTGTAGATGACCGAAAGAGTACAAGTGGAGGAGCATTCTTTCTTATGGTAAGATTAATTGCATGGTTGAGTAAGAAACAAGATTTATTTTATTTATCCACTACAGAAGTAGAGTATATTTCAGCAACATCCTATTGTACACAAGTATTATGGATGAAACAAACCTTGATGGACATAGGTGTGGTGAGTGATGAACCTATTGCTATCTTTTTTGACAACACAAGTGCTGTAAAAATTTCAAAGAATTCGGTGATGCATTCTAGAACAAAGCACATATCTATTAAGTATCACTTATTGAGGGAGAAGGTATTGAGGAATGAAGTTATACTTGAATATGTGCCTACCAAAGAACAAGTTGCAGACATATTCACTAAGGCCCTTCTGAAGGATACTTTTGAATATCTCATAGGGAAGCTGGGGGTTTCTGCCCCTCCTTTGAACTAAGTGCACATGGAGGTGCATAAGTCCAATGGATTCATAGACTCTTTTGTTCTGGACTGATGATTGAGGTCTACTCCTCAGGGGGAGTAGAGAAGTGCATTGTTACAGTATGTGTTGTGGGTGTACTCCTTAGGGGGAGTGAACAAAGTTTTATATGGAAAGAATTTCCTTTGCATTTGATGTCAAATGGGGAGAGAGATCATGTGAAAATTGTATGCTTGGTAGGTTGTTGCTTCTGAAATTCATGTAGGATATGGGAGAGAGATCATGTGAATTTTTTATGCTTTGCAGGTTCTCGCTCTTGAGAATCATGTATGCTATATTTGATGGTTTTCCACATCATGTGTTGCCATCGATGACAAAGGGGGAGATTGTTGCAAGTATGGACGTGTTTGGTGGTGTTTTCATTAATTTTTCCATTGATGTCAACATTGTACAGGTTGAGTAAGCTATGTATTTGCCAAGTTCTTTTGAGAAAATTTGAGAAACAATGAAAATTGAGTTGAATTGTGTTCTGAGAATCATCTGGTATTATGGTCCACACCTCTCCTATGTTGATCTTATGCCTATTTGGATTTATAGGTGTGTTCATAAGCTTAAATGGATTATATATTTCAAGTTTTAACTTCTAGTTTGATGGAGAGTAAAAGTTATGTTCACCGGTGTATGAACTTGTTTGCAGAGTTATCTGGTTATTAACTGGGAGAAATGTTTTGGCTCCGTAGTCTTCTGATATTTGGTCTCAGATCTTGTGGATCTGGGAGATTATTCTGTGTTTATTTTTGTATTATGGAAAGGTTGTTTGTGGTTTGACTCTGGAAGACCTGCTCTAGAGGTTCGGTATTTGGTTGTCTCGATTGGATTGGTGAAGTGTTCTCTATGAATGGATTTTATTAAATTCATTGTGGATATATTTGAGTTGTTCTCAAAGATGGTAAAATTACTAGTGAAGTGTTTTGTGCCATCCATGTGAGACTATCTTGCTGGTGATGTGTGTACTTCAAAGATCATCGGTGTTTTAATTAGGTTTGGCTGACCTAATGCTTACATGTTACATTATGTTCTTGCATCGACTTGAGAAAGCATGTGCATGATCCAAGATGTTGTTTGGGCCCTAAATTAAATATGTAATTGCACCTCTCACATTCTTATCCACCACGAGAATGTTGAGTAGCCAACCTTCTTTGAATTTGTAATTTGAAACTATATAGCTGACCTTATGAATTGTTTCTAAGGTTGAATAAGGTATATAAGTGAATCAAGTTGTAGAGAATTGATCATCCATCCATCATTCTATTTGAACAAGAGAAGAGTGTGCAAAAAAGTGCAAAAAGTAGAGTGTGGAAGAGCGAAGTGTGGAAACAATATTTTGATCAAGTTGTGAAGTGTGTGGAACTCCTAGTGGTGGATCTTTATGTATTTATTTGTAATTTTTATATAGGCAATGAACCTCTCTTTTAGAAAATGAGTCCTAAGGTAGTGATCCCTTAATCTAGGTAGTGAGCCTTTATATATGGGTAGTGATCCCTTAGGCAATGAGCCTGTGTATCCAATTTTTTGCATTCTACTATATTATGAGTTAATCCTCACCATGGTTTTTCCCTCATTGGGTTTTCCACGTAAATTTGGTGTCTCTGGTGTTGTGTTTCTATTATTTTCATTTCATGTTCACACTTAATAATAGATTGAAGATAAAGTGGAATTGATTAAGTTTATAAGTAAAGTGATTTGATACAACTGATTCGCTCCCCGTCTTAGTTGTCTTGTGCATTTCAACAACTTCATCAGTTCATATTCTAGCTATAAGCCATTTTTTTATTGTATCTATGTAGGTAGTGAGCCTCTCATTTTGGACAATGATTTATAGCAGTGAGTCACCCTTTGTAATATATTATAATTGGTTATATTATATTATGAGTTAATATTCACCATGGTTTTTCCCACTTTGGGTTTTCCATGTAAAATTTTTGGTGTTCATGTGTTGTGTGCTTTTATGTTCTGTTAATGTTGTTACTCATTTTTATTGTTATATGCATTGGAGTAATTGGATGGTGTTTGTTCAATAAGTTACAGAAGATACTAATTCACCCCCCTCTCAGTATCTTAGGTATTCAAGAATTGGTTTCAGAGCTTGGTTCCTCCAGAGAAGCCAAACAACTTGAGGAAGATCCTCAAGATTGAACAAATGGATGATAAAGAAGAGCTCCAAGCTACTCTTGAAGATCTTGAAAAGGCTGAAAATGAAAATAGAGATGTGAAAGAAAATCTTGATAAGTAAATGAATGTGTCCAAAAATTGAAAGAGCAATTGAAGAAATTCAAAGAAAGACAAAGAATTTAGTGACCAATTAAAATAAGAAAATGAAGAGATTATAGGATTGAAGGTGAAAATAGAGGAAACAAAGAGAATTAAAGATTGTCTGAATACAGTGGTGCAAAGCAAGTCCGATGAATGCTCAAGGCTTGAACACGAAGTGGTAAACTTGAGAAAAGATCTGGAAAAAGAAAAATTCTATGAAGATAGTTTCAAATAAAGCTCCACCAATCTTGATCAATTGATTACAAGACATAAACCATCTAAAGACAAAGGAGGTTTGGGACTAGAAGTAGGGAAAGCTCAAAGGCTATGAAGACCTCAAACATTGTGAACAATCAAAAGACTCAAGGTAAAGGAAAAAAACAAGAAATCCAAGAAGAGGACCGCTTATCAAACAACCAAATGCTCAAAGGTACCATCTTCCAATGGTGTTTACTTTTCATGCAATAAATTTGGTCACAAGGCAACTGAGTACAAAAGTAGGATGAATCAGTTTTTTGGTTCCTTCTCTAGACAATGTTTTCAATGCACGAAAGTTGGACATAGAGCTACTGAATGTAGATCTCAGGTGAGGATGATTAGTCGAGTGATGATGAATAGGTTTAATGGGGGTAGAATGAGTCAATCTTTTCCTGGCTACTACTATACATGTAACAAATTTGGATAGAAAGAAAATTAGTGTAGATCAAGGGTTAGTGGAGGTCAAACAAATCAGAAAAATGTTGTTTATTAAAATTGTAATAAGCCTGAACACATTTCAAGAGGATGCAAAAATAAAAGGGGAAAGAAATCTATCAAGTAAAGAAGAATGAACTAGTGAAGAAGGTTGAGAAGAATGAGGTTAAGCAAGAAATGAACAAGATATGGAAAAATAAAGAAGAGATAGAAACATCAGATGCATATGTTCCCTCATCTGATGTAGACAATTCCTTTGAGAATTAGACCCAATAGGGTCTTGGGGGGAGCTTTAATAGAAAATTGTTTGATCCCCCTAGATATTTGGCATGTTAGTCTTTGGCACAAGGATATGTTGTAAGGAATAAATGAACAAAGGTTATGCGAAAGAAACTAGAAGAAAATATGCAGGCATGATCATTTGTGGAGCAAATTAGGGTTTTTTGTCCAATGAAGAGGGTTTTTATTATCTTTTATATTCCATCGCATTTAATGAAAATTAGGGCATCACATTGATCTATAAAGTGAAATTGTAAAGTGTTTTTAATCACTTGTGCATTCCAAGAAAGTGGAGAGTGATTTGGAGTGCGAGCTATGTAAAACCTAGTTTTTGTTTTTCGTGAAAGAAAAAGGTATTTCACTCTTTTGTGTTGTTGTGGGTTTGTGTGAATCATATTTTTGAAAGCACTAGAGCTTGATTTGTTAAAAAATGTAAACCCATATAGTCATGAATGCATCGGAAAGACCTAGACCTTCTTATAAGAAATATTCTATGAATGTTTTTGAAGACGACCCTCTGGGAACCTTCTCATCGATTCCTCATAGTGTCATGCCCAATGTAGACTCTAGGATGTAAATTTGAGTTAAAACTGAGGAATATGATCAAATAAAATTGATAGACATTTGGCAGAATGAGCTCACCGGGGATAATTTATTGATAAAACTTGAGTATTTGAATATTGTTACGAGGAAGTTGGATCGATGGAACTCCTTACCTAACTTCAACTCCTTTGTTGATGATAAATATAGTAAACTGGATCTCAAGTGAATGCATGAAAATTTTCTATGGACCGACATACCTCATCTTATAACTATGGAAGTAATTAAGGTAGTTACCAGAATTTGTGACACTAGAACGATACTAGTGTTGAAGTCTGTGAAGAATGAAGTGATGAATTAACTCACTGGAGCTACATTTGACAAAAGGGAACTTGTAACAAAACCTATTACTAATCCTGCTATGAAGTAAGTAGCCATAATGATCAGACACAAGATATACTTCACAAATCGAGAAAATTTTGTGTCTGCTACAACAATTTACACCAAATATGAAGTTCCAGCTAATGGTGTTGATTATTATTTGTGTGAAATTTTTTGACAGCAGTTGTTTGAGAATCTAAAAGATGTCAAAGGAAAATAAATATTCATTTAATTTGGCTCCTTGATTGTTTGTTTTCTATTTTACTTTCTTAGAAGGCCTCCTGGAAGAGATGATGTGGTGATTTGGGACACATCCAGACCGATTTTACATCAATTTTTTTATTATTTACATAATTTGGGTGATTTGAAGAGTCGAGATAATGCTCTGACAACATTATTTTTTGTGTTCAAAAGCAACATGAACGAAAGAGAAAGGATTGTGAAGAAAGTTTTTGAGAAGTATAAAGATGATATCATATTTCATGTCTCCTTTGATGAATGCATGGTTGAAGCTATTGAACCCCAAACCATATGGATTCAACCTTTGGGGTATGAGATTACAGAGAATGAAGTTGAAGGCTATGTATAGGTTTTGTTGAAAAGGCTGAAAGATACCAATGAACCTAGAGTTGGCACTTATGTAGAAAAAATCTATGGAAGTTCACTTGGAGCACAAGAATCCTACGATGAGAAAGAAGGTAGATGAAATGATTAGAAATATTGGATTCATTGGTGAGTAGATTACACATGGTAGGGACTTGGGAGAGCAGAATATAGGAGAATTATCAAGTCTAAGGAGATCTGGCAGGACCGCTCCTTCAAAACCAGCTTTTGGCCCTACAACGATAAAGGTAGAGCCGACTGCTCCTAGAAAAGGAAAAGGCCCAACTCCTTTCGAAATAGCTACAAGATCTAGTAAAATAAAATGAATTCCTCCCGTGGTACCTGTCAGGCGAGGAAAGAAGGAAAAGGCTACAAGGGAAAAGAACCTTAGTATCACTAAAGATCAAGCGGAAGAGGAGGAAGACCCTGTAACAAAATTAGTTAGAATGAAGAGAGGAAGAATGTCCTCTGGTGAAGGTGCTTCACAGGAAGCTAGTGTTGTTCTAAAAGATTTCATTATGTTTCTTCCTCTGAAGAAGATGAAGAACAGGGTTTTGGTGTTCATGTGCACACCAAACGAGAAATAAAGAAGGCTAAAGTGTCAGAAGAGGTATTTCCAGACCGGGAAGAACAAAAATCCTCTCTAGTAAGACCTAGTTCCACTCTTAGACTAGAGGCTTTGGTAAATATTTTGATACATTGTGAAGATATGCTGCAACCCACAAAAGAAATTTATGATCAAGTAGGTAAAGTGAAAAAAAAAAACATTAATTATGGCCATAGTTAAGTATGTTATTACTTTAGAAGTTAGTTGGGATTATGTTAAGAATAATGTGCCTAAGAAATTATGGGAAGATCTGATGAAAAGAAGATCAGAGGCTATTGAAATGGAAGAGAAAATAAGGATTGAGGCATTTGAGGAAATTGGATCCTCTTTGACCCTAGATGATTTGGAAACCTTGAAGAGGTTTTGTTCAAATTTGTTCTGGATGAAGAAAAGAGTTAGCACCTTGATGAAAAGTGACAAGAAGAAGTTAAAAAAAATAAAGAAAGAAACTATAGATTCAATCAGGGATATGGCTTAGAAATATGGAATGCTTGGTGCACTCTCTTTCGGTTCTGCACCTAAGTCAGGAGAAGAAGTATCTACAGAGGTTAGGGAAGACATTCCTCTAGAAATAAAAGATGTAGATATTCCTCTGAAAATACATAATACATGTGTCTTTCTAGAAATACATGTTACAGATGATCCTCCAGAGATTGAGAAATAAAATGAAGAAAATGTTGAAGCAGAGAAACATAATGTTGCCCCTCCAGAGCATACTGAAGGAGAAAAGGATAAAGATGAAGGTGAAAGGGATGAAGAAGGTAAAGTAGAAAAATAAGAAGGTGAAAAAGAAGAAGAGAAAATAGAGGAAGATGAAAAGGTAGAATAAAATAAAGAAGAGAAAGTAGAGGAAGAAGAAACAAATGGGGAATCTGTTGGAAAGAATGAAGAAGACATAAGGTAGATAGTGGAATCACAAAGGTCCTCTAAAGAATCCTCCTCTAGTGATGATATTTGAAAGGCTTTCTATCCAAGCAGATAAGGTTCTAGCTGGTGATTCGTTCAGAACTTCTTCAACTCCCCATGATTCAAGGAAATGTGGCTCTAGATAAGATTTCTCCTGTGCATAAATTGGTGCTAGGGAATACATTGCATTTATCTAGAAGAAGAGATATCCTGGAGACAAATCAAAATGGGAAAAATCTTATTGATGATGCCATCAAATATTTGTAGGAGGCCACACCTGGTACATCAATGGATAATTATCTTAATCCGGTAGAGAATCTGAAACTTTTGTTGGAATCCTTTAAGGAGTATGCCTTTGGACTTGGTGAGAAGATAAGGAAAGAGGTTGAAGAGAAATTAGTTGAAAAAAGGATTTTGGTACTTCATGATAAGTGTGCTCTGGCACACACTAATGTTGAAAAGAGCAAAGAAATTGTGAAGGCATGTGAATCTAAAGAAAATATTTTATTTGCTTACTGCATAAGGTGGTTGGATGCCACAAAGGGCATCAAGGATCTCATGGAATCCATTGAGTCTCAGTTGATTGTTGTTTCTAGTACATACAATGCATTTAAGGACATAGATAGGTCAACTTGGAATGCCATCTCTTCTCACAAAGAAAAAATCTTTATGTTACAAAAGCAGAAGGAAGATATCACTAGAAAATTTGGTCTACTAGGTGATAGTGTGAGAATGGAGTACACTTTGGTTGCCAATGCCTTGGTGAATCCAAAAAAATTGGATAAGATAAATCTAATTCTCGGTACTCCAGATGATGCTAAAGAGAGTCTAATAGAGTTGGAATATCTAAATAATATGTTGATATCCGCTAAGCAGAGTTGGGAGAATGGTAAGACAACATGGCAAGGAATTCTTAAGGAGCTTCAAAGCTCACCTTCATCTAGGTAATGTTTTCAATTTTACACACTTTCGAGAAAAAACCCTAAGGGGGAGTTAACAATTTGTATTCTTTTGATCATACAATGTTTTGGACCATCCGTGTATATATGTATATTCATATTTTCTTGGCCGCCCTTTGTCCTTGATATCAAAGGGGGAGAAAAAAAGAAAGTATTGAAAAAGGGAGAGAATGTTATGGAGAGAAAAGGGGAGAGTACTGTACAAAGGAGGTTTGTAAATTCTTTTGGCACATGTTTCCATCAATGAAAAAGGGGGAGACTATTGGAAGAATGATGAAGAACATATCATTTATGCAGCTTTTGTGTTGTCATTGGTGTCACCATGCTATATGAGTTGCAACTACAAGTTCAAGTTCAAAGTTGATCCAATATTCTGAACCGGTATGTAGAAATGTCCTTTGGTATTTTTGGTCTACAATCCTCCTCTCATGGTCATCATTGCTTGCAATTTTTAGAAATGTTTTTTGGATGTTAGAATCCTGTAAGTTCAAAATATCGTGTGCTTAGGTGCTTGTACGATGAGTTGGCATTACTCTATTTTTTTATTTTGTTATTAGGTTTATCTCTAGCTGACCTAATAAATAGTTGGTGTTATAATTATTTAATTTTTGTATTGTGGATGCATGTGCAACCTATCCCAAGTCCATGCTAACATGTTGTAGCATGCTACATGATTGAATTGTTTTTGGAAAGATTTTCTATATGTTTGAAGCCGACAACTATCTTTCTGGTGAATAAGGGATGCATCTAATTAGGCCGACCTAATTGATGATTTCAGATGAGCTAGATAAATATATTGGATAGTTATGAGACTAAATATGATGGATTGAATGTGAATAAAAAGAAAAGCGAATATAAGTCTACTAGTATGCGAGTTTTCTAAGCATAAAAGGAACTGAATCTGCACTTGTGAGGTGTAACTTCCTTAGTTCATATTCTAGTTCTAAGCCATTTTATTATTGTATCTATGTAGGTAGTGAGCCTCTCATTTTGGATAGTGAGTCCTAGCAGTGAACCACCCTTTGTAATATCTTATAACTAGTTATACTATATTGTGAGTTAATCCTCACCATGTTTTTCCCACTTTGGGTTTTCCACATAAAAACTATGGTATTCATGTGTTGTGTGCTTTTATGTTCTATTAATGCTCTTACTCATTTTTACTATTATATGCATTGGAGTAATTGGATGGTTTTTGTCTAATAAGTTTAAGAAGATACTGATTAACCCCCCTCTTAGTATCTTGGGTATTCAACAACCATAGCATAGGGTTGACTTGTTTCTTTTTTAGTTTGAATCATACTAGAACTCCTTGTTGGAATCCAACTGAATTTTGTCATTTGATATCCAATTGAGAACATGTGATATTTAGTTGACTATTTCACATGCCTTTTTTTCATTTATTCTTGGAGATTACATATGGAGTCATTAGATTCTTCCTTGAAGAAAGCTTCAGAACAATCACCACAATTGCAAGAAATTTACAATGAAAAATCTAAATAAGCTTCTTATATTGAATTCATATGATCTTAATTATACATTTTAGAAACAATACTATGATAATTTCCATTAAATACTCTAAACTGATAACAATTGTTCATAAAAATACCTCTTCCATTTACAAAACATATCCAAAAATTAGATTTAAACACCTAATGTCTACCCGCCCAATACAAAAAATTTAGAAACATTAAAACTAGCCATGGGATTCATTTTATATGATTAAGGAATGTAACAAGCTTTAGGCCATTCACAACTGATTTTAGAATGTAATATTTTAGAGCACCTTTTCTCATGAAATATGACAAAATCCTCTTTGCACTCCAAAAGTTTGTTGGAAAAGAAGCTTCCAAGTTTTTTATCTTGTTGAACCACCTTGAGCATATTTTCCCTCTTAGCACTTCCTCAGATGATGGTCCTTGAATTACTAACTAGAATTGAAATGTGAATCAAATTTACATTTTACTTTGTCTCTAGCCACCTCCTTGTCAGCATCCAATACTTCAAAATTGGTGACCCTTTAGAAAAAATATGTTGACCACACAACATAAAGCATAAAGTAGAAAACAAAACAACTGCTTAATGAGAATGAAAAAAATATGGGGAATAAAAAATAACATGCTCATCTTTAATAAGGCTTTGTGAACAACCTTTGCCTATATATTGAGCCTAAAAAGATTTTCACAGCTGTTTGAGCTTATATTAAATTTTATTCCCCCATTCCACCACCTATCCTTAGGAATCTGTCCTTTTCTTTAAATATTTATCTTTCCATTGAAGTGCATCCAACTCATCATGCTACTCAAATATTTTCACCTACTCCATTTTTCTAAGATAACCCTTCCACTAAGCATCCAAAGTTGACTTTGCATCTATAATAAATTTTGAAAGGCCTACCTCAAGTGCCATTAATTTATCTAAAATTTTGTTGTACAACTCCATTTGTATTTTGTCTTCATCCTCAACTAACACCATGATAACATGAGCAACCAAATAAAAATCACTCATCCAATCTTTCAAAAATTTTACTTATTTATCTTTTACCATGATGTTAGGTAAGGTTGGATGCTCGAATTCCTAGAGTGAATTGATTCTCACTCTAGCTTGTTTTTTTCCCTCAAAGAAAGACACAATCTCAAATAAATCATTCATAATTTTCTTAGCTGTAGCTATCTCCATAGGTGCATCTGATCTATATTGAAGCACCAAACTCAACCTCGGCATCCATACAGACTTAGGCTACCACCTATCAAACAATGGTTTCAAGATAAGAACATTTGCAACACATTGTTGATCTACCTGTAACAGGGAAGGATATGACTCATACACAACAAGGGCCTTCATTTTTATTCTTTCAATTCTATAATCCAAAACATTTTCTAAGGAATTAAAATATTTATCAATGGCCATCTCTTTGCCCTTTTGTACATCTTCCTCTTGCTGCTCAATTATCCTTGCATAATCCTCCACTTCACTCTTCATATTTTCTAGACTTGGAGCTTCTTCATTTGCAGCTCATTCATCAACAACATCTATTGAATGTTGAGGAGAAGGGAGTCCAAGTAATCCCATTGTCATTATCTTCTCCTTCAAGATATTTTTTTCTACATATAGTGCATTGTACCTAGCAATTAATGCTGCTTCATTTTCCATCAGCTTTTGATTTTCTTCAGCCAAATTATTTATTACAGCTTGGGAGAACATTGCAACATGCAAAGCTAATGTTGTGGCCTATATTGTTGATGTATTCTTTAATGTATTTACTAGTGCCCCTCCTCTCATTTCTTTAACCAACTCAAGAATTTTTAGCTTGAGTCCTTGGGGCTGCTCCCCACATCACCAATCCCTTGGAACCAGGATGGTACCCAGAGCCTATTATTGCTTGACCCACCTCAAAATATGAAGAAAATAAATTGTCCTTTTGGCTTCTAACTTGGTTAATAAAATATGTAGAATGCAATTCTAATTTTAGAGGCAAAAGAATACCACTTTCTTTTACTATCTTTCTCACTTCCTTAGTGTTGGAACCTCCAAAATTTACCTAGTTCTATCACGTTAGAAAACTTAAAAACCAATAAGTGAACCCTTGTGTTACCTTAACATGCTCACCAAACATATAAATAAATAATATTTTAGGTCTAAATTACACTAAAAATCCCCATAGAGTTCCAAAGATTTAAGAAATCATCATATACGATTAAATAAGATGTTTCTAGCACCTTTACATTCATAAAAATCCATCACCGCAACCCCGCATGAGAAGTTTAGTTATAAAGGCCCTTGGTGGTATGACGGGGTAGAAAATAAGATGTAATCATATATCGCTATACTGTGACAGTCATAAAAGATGTGTGTGGGATGGCGGTGATATGTCTCTTGAGTAAAGAAGTATACTACTACCCTGCGGCAAGTAGTGACTATATAAAATAAAAATTGCGGTATGGCGGTATGATCTCAACTTAACTATCAAAGGTTAATCTATTGTCTTGTAATCAACAAACAATGACATTAAAATAACATGTGGTATAACTATGTTAAGTTATGTAACCCGCTATCATGCGATTACAAATATGTAAAGAAAAAGTAAGTGTGTGGTATGGCGATATGAAACTATATAACCTACCACCCTGCGATAAACATATTTTAAAATTAAAAGGAACTTGCAGTATGGCAGTATAAGGATGTATAACCCATCGTTCTGTAGTGAAAAACTACAACATAAAAGAAGTGTTTGTTATGGCAATATGAGAACCACAGTCTCACACTAGAAAAGTGATAACATAAATAAAGCCTATAGTATAGCAAGACAACCAAAATGACTATATTATGTTACACCTCCATCCCACAATAGTTAAGAGAAGTGATAGAAGTACTGTGGTATAGGTTGGAAAAATAATTTATGTTAACTATAATAGTAATTATTTGATTATCATGAATCATTTGATCTTCTAAGATCAATGGAATATATTATCGAAATTTTGGAAAATAATGAAATATTTTTCATGAAGTAGACAATAACATCGAAATGATTGAGCTCAAAAGAAATTATATCTATAATTTGAATCCATTTTTTAAAATCATTTGCAAAAGTATCATCATGCTACGAGCTAAGGATTCAAGGAATAAAATATCTCCAACTACTATATCACCAGATAAGTGCACGATTATTGTTCATAAGAAATTGTAAAGCATTTGGTCAACTAGGATTTGCATGTAAGAGTTTAGAAAATTCAAAAGGAAGTAAAAATTTTACACCATGGCACCTAAGAAGAGTGAAATTCTGAGTAAGAAGGAAGAACCTAAGGTGAATAAAACAACTTTGCAACAATCCATACTAGACAATTTACCTCATTCAACAGATAGAGGATTTAAGAAAGTGTTTAGAGACATAGCTCGTGGGTGTCAAGATACAATCATTCCCATCTCTAGGTGGGATTTGTTTTGGTATTTTAATGATAAAAGAGATGGAAAAATCCCAGTGTCGAACCCTTAGGCTCTAGACCTAGCCAAGCTGGTAATCTCAAATGTCTTTATAGATGTTGAATTCATTAGTGTATTGGCATGGAACTATCATCCAACCACTAGATCCATAAGGATGACAGATGGTTCACCACTAGTGGTTCTCACTTGTAGAAAAGTGAGGAGTACAATAGGTTGAGGAAAAATTATAAGAGTGATGAAATCCCTATAAACATGAAGAAGGGTGAAAATAATAGAAGAACACGTATCTCCTCTTCCCACATTGAAGCATTTATTGTAAAATATTTTCAATTATATTTAAGAGAACCTATTTGGACTTCTATCAAATTATAGGAATGGATGCTCAAGAGAATATTCCAGTTGGCCTAGTGATGATGGCCATGAGGATCCCAAACCTTGAGATAAATATTGCGTATGATTTTTCTTCATTCATTTAGAGAGCATTGCATGAAGGATTTTTGCAAATAAGAGAAGATAAATCCTCCATCACATTTAGATGTTACTCTTTGTTGTGTCACCTAATTCTATATCAAAATAGTGATAAATGGACTAGGAGAATGTGTTTGGGAATGGTTGATCAAAAGGGTGATCAACTACCTATTCAAAATTGGTGTTATTTTTAGTAATTTTGAATAGGCAAGAGGAACAACTATGTGATTTTTCATGATTATTTTATAGTCAAAATTATGTATGTGCTTGACCATTTATAACCAAGGTTCATACACAAACGATACAACTCTTAATATCCTTGGAATTGAGGCCAAAGCAAGGGCACACCCACAACATTGGTGATTGGTTCTTTTTGCTAGTTGTTATAGTAATAAGAGTGTATGGATATCCCCAAGCCCCACATGTTTTTCCCAAGTGTTTTCCTCTCTGGTTGGATTTCTTAGAGTTTATGTGGAAAATGTTATGGATGGAGAAGGAGGTCATGCATAAATAAAATAAAGGAGCATTCTTTCCTAACTTGACCGTATGTAAAGAACTGTCTCTCAGATGTGATACTCTTGAGGAGTTGCAACATTATTTGAAAACGCAATACTCTTTGGAGTCTAGGGGAGAAAGGTACTTTGACCCCAAAGGCCACATGAATTTTTTGAGGAAAATAATCCTCACTAAGGTTGGGATCACCCATGAGTTTGATTACAAGGAGGATGTGATAAGAAACTACTTGACTCCCCAAGAAGTCTTTTAGAGAAGAATAAATTGGGAGATATTAACAAAATTAGAGGAAGAAAAGAGGAATACAAACATTGATTTATTGGGATTTCATATAGATGAAATAGATCCCCTCAAGATGATCAGCCTAATGATTGTTAATTTTGAGAAATTATATGGTAAATCAACAATAGATTTGGAAAATCCCACCAAATTGCCTACCAAAAGACCAAGTGGAGTTGTAATATCTGATTGCCCTCCAGACGCTACTTTAATTAATGCAATATGCTTCTCCAAAATCACCTCTAGAGAAATCAAGATCCAAGAGAAAAATGGTATAGGAGCCAAATCCCCTTGTATCATATGAGATAAGCGAAGAGGTTGGAGATAAAGAGGAGGTGGCTAGTATGCTAAGGCACTTAAAAGATGATGTTGAAGTTAATCAACCACTCCAAAAGCATGAAATGGAAGAAAACAGGCTAGAGGCGAGGGTGGATATGTATGAACATGGTGAGTAGGAGATGGATGATGATGAAATAATGATTACATCCCTCAGATTCATGGAGGATGATGAATTTATCAACACCCTAGAATTTGAAGAATTCTAGATTAAAATAAAAATGAAAGAGTTTGAGGAAAAAGTTGAGGTAAACAAGATGGGTGCTAAGGAATCTCAGCATGATCAAATTGTGGCCCAAAATTTCAATGAATTGAGGATAAATGATGTTAAAATTAGTCGACAAGAAGCTAGGAAAATGGTGTTGAAAAGAAATATCTCTCTTATACCTGGGATGGATTTTAAAAGGATGATCCTACTTGATCAAGTAAGAAATCAAGAAGACCCCATGTTAATGACTGAGTTTAATTCAAAGGAAGGCATGTGTGGGACAAGATATAATTGAAGAATTGAGACCTTAGCCTTTTTCTCTAAGAATAACAATACAAAGAAGCCAAAATTATTGGACATTGTGCAAGAAATGAGAGGGAGTACAATGGTCAAGACCCTAAAAGATACCCTGGCCTTAGAAGCAGCTACCATGACTATGCATTTTTATATGTCCACTCGAGCAACTGTCAAGATTTTGGAGAATAAACTTGAAAAATATGAAAAATCATGAAAAAATATGTATGATGAAGTGAGCAGATTTTTTATAAAGAAGGTGAAGCTAAAGTAGAAAATTAAAGGGGTAAGCCCTTCTCAAAGTACTAAAATGGTAGTGTACCAACCCTCAACCCAAAATAATATTTTTGTTTCCACTGATCAAATAGAGGCGTTGAAGAAAGAAATAGAAAGCTTAAAGAAGTGCAATGAGGAGACCAAAAAGGAAGTAAGGAAAAATATCTATGGTGTATTAGAAAAATTCTTGGAGCACAAAATCAAGATGGTGATAAACAAGGTAGGAAATGTGCATGAATTTTATACTTTCCTATCCCAAGTAGTAGAATAGATGAAATCCCATGCTCTCATTTTGGATCCTTTGTTTAAGAAATGGAAACCCATCCATCATACACTAAGAACATTGTGAAAGGTATTACAGAGAGTTTTGGATGCACCTACATATTTAAAGCCCACAAAGAGGATGGAGAAACTAGTGATCAAGATGACCCAATATGTGTTAGGGGAGAGCCAAAATATCACTACAAGAATATAATCTTTCCATAAAATCAGATATTAGTTTGTGTCAAGGATGCTTGGAGAAGATGATTAGTTAAAAGATTTCACTAGTTGGAAAAGTGATTTCAAACAAGTAGTCCCAAATTGCATTGCTTGTTTACAATGAGATCATGATATAAATGTCCATAGTTTTAATTTGATGTTGGATGGGCTGATTGCACTAGATTCAAGATACTCAAAGTTCATTGTAGAGACTAGAGGATTGTTAAACAATAAATCAAGAATTCACCTTGCCAACATATCAGAGTTCTAGGAATATAAATGGCCTAATGACTATACAGTGTTCAAATAGGAGAAGACATATCTGGCTCCCCCAGAAGAATATGGCTAGTGTCATAAATTGTGAAGTACCAAGCATTGAAGATGCTATCATGGAGAGATGACCTTTCCAGATGAGAATGATCATAGGTACCTTACAATGACTAATGAACTTTAGTGTCTTATGAGTGCTCTGGACTTCAACATCTGATGATTTCTCTTCATTTCTTATCTTTCATTACTTTTATGTAACCACATGTAATATCAATAATTAAGACCTTTTGATTTAGGTAACTGAAAATATTTTTTTTGAAATAAAATGGTCTAAAGATTGTCACTTTCCTTATCTATCTATAAAAGGGAACCAAGACCGAATCAAAAAATATTTAGTAGTAGGATGTTTTTTGAAGAGAAAAGACTTTTGATACATATTATAAAATCATTTTGAAGTAGATCAATGGAGAAGAAGTTATACTTTTTTGGCTAGAATTTTGGTTTCAGTTATTTGTTGATATTATTGAATATGATTGTGTGGTTATCTCTAGTTTAATTTTTCTTTTTTATTCAAATCAAGTGTATCAAGTATATGCTTGGTTTGTCAAGGAACATTTTTTGTTTCTATGTGATTAATTTGACTGGTTTCTTCAAGTAAAAATTAAAATTCCTTTCAAATAAGTCATGGTAACCCTGGGAAGTCATTTGGATCGATAAGAAGAGTCACATAATCACTTCATTGCACATTTATATAAGGTATACAAATTTACAATGCCAAACAATTAGACTTATAACCAAAAGGGAAGGTACATATCATTTGCATCTTAACTCTATTTCCTAATAAGATAAGGAACTAATCAATTTCAATTAAATCAATATTTCACAAAATCCAATTTACATATTTTATAAAAGAAAGGGCATCCAGAATATTCAAAGAACATTCAGTTACAAAGGTTATTAGTGATGTAGTGAAGTTTAGTATGATGGATAGCTCAACATATTGAGAATGAGAAGTCACAGATCAAAGTATTTTTTGACAAGAATGTCTAGTTTATCCGTTGAAATTTTTAGAGCTTCACATGAAGATTTGATCGAGTTATGAGTATCTATGTTCTGGCAGTTGTTCGGTTTCTTTATTTGGTGTTCCTAAAATAAGAGGACACGATTATAGTAATTTGAGTTTTTGTAGATGTTTTAGTGATGATTCGTGGTTGTTTCTAGATCATGATCTATCCTTGTTGATGGTTTGCATTGATTTTTGTGCTCACAATGGGTGATTTTCCTTCTAGGAGTTCATGTTTTCATGTTCGTGGTCGACCAGGTGATTGTAGCGTGTTGTGGATTTTTTAGGCTAATTTTTTAAGGTGTTTTGTGTTCAATACATGCTATTTTGGGTCCCTACTATGTTTGGGCTGACCTAGGTTGATTCACATTCATAATTGCTTATGGATTTGGGCCAGCAGTTTATACACATTTTGGTATTTTGGTTGGTCGACATGTAGTGGATGTTATCCTTAGATGTGGATATATAAGACCAATTTTTTTGTAGATATTGATAACGAAAAGGAATGAAGGAAGGAATATAGGTGTGAGATGTGTGAGTTTTGTGTGCAAAAAATGTTCTAATCTTTCAAAGGCAAAGATAAAGTGTGAAGAACAATAGTCATGAAGCACGGTGATCAGATGTTTTGATCTGGTAGGGTCACAAAGTAGAGAAATCTTGGAGCAGAAGGAATAATTGGTGGAAGATAACTATTGTATGAGTTGTATGTAATCCTTGGGCTATATCCTAGCATCTGCAAAGCCCGAGTGGCGTATGTAATGTGTTTTATGATCATAATATAATGAGAAGTGAAGTTTGAAGGTTGGGTTTTTACCCTTTGAAGGTTTTCCTAGGATAATTCTTGTGTCATGTGTTCTTGCATATATGTTATCTTTATGTGGATTACCTGTTAGCTTCTATTTCATATCTATAAGATATGAGTGTTATTTTTTTAAGTTGTGAGGTGGGAGATTCCCTCACCGGACCCTCCTCCCTTGGTCTACATCAATTGGTATCAGAGTTGGTTGAAGATTTGGTTGCAAATTTATTAGATCAAGTTGAGAATCTTGAGTTGGTTATAGAGTAGGTGGAAGAGTTGGTTTTGAATTTGTTGCAAGATGGGGAAGATTGGGAAAAGGATAAAGAAGGAAAAAGAGAACCTGATATGTGAAATGGATACTTTGGAGGAAGAATTGTGTGAACTCAGGAAGTGTAATTCAGAATTGATGGAGAGGATAAAAGAACTAGGAAAATAAAAGTATGATTCTCTTGAAGAAGAACTAGAAATTGAAAGAAGGAGAAATGAAGAACTGGAAGAAGATCTGGATAAGTTTGAAGATGGGTTCATGTTGTTTAAGGAGTTGGATAAGAAGAGAAAATATCTGGAGGAAAGTTTGAAAGAGACGAACAAGGAAAAAAGTTTACGGAAGAAGGAAATATCTGGCTTGAAGGAACATGTTAATTAGTTGGAGCAATCACTTATAGCATGCGAGAAAGAGAATGAGAATTTGAGATCTAAGCCTGATTTTTTTGATGTTTCTTGTGATAATAAAGATTTGTGTGATGTTGTAGAAGGTGAAGTTGAAGATAACAATTTAACTAAGCCTATAATTGTTGGAGATGGTATTGGTTTCAAAATCATGCAGAGAATGGGGTACAAAGGAAAAGGATTGGGAAAGTATCAGCAAGGAATGACAAAACCTATTGTACTAGTAAGGAGAGAAAGATGGAGGCCTTGGATATGACAAAGGTAAGGATGTTGTTACAAGTTCAAACAATTTATATCAGGGAAGGAAAACTATATATTGTTCATATTGTAATAGGCATGGACATGAAAAGGAATTGTGTTGGGATATATATCCTTGTAAGTTTTGTGGACTAGAGAATCATTTTGAGAAGATGTGTTGGAATAAAATGAGATGGAGAAATCCTAGGATAGATTGTACATAGAAGAATTATGGATGGATTGATGGATCAAGATGGAAGTATGTTGTTCATAAGTTCAGAAAGTTTTACAGATTGAAGCATTCATGTGTTGAGGTAAAGGAAGGATCGAGATACAAAGAAAGAAGACCTTATGTAGATCAGAACAAGGAAAATTATTCAAACTATAGAGGGAGAAGTGATAGGAGTCACAATACTTATCACAATGAATGGTACCAGAGGAGTGAAAGAGGACTTGTTAGAGAAGGAACCTATTTTCAAGTTTGGAGGAAGAAAGATTCAAGCACTAAATGTCATCAAGAACCTAATACCAGAGAAGCTAATGAAAGAGAAACAGTAAAGGATGCAAAGATAGTTTATGCAGATGAAGAACCTA
Organism: Sequoiadendron giganteum; assembly: GCA_007115665.2. NCBI lineage: Eukaryota > Viridiplantae > Streptophyta > Pinopsida > Cupressales > Cupressaceae > Sequoiadendron > Sequoiadendron giganteum. The sequence goes on along the minus strand of CM021101.1, from coordinate 88,720,515 downwards.
TTGATATAGAATTAGTTTATCTAGAGGAAGGGGAACCTTTGGAAGAATCAGATTGGATAGTGGAGCCAGAAGAAGGTGAATAATTGATCTTAAGGAGAAATTTTATGTACCAAAGAGAATTGAATGTGGATGAAGGAATAGAAAGAGACAATGATATTGAGGCAACTTGTAGAGAAGGATTGCTCAGACCACCAACCATTGGGGTAGTGCAAGGATTGCAAGTAGATCAAAAAACCTTGACATGATGAAGAACCTGAGGTAACTTGTAGGGTGGGCTTGCTCAGATCGCCAACCGGTGAGGTAGTGCAAGGCTTGCAAGTAGATCGCCAAATCTAGATTACATTTGAGGTAGTTTTGTAGGGTGGAATTGGACAAACCTCCGATCATAAGGAAGTGGAAAGTACCTATGAATAGATTTCCAGACCAATTCAAGGAGAGAACATTGATTCTAACATAACTTAGCCAAAAGTTAAGATGCTCACTTTTCAAATAACCCTGAGTTTCTGATGTAGGGGCATCTAGAAGATTCAAAGAACATTGAGTTATAGAGGTTCTTAGTGATGTAGTGAAGTTAAGTGTGATGGCTAGCTCAATATATTGATGATGAGAAGTCACACATTAAAGGGTTTGTTGAAAAGAATGTCTAGTTTATCCACCAGAAGTTTTAGGGGTTCGCATGAAGATTTGATCGAGTTATGAGTATCTATGTGTTGGTAGTTGTTTGGTTGCTTTAGTTGGTGTTCCTGAAAGAAGAGGATGTGATTCTTGTAATTTGAGTTGTTGTGGATGTTTCAGTGGTGATTCATGGATGTTTCTAGAGCATGATCTATCTATGTTGATGGTTCGCATTGATTTTTATGCTCATGATGGGTGATTTTCCTTCCAGGAGATCATGTTTTCATGTTCTTCGCCGATCGGGTGATGTTAGCATGTTGTGGATCTTTGAGCCTAATTGTTAAAGGTGTTTTGTGTTCGATACATGTTGTTTTGGGTCCCTGCTATGTTTGGGCCAACCTAGGTTGATTCACATTTATAATTTCTTATGGATTTGGGTTGACAATTTATACACATTTTGGTATTTTGTTGGGTCGACATGTAGTGGATGTTATCCTTAGATGTGGATATATAAGAATGATTGTTTTACAGATATTTATAACAAAAAGGAATGAAGGAAGGCATATAGGTGTGGGATGTGTGAGTTTTGTGTGCAAACAATTATCTAATATTTTGAAGGTAGAGATAATGCATGAAGAACAGTAGTCATGAAGCACAGTGATGAGATGTTTTAATTTGGTAGGGTGATAGAGCAAATAAATCTTGGAGAAAAAGGAAGAATTGGTGGAAGATAACTATTGTATGTGTTTTTTGTAATTCTTGGGCTGCAACCTAGCATCTGTAAAGCCCGAGTGGTGTATGTAATGTGTTTTATGATCATAATATAATGAGAAGTAAACTTTGAAGGATGGGTTTTTTCCCTTTGAGGGTTTTCCCAAGATAATTCTTGTGTCATTTTTTCTTACATATATGTTATCTTTATGTGGATTACCTGTTAGTGGGATAGTCCCTCACTAGATCCTCCTCCCTTGGTCTACATCAATAAGTGACATGAGTCATAATACTTATCACAATGAAGAGTACCAGAGGAGTTAAAGAGACTTGTTAGAGAAGGAACCTATTTTCAAGTTTGGAGGAAGAAAGAGGCAAGCACTAAATGTCATCAAGAACCTAATACCAAAGAAGTTAATGAAAGAGAAACAGTAAAGGATGTAAAGATAGTTTGTGCAGATGAAGAAAATTTTGATACATAATTAGTTTATCCAAAGGAAGGGGAACCTTTGGAAGAGTTAGATTGGATAGTAGAACTAGAAGAAGCTGAATCATTGATCTTAAGGAGAAATTTTATGTACCAGAGCAAAGTAAATGTGGATGAAGGAATTGAAAGAGACAATGAACCTGAGGGAAATTGCAGGGTGGGCTTGCTTAGATCATCAACCAGTGAGGCAGTGCAAGGCCTGCAAGTAGATCGTCGAATCCAAATTACATTTGAGGTAGTTTTACAAGGTCGACTTGGACAAACCGCCGATCATGAGGCAGTTGCAAGAAATTGTGAACAGATCAACAAACCAATTCACGGAGACAACATTGATTTTGGCATAACTTAGCCCAAAGTGAAGAGGCTCACTTTTCAAATAACCCTAAGACTCCGATGCAGGGGCATCCAAAAGATTCAAAGAAAATTCAGTTACAGAGGTTGTTAGTGATGTAGTGAAGTTCAGTATGATGGCTAGCTCAGTATATTGAGGATGAGAAGTCACAGATTAAAAGGTTAGTTGACAAGCATGTCTATTTTATCCACCAAAAATTTTAGAGGTTCACATGAAGATTTGATCAATTTATGAGTATATGTGTTCTGGCAGTTGTTCGGTTGCTTTAGTTGGTGTTCCTAAAATAAGAGGATGTGATTCTAGTAATTTGAGTTGTTGTGGATGTTTCAGTGGTGATTCATGGATATTTCTAGATCTTGAGCTATCTTTGATGATGGTTTTCATTGAATTTTGTGCTCGTGATGGGTGATTTTCCTTCTGGGTGTTCATGTTTTCATGTTCTTGGCCAACCAAGTGATTGTAGCATGTTGTGGACTTCGAGGCTAATTTTTTAAGGTTTTTTGTGTTTGATACATGTTGTTTTGGGTCCCTAATATGTTTGGGCCAACCTAGGTTGATTCATATTGATAATTTCTTATGGATTTGGGCCAAAACTTTATACACATTTTGGCATTTTGTTGGGCTGACATGTAGTGGATGTTATCCTTAGATGCGGATATATAAGACCAACTGTTTTGTGGAGATTGATAATCAAAAGGAATGAAGGAAGGCATATAGGTGCGAGATGTGTGAGTTTTGTGTTCAAGAAATGTTTTAATATTTCAAAGGGAGAGATAAAGAGAGAAGAAAAGTAGTCATGAAGCACGGTGATGAGATGTTTTGATCTGGTAGGGTCATAGAGCAGAGAAATATTGGAGAAGAAGGAAGAATTGGTGGAAGAAAACTATTGTATGAGTTGTTTGTAATTCCTGGGCTATGGCCTAGCATCTGTTATATTGCTATCAAAGGGAAGGCTAGGTTTTTTCCCTTTGAGGTTTTTCCTAGGATTATTCTTGTGTCTTGTGTTCTTGCATATTTGTTATCATTATGTGGATTACATGTTAGCCTTTGTTGCATATCTATAAGATATGAGTGTTATTTTTTTAAGCTGTGAGGTAGGACAGTCCCTCAGCGGACCCTCCTCCCTTGGTCTACATCATTTTAATGAGTTTGAACTAAAAGAAAAAGCACATTTGATGTCCAAAATCTAAGATTTAAACTCATATTCCACTGTTGTTCTATTGATTCAAGTTGTCGATTTATACATTATTTTTTATTTGGATTTCAAAAAATGAGGAAAAAGAATTTAAGGTGCAAATTAGATGATAGTGATCATAATGCTGAAATTTCTATGACAAATTATGAGAACTTTCGTAGAGAAAATGTGGCCAAGAATAATGAATATTTATCGCATCTTGGTTTTGTGATCAGTAGATAAAATGGATGTTGCACAGAAAGATGGTTAAATCTAATCTAACATGCATAAATCTAAAATAAAACAACAAAGAATGAGATAAAATGAATTGAACAATAAATAAAGCAATAATCATAACAGTCTCACCAAATATCAACCCATTTCCTCGAATTATCTTGATTGTCCTTCTCCATTTTGTTGTGTTGGTATTCTTGCCCTCAAATTTTTAGTATTTATGCAAGCATAGCCTTGATGTATGTCTAAGAAAAATATAGAAGATTATAAGTTCTTCCAAAAAGTGTATGATTTCGGGAGGAGGAATACTGACAAAGATCATCCAATTTATAGAAAGTTGGTTTTCAAACGATCGACTCAGATTCAAAAGAGAGATCAACGATCAAGATTGATGAAAGCCATGCGATGTGAGTTCTGTGTTACTTAGAACATGAGTTGGGAAATTTGGTAGGATAAAGATTAAATTAAAATAATAATTTAATCTGGTGTTAAGATAGCTCGAAAATATAATGAATAAGAGTTGAAGATTAAATAAATGATTTAATCTTCAATTGAAAATCTTTGAAAATAGAGGAATTAGACTTTGAATGAAAATGATAAAGTTAGAACTCGAAGAATGATCTGTTCAAATGCACAAATGAATTAATTAATTAAATAAAGATATTTAAATAATAAATATGTTCATGCATATGAGTTAGAACTAGTTAACTGACTCATTGTAACATAGAGTCCTTTTCATAGAAACGATCAGATATCGAATCAGGAGACAACTGATGGATTGAAATAGATCTTGAGTCAGATGGTGAGTGAATAATTAGATGACTCGACGATAGAAGAATGTGACAGAAAGAATTAATTATGAATTAAATGTTAATTTAATTCAACATTCAAAATTAAAATGATCTAATTAAATAAATAATAAGTTATTTAATTTTTTATTGAAAATATTAATTGAATAATTAAATAATTCAAAGAGAATATTTAATTATAGTCAAAATATGATAAAGGGGTTAATTAAATAATAAAATATTTAATTAAGAAAGAGAATTAATTAATTAGCGACGTAATTAAATAAATATGATTTATTTAATTAATTAGAGTTGAATAAAGGTCATAATGAATTAATTAAATAATTAAAAGGTTATTTAATTAATAGAAGAAAGATGTGTTTATAAAATAATTAAATAATTAACATTATTTAATCATGACCATGGACATTAGAAACTTATGTCGAAAGTGGTACTCGTAGGCCTAGACCAATTTTTGGTGTCTACAATTTGCCTCTCTTTGATACAATGCTGTTTATCACAGTGTGTCAAATAAAATCATTAAAAATATGCCTCGATTGTGCCCCAGTATGAAATAGATTAGGGTATGCCCCCTCAGGAAAATTGAATTTTTTTTGAATTTAAAAAAAAAAATCAGGAAATATTCCCAATAAGTCAATTTGATGGTCAAAAATGTTATGGAGTTGACGAAATTGAATTTGGAAGTGTTAGGGACGTGTACGGGTCGATGGAAGATGAAATTTTATGTGGCCAATAGACAAGGGCAAAAGAAATGCCACCTAAACCCTAGGTATAAATAGAAATTAGGGTGAAAACCAAGTCATTTGCACCCTTAAGATTTGAAGAATAGAAGAATTCGCTCTGAGCGCTTGACGAAATGTCTCTTGTACCGAAAACCCACCATCGTGGATATCGGATTCGGACCTTCCGATGACCAACCGACGTAGGACCCCTGGTATGTACCCTGAAATGACCTTTTGTATTTTTATTTTGCACGTAGTTTTAGGTGTTAAAATTTATTTTTCAAATGTGGTATTTCTAGTTCAACACATATGCATTTGTATGCAATGCATCTGCTTGCAGAACGATGCATATGTCAAAATATGTCTAGGAATTTTTAGGTCATTTAGGAATTATATGCATTTTTTTTTTTAGGAATTACTCGAGAGTCACAGCCGAATATGTTCAAGCTAAGAGATCAGCTAGTGAGTGCAGAGAAATGCATGTTATGGAGACTAGGACTTCATCATGTTTTGACCATGCCCACGATTCGGGAAAATAGAGGTATTCTTACTGCCCTCTGCGAGAGATGGCATTCTGAGACTTCATCATTTCATTTGCCTACTGGAGAGACAACTAATACATTAGAGGATGTGTATAGGATCCTTAGATTACCCATCAGAGGGGAGAGAGTGATATATGATACCCAGAGGGGTTATAATGAGATTATGAGATATTATGTATATGATGATGTGAGGAGATTAGGTATAGAGCATTACGAGATTAGATGGCAGGTGCTAGCGGATAGGTATGAGCGTATTGACTGTATAATATGTACATTGATGTGTGGGATAGTTCTTCCTAACTGTCGGGGTCATGGATTTCCTGTCGGGTGTGGTGAGATGTTAGTTGGGATGCTGGAGAGGGAGGTAGTGTATGCTTGGGGTCCCTGTCTATTGGCCATATTATATTTCCATCTACATGATATAGCATATAGAGATGCATAGTCGATGAGCTGCGAGACGACTCTTCTCATGGTTTGGGCATGGGAACACATTGCAGTGTTTTGTCCTCCTTTTACTGCTAAGCGAGTTGATAGATTTCCGTATGTTTTCTGGTATGCGGGAAACATCGCTCAGAGTCATGTAGGAGATATAGGTTTTTGAAGGCATGCACTAGACACATTAGTTCAGTTCACATGGAGACCATTCATGGATTGTGAGAGATGGTCAGATGAGGACAGGCATTTACCCTACTGTCGGCAGACACAATACCTGATTGGGAGGATTGTTTCTAGTGTGCAAATCATAGAGAGACATCTGCCAAACCGTGTTTTGGGACAGTTTGGGGAGATGTAGGATAAGCCGAGAGGACGAGCAGAGTTTGGTCGATCATCCAAAGAGGTTCCTTAGTGTGGGCCTATGATACTAGTTGCTATTACAGAGGAAGATATTCAGGATTTATAGCCTTTACAGTGGGTATGGAGAGGCAGAGCAATAGGTCTTGGGACTACAACTACATATGATATCTGGTGGGTATCACATCGTCTTATGCCTTACACAGATATGGATCAGCTGACACCAGTGGAGAGATGAGGGATAGGGCCGAGAGGGCAGCACAGAGGTAGAGGTGGTGGCCGGGTTGGAGGTAGAGATGGTGGTGATGACAGTAGAGGTGGTGGTGGTAGAGGTGGGAGACGAGGTTAGAGAGGATAGAGAGGTGGTCGAGTAGGTGGGTTATTACCTATTTGAGAGGCTAAGGCTGAGGACATACCAATGTTGGACCTTAGGGGTGGAGCAGAGGTTGAGATTGGAGGTGAGCATGTTGCCAAGGACACAGTAGTAGAGGAGTATGTGCAGGTAGAGATTGGTAGAGAGGAGAATGCAGAGGAGGATGCAAAGGCAAAGATTGGCAGAGAGGAGCATGCAGAGGAGGAGGCTGAGAGAGAGTACATGGACATTGACTCTCTTGGCATTCTAGCAGGTTATGGAGAGGATGATGTTGAGGAGGAGCAGGAGAGAGAGCTCTGGGATAAGATAGTAGAGGGGAGATGAGATGAGGAGGCTCCTAGGGGCAGTGATAGGGATTCATTGGAGGAGAGGTTGAGAGTTGTTACTGTAGAGTGAGATGCCCTACAGATGGAGAGATACAGTGCTCTCATGGAGAGAGATTAGGTAGTAGCTCGGAGGTAGGGGACAAAGCAGCAGTATACAGAGATTTGATGCCTCTATAGTGGTGCCCCATCTGATGGCTTCATGCATGAGCTAGTTAGATCAATGGAGAGGGCTTCATATTATAGGGATCTGTATGAGTCAATGATGCCAGCTGAGAGATGAGCTCCTAGATTTTCTGAGGTATGTAGCCAAAGATCATAGAGTAGGAGCCAGACCAGGACACATAGCACAGAGAGTGTGATAGGAACATCGAGGATAGGTCCATATGATAGGCCTCCCACCACACAAATAGCACCTCAGTGATAGTTTCCTCCACCTTCACCACATGGTAGCAGCGACAGTGGGACACATTGACAATTTTCTTTTTATAGACATTGTATTTTGGTCATAGAGTTTGCAAGCTCAAATTTTTTATCTATGGACACATTTTGACATTATACTATGACACATGTTATTTTGAGTGAGATATATATATCATTTTTGGTGGAGTATATGATTTTCATGTCTTATATGATGATGTTATTTATTTTTATATGATTATGTAGCTAGGTGATATATGTACATGTTATCGAAAATTATTTCTACATTATGATGTGTTCATGCAATCTATGATGTTATATTGATTCTATATGATGATGGATGTATGTACTTTATGATTATGAGATGCAATGCGATGTTTATATATACAATGTTATTTATATGTTATTCTATATACATGTAATGTTTCCATTATGTACCTTATGATGATTGGATGCTTATCATGCCATGATTTTTCCTAGAAATGCAATGGATGCCTATATGTTTGTGCTTTTGTATGATACTTACATGATGTTTCTAATCATTGAGTTCATATACAGGATGGTGTATATTTTTGTGTGTCACAAGACTCTGTCATTGTGCAAGATAGAAGAAATGTTAGCATGGATGATTTTCAAAAATGTTAGTATGGATGATTTCAATAATGTTAGTAAGAAACAAATAAGGTTGATTGAAAGGACATATGATCTTCTATATTTTTCCATATATATACTAAGCTTTACATTTTATCATCATTGGGCAGGAGTGACACAAATGGATAGTACACACCATGATATGAGATAGACCATAGTGTACCAAGTCATCCACTTGCGAAAAATAGACAGTCGTAGACAAGGAGTGTCTTAACTCATACTAAGGGAAATATTGCACCAGTATTTTTGTCACAAAAAAAAATGGGTCATGAGACATCATTGCTCCTCTAAATCCTTCATGGGACATCCTTGAGGAAACTAGTAACATGACTCAAAATTCAAAGTTTAAAAAGATAGTTGACAGACAGAAATCAAAGAAAAAGAGTCCTAGGACATCCTTGCTTCTCTAAATCCTTCAAGGGACATCCTTGAGAAAGCTAGTAATTGGGCTCATGCACAAATTGGTAAAAAGATAAGACAAAATAAGATATAAATTCATAAATCCAAATAAAAGTATTTGCCAAAACTTGATCTTGGGTAAATGTTTGATGTTTGACATAGATTGATGTGAGGGATGACACATACCGTATAAGACGTTGAGTCTGGTTTCGACTTTGTGACTATCTATGTAAGGCATGACAAAGCCTAGTTTCAGAAAAAACACGTGTCATATAAGACATTTGATTCTGATGTCATTGATGCGACAAGCTACATGATACTATGATGATTTATGATATCTATTGACAAGAAAGACATATCTTGCATAAGACATAAGTTGATCACTTTGACAGTGTGTTTGATTTTGAATTGATGACAGTTTTGAGATGTTTTCCTTGTTGATGCATGACTTGTTTTTGATACTTTTACTATTATGTGTGTGTGTGACAATATATGATATGATGTACCCTAAAGGAATGACCTAGTGCAGCCTCAGGGGCTCATCGATTGATAGCCTTGCCTGCATTGTACACGCAGAGACCTTGTAGTTCGACCAAACTTTAATTGACATAACTGACTGAAAATATGTAACTAAGTCGATGATATGAAATGTGTGTGATAGTGAATGTGATAAACCCTATTGGACTGACCTAGTGCGGTCTTGGGGGCTCATCAATTAATAGTCTTGCCTACATTGTACATGCAAAGACCTCGTAGTTTGACATGACCAGTGACTTTGATATATACAAAGAATGAGTCATAATTTTATGTGTGTGAGACGTGAGACACCTAGACATATAGACCTAATGCCTCGGGGGTACATCGGCTGATGGCCTTGCCTACGTCCAGTCACAAAGGGAACGTAGTTCAACTATGTCTACAAATAACTTGACACAACTAACTCCAACTTTGTTTTTGGGATTTTTGACATGTTTTGATTTTTTTGTCTTTTTGGATTTTTTTTTTATGTTTTTAGATTTCTCCAGGACATTTTCTAATTTTTTTAATCCTTTTTTAGGACATTTTCTAATTTTTTTGATCTTTTTTTAGGATATTTTCTGACATTGGGTTGCTATGTACAAGGTCCACATGACACAAAATGAGGATTTTCCCCTAGTCAGGAATAAGATATATAGGATGGAGTGGGGAGACGTAGTAGACTTGATGTCAATCATTCTAAGTAATGAATAGGACAACCATTTATTATGAGTGAAGGTGAAAAGTCTGATTGGAATGATGGTAGATGAAGGAGCGAAGTCGACTACACATGGCACCTGTTTGCCAGGTTTTCACCATGGTACTTATCCATAGCACCACTGAAGTGGTTTTCACTATTGGATGGATTATTTCTCTTTACCATTTTATTATTTTTTTAATTTTCCTTTTGGTGTTACCAAGACGCCTGTTTGCCAAGTTTTCATCAAGGTAACCATTTTTTTGTCTTTCTATTTTTTTTGTATTTTTCAGATTAAGACATAGTTCTAAGAAGCTACGCATAGAACCTCTTCAGATGAAGGCTATTGATTGGTGAAAAAAGTGGCTCTCCTTTAGGATTAGAGAGTTGATATGCTCCTGATCCAAAAGCTTCTGTGACAATATAGGGCCCTAACCAGTTAGGTTCAAACTTACTTGGTTTTTCTCATTCAACTTGATTCTTGGGGTTCTCCATTAAGACCAGGTCACCAATGTCAAAGTGTCGATTTAGAACTTTCCTATTATAACTATGACGAAGACGATTCTGATAAGCTTCCAAATGGTATAGTGCCTTATGTCTTTATTCATCTAGCAATTTTAACTCTTGCAATTTGGATACATGATATTCTTCATCATCAACATGACCTTTCAAGGATACCCTAAGGGAAGGAATCTCAACCTTAATAGGTAAGATAGCTTCAAATCCAAATACTAAGGATTATGGAGTGGCACCAATGGGAGTACGGATGCTTGTGCGGTAAGACCATAGGGCAGGATTAAGCTATAGGTGCCGGTCATGGCCATCTTCATTGACAATCTTTTTAAGGATTTTGACAATGGTTTTATTAGATGCCTCAGCTTGGCCATTACCTTGTGGGTAATATGGAGTGGAAAAATGATGTTGGATATGGAATTGTTCACAGAGATGGAAAAATTCTTGGTTTTTGACTGGAAAACCATTGTCTGTGATAGTGGATTGAGGTACACCATACTGAAAAATTATGTAGTTTAGGATAAAATTTGATATCTGCATGTCAGTGATGTAAGTCATAGGAATAGCTTCAATCCATTTGGTGAAGTATTTGGTGGCGGTTATGATGAATTTATGGCCATTGGATGATGGAGGGTGTATCTTACCTATGAGGTCAAGTCCCCATTGGTAAAAGGGCTGTGGTGAAGTAATTAGACGAAGCTCATGTGCTGACACATGTATCAAATCTCTGTGTATCTAACACTATCGACATTTCTTTACAAAGATATATGAGTCCTTTTCCATCGTAGGCCAATAATAACCTAATCTCATAATATTGTGGCTAAAGTAGGACCACTAGAATAGGATCCATATATACCCTCGTCAACACTCGCAAGGTTGCTTGTGCTTCTTCAGCATTGAGACATCTCATTAAGGTATTATCTAAGGTACGTCTATATAGGGTATCTCCTATTGATGGTGTTTTATGCACTTCTCAACAGAGGTAATGCATAGGTGTGCTACCTCTCTTTTAAGAATCTTCCACAATCAAATTTCAGAACATTATCCCAAGGTCTCTCAGATGTCAGGTCATGATGATGCTTGGAATATATTAGTTGATGTATGATGTGATTTTCTAGAATCACAAGGTGGTCCTACATGAGTCAAAGATGAAGGAGAATCAGATCTACAAATAGAGTTCTTTGGATAGGAAATTGCTGCAATATTGATGTAGGTTCAAACAATAGTCTTGAACTCCATCTTATCATTAAATTTGGATTTACAATGTTTAATGAACCTTAGCATAGATTATCTCTAAAAAAAAGGAAAAAAGGGCAGGGAAGAGAGAAAGTTCCTAGACCTGCAACTACTGATGAACAGTGACCATGGAGGTTCCTGTTGTGGACAGTTTCCTTAAAATATAATTTCACTTAACCAAAAATTTCGCAATGTCATGAAATCTATGCTATCTTCTAAAAAACTGTAGATATTTCATCATGCATTTGCCATCTAGATGTGAATAAAAAAATAATTTAAAGAGCAACTATAAAATTATAGTCCAGACTAACTTTGCACATTCACCTACCAGTAACAAATGACTAAAAGTATGGACAAGAAAAGCATACACATAGTAGGGATCTTCACAACCAAAGACAACATTACTAAATCTACCAAGGATAGCTAAAAGGAAACTAAGAACAAAAAAATAACTTAAACTAGAATCTTAACTTATTGGAGAAGAATCATGAAACATGTGAAGAAATCCAAAATACACCAAAAGCACTGTATTTCTATTGCAATTTCTATAGCATGGCTTTGCAACAACTCCACTCTCTTAAAATGAGAGGAGGAGACCCCTATTTATAGTTTTCAAAAAGAAAAATGAGTAGCCAAGATTCAATTCTATTGTCTGGCCAAGATTCACTTTAGAGCAGGGTTTCACCTACCCCCAAAGATATTACATTTAAAAAAAATCTTTTGTTTTCTAGTGGAAACACTGTAGCATTTTGTCTTCTTTTTGATTGCCCTTTGTTGCAGCTATTTTTTCAGAAAATATTCATCAATGACAGGGTTGCCTTTGAGTTTCGTCAAAGCCATATACTCCATGAATCTCAAGATCATCAGCCGGAGCTTGTCGACCTCAATGATGTCAGATCTGAACACTTGATAACTCCATTCCTTGGAATTTTTAATGAGCTTTTCCCAGTCTTCATCATACTTGGCGGCGTTGTCCCTGAAAAGCTTGGACTGGGTGAAATCTTGTGCAACATAGCTCATAAAATTTGTGGTGACCTCGGTTGACATTCCCTTCTCCATCCTTCTTCAGAAGTGTAGCTTTATGCTTTCTGAATTGACCTTAATAGTAGGTATCTCATACCCTATTATCAACTTGAGATATTTAGCACAATCTCCTCTAGCCTCCTTGGCCCATTCGATATCCAAAATTATTCTTTTTAAGATTTGTTCCAACCTCCCCTTTTGATGATCAAATTCTTACTTCCATACCTCCATCAACCAATGGTCATCATCCTTGAAGGCAAGGTCCTTTTCCCAAACCTCACTTGGCAGTGCGAGGATAGTCTCAATTTTTGGATAGGCAGCCCTATACTTCTTTGGGAATTCTTCATAGATTCGCCTCATGCCTTCAAGAAATGTTTGTACTTACAAGAACTTATTTGTTGTTTGGACAACCAAATTGATGCCCGTATTTCCAATGTCCAAGACCTACCAGAACCAAGTTTCTTTGGTCTTATCCAAATTTCTCCTCATTTCCAATTTGTTAATCTGTTCCTAAGACAACAACTGCAGTAGGGCTAATGACGTGGTAGGTTGTTCATCAAGAGATGACCATTGTTGAATGTAGGCCGTCAGATCAGCCACCTATGCCTTGAGCTCTTCCTTTGAAACCTTATCCTGCTGGATAGGGTGCACCACTCTGGCGACTGATTCCTGGAGGTGGTCGACCTTCTGTTCCCTAGGAGCCACTCCCAAGTCGATGGTTGAGACGTTGTACCTTATTATTTGTTCTCCAACCACTAGCTTAGCTATTTGCACTGCCATGGATCCAAAAGCATCCATCATCACCTTAGATATTATTCTTGGCTTCTTCTCCTTCTTGGTCATAATCTAAGCTCTAGCCAGTATTTCCTCAAGCCTTACTTTTGGATACTTTAGGGTAGGAGTTCTCTTTTTGAGCTTCCTTTCTAACTAGTCGGGCATCTGAGGTCCTACCTTGGGTGATTCTTGTTGACCTTTGTTGTCCTCCACCCTAAGCTCAATGGTATTGAAATTAAAGGTCTCCTACTCAGCCCTTGCATCCTCCTCCTCATCAAAATCTTGTATGAGAGTTATGTGTTTGGTAGGAGATTTGGTGAGTAGCCACTCTTTAGGGTGGTCTTCCCTTTCAACAACCTTTTCTTCTTCTTCCTGGTCATGCTCATCTTCCTCGGGTTTATCCTCTTGTTCATCTTCATGGAAGGATGCCTCTTCCTCATGCTCCGAGGTTTGACCATGTTCTTACGTAGGAGACCTACTACCTTCAGTCCCTAGAACAAAAACTCTTTCTTCAATGGTAAGTTGTCCTTTAGCTTCATTGTCTTTGATCTCCGTAAGTTTCTTGTTCCACTCTGCGTCGAGCTTTGGATCAGCCATCTCTTGGATTATGTCTGCTCCTTGATCCTCGCTGCCCTCACTAGAAGACTCATAGGCCACCTCATTGATAACCCAATGTTCATAGATGAGATGCTCATGATACATAAATTCCTCATCTTTCGGCCTCCCATTGCCATCACTCGAGCTCATCCGAGATTTGCATTGTTGCCTCCATCCTCGATGTTTCTGTAGGGGGAGGGAGAGTTGGGGTGTTAACCATTCCTTGGGCTATTGTAGCTTGCACCATTGGATTTGCAAGCACTCTTGAAAGTTCAGATGGCACATTTTACATATATTTAATGAAGGACTCTAGGAGAGTGAGGGAATGCATTGCAACAACAGGTGAAGTGGGTGGAAGGGAAGAATACATGGAGGATGACAAGATTGGCAAGGTTGACGCGGAGGATGAATCCACCGATATGACTGCATGATCGAAGAGGTGGAGGCGAGGTGGACAAAAATTTCTAGCGCGGGCGGAGAGGAACCAACTATTGCAAGTGAAGCGGGTGGAATGGTGGCAATAGCAGTAGTAGATAAAGTAGGTGGAGACCTTAGTTGGTCAGCCTCCATTTCCTCACCTTCATGGAGTGGATCCTCAAGTATCATAGGAATCTCTGTGATGCTACCCATTCTATGTTTCTTAGGAGGCTCGCCCTCCGAGGCCTTTCTAGCGTACACCTTCGGATTATGTTGCTGCTTATCAGCCTCCTTCCTCTTTCTTGACTTAATAGATGGTGGAGACTTAGGTGTTTCTCTAGTCTTAGTAGTAGCCTCCCCACTATTAGAACCACTTGGCTCATTCTCGAGTCCCTTGAACATCAAGGCGACTGCTTGTTTCTTTAATCAAGTGACCTGCCCACTGATGCATTCCTTTGTATGAGCCTCAACGGGATTGGTAAGAATGTTGAGGTCGTCAACCTCTGACTCATCCTAATCAATTAAAGGAAGTGGCAGATTTGTGATGGTGCTATACCTTGGGTCGATCATTGTGCTCTATTTTTCTTCTAGCTGATCTGGAATTTGACAAAATTTTACTCTTTTCATGAAGTAGGTAGTCATACGCATATAGTGTTGTATCCACACTTCAAGGTCATCTTTGCAATTAGCCCAAAAATCCTCAATGTGGTGGAGGTGGGTGTACTCTCGTCAAAGTGCCTTTCTAATGTGACCGTATGGGTCCATCCGTGGCCTTGTTGTATGCTGCTTGAAGTGATATTCTGCTAGCTCCTTTTCTGAGTTGCCCACACATTGGGAAGTATGAATTTGATACAACCCCTAGCTAGGTCTAAGGGGATAGGGGGTTCCTACTAGATGTTTACTGTTCAGAATATGGTGTATATGTCGCAACTACCATGTTAGCTCCAATAGTATAATCCGGTCATTCGGGTACCGGGGCACCTTATTCAACTTTTCTATGAATCCTTTGGCATAAATATCGGTGAAATTAGGGAATTGTATGAATAGGAAGGCGTAGTGCTTGAGAAGGGACCTAGCACTATGAGAGACTCTTCTCTCAAAATCACCTCATAGAGACCGAATGATATATGCAGTAAAAGCATAATTTAATCGATAGTAGTCCCTCTTGAAATTCCTGTATTGCAGCTATGGGTATCTATTGTAGGGCTTGAGATCTCTTCTCGGTGCCTCATTAGGCATTGCAGACAATCCATGATAATGTCGTTGATTGGAAAGAAAGTAAACCAGGTAAGACATCATGTAGAATTTGGAGGTCTTTCTTACATTGACGAATTTTTTGTGAAAGCAATTGTTGATTATCTGCCCCCAATAGAATGCAGTGTCACTCACACAGAGAATTTATTCAACAAAGTACAACATCCATTCTTGGAAGAAGGCCGTAGGAGGAAGGCCCATTACTCTACTCATTAGGGTGACCAAGTCATGATAGTCTTCAAAGAATTCACTGCGGTAGAGATCTTGGGGAACTTTGGCAGCGCTGGCCCGCCTATCTTTCAACCAATATTGGTTGATTAGTTTCTTGCACTTTATAGGATCCTGATCCCATAATGCTTTACACTCCTTCATTGTTGGGGCCTCCATGCTTTTGAAGGCGGGGATGTGGAAGGAGTTAGTTATCCTGACAGGGGACATATCAGCTAGGATGTTGCCATCCCTATCCACGATGGTTCTTGTTTCAATTTGGTATGCCTCCCGACATGCCATTACCAGCTCAGGAGCCACCAAGGAGGGCGAGAAACCTACAGCCTTGGCAATTTTTCTACTTCTGATTAGCTTTTCACTATCCATCTTTGGGTCTACCTTGACCCTTCGCATAAATTCATTAATATCAACTTGCCCAATATTGGTGTTTGTGATGTTCTTCCAACTAGTTGTGACCTTGGAATGCAAATGTGCCCCTTGCAATTGATAATTCATCTGATCTTTGTCTTCTTTTCCTCAAGGGGCTTTGGCAGTTCTTTTCCCTTTGTCATTGGCCATCCCAAAGGCCTTTGCACCAGATTCCATAAATCCTACACAAAGAGACAAGAGTTAGAAACATTAACATGAGAGAGTGGCTTGAAACAAATCCTTGCAAATCAAGGTTAGATCAACAACATTTATCTGAGAAAAGTCTAACACTTGATAAAAACATGATTAGCAGGAAAATAGGTGACATGGGTTCCAAGGGCCGGACTTCCTCTAATAGAATGTCATTTGGAAGGGAAAACAAGGCAAGGCACTCCTGATGACCCTTCTCGGTGCTGGGTTTGTTCAACGAAGGGTTGGTGTGAAGGAAGTTCCAATTTTAGCACGTGGGTTGAAGTGAATTTTTTATTTGGAGGTCGTTTGAGCCATCATTCTTGCATTCAGACTTCAACTACAACAAAGTCGTTTAGGGTTGGTTGTTTAAAACAACATAGGGAAAACAACATTCTGGCAATCGGGTTTCAGAGTCCGGGTTGCCAAGGTCGGGAAGATGGACAGGTTTGGTTGTTCGAGATGGTGGAAGCGAGACGAAATCGTGGAGATAGAATTTTGGAGCACAGGGTTTGGGAGGATTTTGGACATTTGAGTTTTCCCCTTTAAATTCATGTGGAGCAAAAGGGCAACCGGGGCCCAAGAACCGGAAAGACACTTGAGGGTAGCCATTTGAAATGACGAAGCAGTGATAGCGGTGCGAGGATGAAAGTCCAAGTGTCGAGGCCTGAGGATAGCCTTGCAGTTTGCAATGGACTTCATGCCTTCAGAGTCTAAGGTCTGGAAGGACGTAGGAAGAAAGCTATTTGGAATGGCGGAGGCACAACGAAAACCCGGGAGGGGAAATCTTGAGGCCGGGACCCGAGGTGAGTTTGGACACTGTTAATTTTTATAAGTTCTAACTTTTTGTGCACAGCCACAGAGAGGTCTAGGCCCCAAGAAGGTGGTCACCTATTCCAAAGAACAACAATGTGGAGGTCAAACTACGATCTTGATTTTTGGCTACCAATCTCACAATTTTTAATTTTCTAGTTTATGGGTTTTTGTTAGGGGGCACTCTCTTACCAGTTTTCAAATTCATTTTAGATTTTTTGCTTAATTTCAACCTCATGGTTGTAAGAATGAGGAAAGGGCAGGTGGGCGGAAAACCTACCTGAAATCCCTGAAGAAGTTTGATGCTGAATTCATGAGGAACGACTAAGTTAGATCTCGGGCGTTGAGGCAGAGGATGCTGGGGTCGGAGAGCTCTTCGAATTCCATCCTGTCATGTAAAAATGATAGGTTAGAACTTGTTTAAATAGTCCTAGTGCCATTAATATCTCCGTAAATGCTTGGTACGGTGACATGTAAGGTAGGTGGATTCAAATTTCCTGGGCTGCAGAGGGGGGTCCAAGTTTCGGTGGCCGGAAAGACGGCGAGCCATGACTGCTTCAAAATATGCAAAATGCAAGTCAAACAATGAACAACAACTCGGGGTTCGAGGTTTGGAAGGACATCGACCAGTGGCCATGTGGAACAACGAAACTCAAATAGAACTCTGAAGATGGAAATCCGAGAGCCGGGATCCGGTGTCCAGGAAGACATATGGGCAGAGCCATCAAGTTTAGCAAATAGTTGAAACAACCATCATGGCACTGGGATCCAAAGGCCGAGAAGACGTCGACTGTTGGCCGTGGAGAACAGTGAAACCAAAACAGAAACCTGCAAAGGGAAACCCAATGGTCTAGGCCTAGAAGGCGCCATGAATGTTAGAAAGGTCAATAGTGA
The DNA here is from genome assembly GCA_007115665.2 of Sequoiadendron giganteum. Lineage (NCBI taxonomy): Eukaryota > Viridiplantae > Streptophyta > Pinopsida > Cupressales > Cupressaceae > Sequoiadendron > Sequoiadendron giganteum. Next base: position 88,702,352 of record CM021101.1, on the reverse strand, counting down.
GATAAAACCCAAAAGGGCTCAAGACTTAGAACTTTTTAGAGGGGAAAAATTAGGTCAACCCTAAAATGTGATTTCTGAGAATGTGTTGACCATCAAGGACACAAAAATGGGCATGTAAAATGAGGTAAAGCAAAAAGGACCCGACAAGCAAAAAAAGAAAAGAGAGAGTCCCCATTCCGGACGGGGCATGTGTGCAAGAAGCACAACAAATGGCGACTCTGCTAGAAGAATGTTCCCGGTGTTCTAGAGATAAATATTCATTCTGACCCCATGATCTCTAGTTTTGCATGCCAAAGGTGATTTTCAAAATTGAACTAAGAGCAAGTTAAGGAAGGAAAAACTAAATCATGCCGCGACATCATCATTGAGGTGTGTGCTTGGTGAGTTCATTTCCTTTCCTTAGAGATAGCATGGGCAACCACTGATCGGGATGGATAAGCTATGTAGTTTGCCTGACCCCAAAAGTAACTTGGACATTGCTCTGCTGCCAGTCAGGCATCCATAGCCCCAATGGAGTTGTCATTGTGACCCCATGAATAGAGTTGTATTGCCAGCTAGGTATCCATAACCCTGGTAGAGATATTCACACACCCATACGTTTGTTGTCTTTATATTGTCTATTTTTCTCATTGATTTTTTTTCAGCATTTTTATTTTTCTTACTATTCAACCGTGTAAGCAACAAATCTTACTATGGGCTTGGGAATCATAGTGGTCACTAGAGCATAATTTAATTTTTTCACTTATCCAACCTTCCCAATAATCACCATACCATTCTTTGGAAATTTTAAAATGTGTTTCTTTGTGTTCCCTGATAGACGCAGGAAATTCAAGTGGACGCCATCCTAGGTTAGTTCAGAGTTAGAAAGTTGAAAACCATTGCTTAGGGGCTCTTAGAGGCTAGCAATAGGGAATGAAGGCTTATCTAGAGAACAACGCAAGAGTGAGCAGCAAGGAAAACCGTTTATCGAGCCAAGCACGACCACCATAGCAAAATAGGGAGAATCTTTCAAGGCCAAAACACAAACGGCTAGGAAACGTGCAAAACATAACAAAACAAAAGGACAAAGCAAGGAAACCTGCCCTAACCTATGTATAGGTATTTACACAAATAGCTCTAGAAGATCTCAAGCTTGGAATTAATGCTTGAGATGCTGCCCGTGGATAAGCAACACGACATCTTCACCAGTCAAAGTCTTTAAATGAAAATCATTATCTCTAAGGATTTCGACAATCTGAAAGGGGCCAAGCCAAAGCTTGTCGAATTTGTTATGTCCCCCTTTCTTCTCATGGGCCTTCTCCCAATAAAGGACCAGATCAAAAATGCAGAAGGCCTTAATTTTGGCTCGACGGTCAAACCATGTTTTGACTACGCCTTGATGTTTGGTAAAATTTTCTATTGGATGGTCTTGTACTTCCTCTAGTTGTAGCAGTTTGGCAAGGCAAGCTTCTCTATGGTCTCACCTTTCATAAAAATTGTTAATGAGCTGGAGGGTAGGGATTTTAAAATATATGGGGAAAATGGGCTTCAATCCATAAATGAGATGGTATGGGGAATCTCGAAGGGTAGCCTTGTGATGGGTACGGTCTACCTAAAGGGTGCAACAAAGTTGGATATCCCAGTCTTTGGGATGCCTATCTAGTAGCTTCTTGATCACATTGATCAAGTTCTTGTTGGTTGACTTAGAAAGGCCATTGCCTTGAGGGTAATAATTGGAGGAAAAATTAAGGGTGATACAATAATCAAAGGCCCAACCCATGAATTTTATCGAAGTGAATGAAGGACCATTATCACATACCAATGCATAAGAAAAACCAAAGCGATTTAAAATAAAAATTTCCATAAAATTAGTTACTACTTTAGTTGTGCATTACCTACAAGCGATTGCTTATGTCCACCTAGTACAATAATTAGAAGCAGTCAGAATGTACCTATGTCTAGTAGATGATGGGAGGCTTACTGGACCAATGAAGTCGAGACCCCACTACGCGAATGACCTTACCTCCAAAATAGGTTGCAACGGGACAACAACATTCCTTTCTCGGGTGGCAGTAGTCTGGCATACGTGGTAGGTACAAACATGACCATGAGAATCCTTGAAAACCATGGGACAATAGTACCCATCTATTAATATCTGATGCACAGTTGATAAACCAAAACCATGACCCGTCCCAAACTTATCATGGAACTCTTTGAGAACACGATCAACTTCTTCTTTACCAAGGCACCTCAAGTAGATACCTTCATGGTTCCTCTTGTACAATACGGTGCCATGCAATATATAACTGTTGCTTTTCAATCTAAGGGCTCGCCTTGGGACTCCCTACAAATGAGGCGGACATTTATGATTCAACAGGAAATATACTATGTGTATACACCTAAAATTGGTTTGGAGCATCCGATTATTTAAATATGAATTATTTAATTAATTATCCTAATTTCCTCTACTATTTGAATAAATAGAAATGTTTATTTATATAGTTCATGGTCATTCTTCTATTAAATTCATCTTAATTAAATAAAAAAAATTAAATACTTTGTTTGATTTAATTAGCATATGCCTATTTCATTCTATCACATTAATCTTAAATTAATTAAATAAAGATTAAAACACTTTATTTATTAATTTTCGTATTCTTCTATTTAATTTAATAAACAACTTCTATAGTTCGTTTTATTAAATTATTTATCCCTTTTTTTCTAATTTAAATAAATCAAAAATATTTGAATAAAGGCATAAGGAATATCCCATCTATATTTCCTCAAAAATGAATTAGATATCCTATGTCTAATTTATGTCTAAATTATGTCAAAATTAATGCTTTGAAACTTCACGAGAAGTTTTGGAAACAAATTGGAGACAAATTCCAAATTCTTCTCTCAATCCTCCTCCAGCAATCTTTCCTCTTCTCTTGCCTAGTGTTTTCATGGGTAGAGACAATCACCAAAATTCTCTCAATCTCCTCCATCTTTCACCATTCAATCCTCCAGATTGAATCCAAGCCTCTCAATGCCATCTCTGTGCATTTCTACAACCAAGAAATCTATAAATAAAGCCTCATTGAACCAAGAAAAGGATCCAGATAATCTAACTTATGTACTCTTCCTTTGCAGGAATTCAAGCACATCAAGCATCAAGCATCAAGCATCAACATCATGCAATCAAGCTTTCACAATCATGGCTACTTCCTATAGCTGCATTTATCTATTTCCATGTCAATTCATGCTAGTTTAGTTTATTTATCATCTAGTATTATCACATCTAGTATTATCACATCTAGCTCCATACCATTGCATTAGCATCCATCTCGTTCTTCAGATAGTCATTTTAATAGTCACATTGCTTACACAATCTGAGAGCCACAATGATTTAATAGATCTTTGGAGATAAAGAAAAATATGACGCTTTCAGTAGATTATTGCTTTGATTTAGTTCAATTTTCTTTGTCTTTGATATAATGTCATATTAAGAAGTGTATTTTATACTTTACACCTTATTCACACTTACAATTTGGCACCCACCATGGGGCATTAACCCCATTTTTATGAATTTTATGAAAAGTGTTGTGCAGGTTTCCAGTATGTTTTGATTTAGTGCTTTCTTCAAAAACTATAGCATTTCCATGGAAAACTATAGCACTTTTGTGCTTTGTTTTGGCGCTTTCATGTTACAACAGCGCATCCGTAAAAAAATTCAGCATTTTCAACTTTAGTGCTTCCATGACCTGTTTCAGCGCATCTGTGGAAAACTTCGGCGCTTCGGTGTCTAGTTTCGGCGCTTTCATGTTATAGCGTATCAGAAAAAAGTTATAGCACTTTGGTGGACTATTCCAGCACTTTTGTAAATTCAATCTGGATCCGACGCGGCCACGGCCAAATTTTAATTTTTTTCACATTTGGGCTAAAATTTATCAATCCTAGGATAGTCACTTCTGGTTTTCTAAAATTTATCAATCCTAGGATAGTCACTTCTTGGCTTCTAAAATGTATCAATCCTAGGGTAGGCACTTTTTGTTTTCTTAAAAGAAAATTTATCAATCCTAGGATAGTCATCACATTTTTACAGTATAATTTAAAAAGAACAAACATGATTTCTGTGAAGCAACACCTTCACATAGATTAGAAAATTTCTTTTTGGGCTTAAAACATAACAACTTATATGTTTTTCTTATGGTGATTAGGCTTATGCTCTCCCCTTAATTGGGTGACCAAAGCGCCAGATTCACTTTTACTTCATGCTATTTATGCTTTGTTAAATCTTTTAGAAGGCCTGCCGTAGTGGGAAAAAGTACTCACCCTATGAGAACGACCTAAGTGGGAATGGCTAAAGCCAAGGATTCCAACCCACTATAATAAAAATGCAATTTTTTGATGAAAGTACAACTTGACGGTAGTGAACAAGATAACCATCCCCAAAATCTTTGTTCTAAAGATTGGGAGGTCTCCTGAGGGAGTTTATCAATTGCCGCACCACACTGAAGCCCTATCTACGAACCATATAGTAGTATCTCGCCGAGTTAGTATCCATACATTGTCATACTCACGATGCAAGGGGAGGGAAGAATCTACCCTCAAGACACTCACCATATAATTGCCAAGGACCGCTTTCTTAGAGGATGAGAAATCCAATTCTGAGTACGCGCCTGGAAACGAAAAAAACATGGGCGCCCTCTACGGGGTGACATGGTTGTGTGCGTCAATACAATTCAAGATGTGGTTTGTGAGTATAATGATGACCTATTTGTCCTTAAGTGTGAATCTATTTAATTTGTGTACAATTGTCAAAGCAACCCGTGGAAATCAACAAGGACCATTCATGGTTCTTGAACATACATGATTTATTCAGTTTAAAACAATTATTCATAATTGCTTGTTGTGTTTTCACAAATTCATTAAAATCAGATTAAAGATCATCCTGAAAACAAACAAAGTCAAGTTAGATAAGAAAATCCATGCTTCGAAAGTGGAAGTCCACCACGTTTTTCAAGAGAAAAATCAAAATCACAAAACCCAAGAAACCTTTTGGTTATCGAGATAAATTAAGAAGAGGGCATTTTCTATATCAAAATCGAAAACTCTTTTTACAACATAGAACATTCATCTATAGATATCATGATTTTGCTAGGGGTCACACTTTAGATTACGCAGTAGAACCACTCTATTCATGAGCCTTCTTTCAAAGGAGAGCTCTCACACAGTATCACAACTGTAGTCAATGCATACATCGTTCTTATCTTCCACAATCCATGATACAGTATGCCACAAGGCTAGATCAGATTTTACAATAGAGAGTCATAAAAGTCCTATTTTTAGCGCTCTGGAAACCTGTTTCAGTGCTTCGGGTCACTGTTTTAGCACTTCTATGAAATAGCGCTTTCAAGCACTATTTTAGCGCTTACAGTCTTTATTTTAGCACTTCTGTCAAAATAGCGCTTTCATCATCTTTTCTAGCACTTTCGAGCACTGTTTCAGCGCTTCTATCAAGATAGCGCTTTCATCAAAATTTCCAGCGCTTTCGGGCACTGTTTTAGCGCTTTTGTCAAGATAGCACTTCTGTCACCTATTTTAGCGCTTCGGGACTCTGTTCTAGTGCTTCTATGAAATAGCGCCTATGTACTCTGTTTTAGTGCTTTCAAAATAGAGAGTTCAAAAATCATACCGGTCAGTCAGTTTGCCTTTTATTCATAGTTTTTAACTAGAACACAAGTTTCTTTTTATCAGAATCACTGTCTAGGAACTGAAGTCAGAAAGGTTTATACAAATTTCCAATTTTATCAACTGTAACAAGATCTTGCAAATCAAAAGTGTCAAAATCAAACACACAATCAATTACTACACTAAAGTTTCCTCATCAGGATACTATCATCCTTTATCATGAAATCAAGTATAGTAATCCAATTTTTAACATAGTCTCATCAATAAGATCAGTCATCTTATTCGACTTTGTTAAAATTTCAATTGACACTATCTAGCATAGAAGATCAATATTTCAGAAGAAAGAGTAAAAATTTGTATGCCAATCTTCACTAGGTCCCAAAAATAGAGACTCTTAGAACAAGAACTTAAAAAATCACAAGAAATGGCAAAAGAAAACCCTTGGAACAACTTGAACCAAAATGATAAGAACGAAATAACTCCAAAGGATATCCAAACAGTTCAACAAGATCCCAAGTTCCATAAATTTATGGAGAAATATCTTTTGATGTTGGCTGAATTAGGTGCCAAACTTCCCAAGGATTTCGATGTAAATCATTTGAAGGAAGCACCTGGAACAAGTGAGACTGAAATACTGCAACCTACACAAACAATAGATCCAGTTGCTGCTTTGACATCTCAAATTCAAATGTTCAACAACAGATACAGGATATGACGAAAGGGAGTACCAAAAGATATGCGATACAGGACATTTTTCCTTATCCTTTCAATGCAACAGCCGGTCTGATACCTTTTCCTAGACAGTGTGAGATTCCAAAATATTATCAATACAATGGAAGAATGGATCCAATAGATCACTTCAGGGAATTCAAAACAATGAGCCTCGAATTTTCCCAAGAGGAAACTTAATGAGATTATTCCTATGGAGCTTGGGAGGATCATGTATGGAGTGGTTTTCAAAACTACAACCGAGTATCAGAACTTTTGAGGAACTTGTCAACATGTTCATCTCTCAGTATTCCTTTAACATCCAACATGATTTTACAATAAAGGATCTTTATAACCTAAAGAAAAAAAAAGGGGAGAATTTCTTGTCTTTTCTACAAAGATGGTGACGATTGTTCGCTAGATATCCTCAATCCATTCCCGAGGAAGAAAAGATGGAGTTGTTCATTGATAACTTAACAGAGGAAATGAGTTATAGACTTGAATTGCAGTGTCCTCCCACATTCAAAAAAGTAATAGAAAATGGTCTTAAAATTAGGAAGCATTGGTCGAAAGAGGAGTTATCAAACATTTCAATGATAAAACGAATAACACAAATAAATCCTCCAATCAATACTCAAGTAGTGATAAGCCAAACTTTTGGAAAAAAAATCAAAATGCAACTACCAATGAAACAACAAATGAGTCCCAAAATGTCAAACCGGTTTTCAACATGACAACATCTACATCAAAGAATCAAAACAATGATCAAATTGTCAATTCAAATATCATACAAAACAATGAGATCGTAAAAACATAGTCTTATTAGAAACCATCAAATCAGCGTAGGTTCACACCTTTAGGCCAAATTATAGAATAAGCAATGAAAGAATTAGTCACTAGTGGCCTTATCACTGCACGAGAAGCTCGATTTTGGGACCCAAAGGTCAAACCACCATTGTGGAATGATACAGATTACTACAAATTCCATAATAACAAAGGCCACAAAACCAATGATTGTATTGAGTTGAAGCATGCAATACAATATTTGATCAACAACAATAAAGCATATGTGGAAACACCCCAAAACAATAATGATCATTCGGCCTTCAAGGATCCTTTGCCAAACTATGACAAAGGAGCATCATCATCTTCAAACAACAAAGGGAAGAACATCAACCATGTCTTTGACACAAAAATCCTTTGTCTATGTGGAATAAGGAGTGATCATATAGTTAGTGACAACATTGACGAACCCAAAATCAACAACAATACCCCTTTGAACTTGCTCCCAAGCATACAAAAATCTAATAATCAAATCAATGTCTTAAAAATTAGAGACCGTCAGGAACATCAACCAGCAAATGTAATGACTAGGGGGAAATCCAAGGTAGTGTTAAAGGGAATTGGGTCTACACATGTAGTTACACCTCCATCTCATTATAACATTGTCGATCAACTGCAAAACATTCCTACACAAATATCGATACTAGAACTCCTTAAATTATCGACATCACATAAGGAGGTTCTAGAAAAAGCACTAGTATCCACTAGAGTACCAAAGAATCTAGATGTTTGCCAGTTCCAAGCTATGGTGGGAAATTTGACTACCCCACATTGTCTATCATTCTCTGAATAGGATGATATCTCACTAAACCATCCCCATAATACTGCACTCCATATTGAAGTCTTAATCCACAATCTTCGTGTCAAGAGAGTCTTAATATATGGGGGAGCTGGTCTTAACATTTGCACTCTCAATTTAATCTGTGCGCTAGGGTATTCAGATGATGCTATTGATGCCCGAAGAAAAATGACTATCAAAGCATATGATGAGGAAGAAAGATTGTCTAAAGGATTGATTGTGCTACCCATTCAAGTGGGGCCAATGAAAAAACATATAGCATGTCAAGTATTGGAAAAAGAGTTAACATACAACATACTCTTAGGGAGACCATGGATCCATGAAATGCAAGCCGTGCCTTCAACATATCATCAATGTTTGAAGTTCCCAATAAATGGACAAGAGGTGACTATATCTACTGATTATAATCACCCTCAACATTGTGACACCCTTAGGATCTCTCAAGATAACTTTGTGCCACACAACAGGGAAGCATCAAGCTCAAAATCATCCAAAGAAGAAAAATGATCAAGTATCACTACCAAGTGGGTAGAGAAGAAGGGTAAAGAAAAAGAAACACGTCCTGTTGAAACTCAATCAACAGATAATACGGAACCACAAAATTCTTTATCACAATTTTTTTAAGAGAAAGTCCAACTAACAGAAAAGGGAATGGGAACATAATCTATGGAGCAATCACTTACCCTATCACAGTTAATGCCATCTCCTAGGACATATGGTCAACCATCTATGATCAAATCTCAAACATCATTACCAGTCACAGTTCTTGAAGAAAGGTTTGTCAAAAAAGGTACCATAGAGGATGAATCGGATAACAAAGTGATCTTGGATTGGATATACAAAGATGAGGAACCCTCTACATTAGATATCAGTACCAAAAATGTCAATATTAACACTGATCAATATGGAAAAGGAAAAGCTATTTTAGAAAAAATGGGGTAGGAAGGACAAGGACCTGTTGGATTAAGAAAGGATGGAATCATAGAGCCTATTACACCCCTCACTCTCCATTCAAAATAGAAGTCGGGACTAGGATACTCTAATGAAGAAAAACAGGAACTGGAAAAGAAGGTTTTAGAAAGAATCCTTCAACTTAGAAATAACTCTGAGATGAATTCAAATGAGTATGAGTGGGATTCATGTTCTGATGTATCTTTCACTGATATTCATATTGGTGTCGTCCAACAATATACACCTACGTGTGAGGAGGGCCAAGGCTGTGGGTCTAGACCATTCGTGGCAGCGTCACTAAATATCGATGATTCAAGTTGGGACGAACAGACCTTGAGTGAACTAGACAATATTGAAGAAGGTACCATCATTGAACTCAATATTCCAATAAGAAACTATGATGAAATGGTCATCCAAACCCTTACATCCATCAACCCAAATGAATCCGATGACCTCATGCCATTAATCCATCCTGAACTCATTGACTAGGAACCTATAGAACCTTTGACTATACCAATATTTACAAACGATGATGCCATCATAAATTTCCTATGTCATAGCAAACCTAGTACAAGTTCTATCTGTAATACTCATAACAACATGACTCGGCAGGAGGGTGTCAAATCTTCTAGTTGCAAAAGTGAAAATAGGGAAAATAGGTCTAATGGTGAAAACCATTCTATGGCAGCATTAGATTTAGAAAAAGAAAAAATAAAGAACGCATCTAACAGTGAAAACCTTTCTGAGGCATTGAAAGATGGGATATTTGACGCTCTTTTGGAACATTATCATGAGCGATCATCAGTCCTGGTAGAACCAACACAGTCTATGAACATTGAAACTGAAGAAAAGACAAAAATCCTACATTTGGCACAATCCATGACAGATCAAGAGAGACCGAAATTCATCAAATTCTTTAAAGAAAGAAGCATCAACTTTGCTTGGTCATATTCCAATATGCTAGGCTTAGACCCAAATCTACTCATGCATCATTTATCTTTTCCCACAGGAATCAAGCCTGTCAAGTAAAAATTGAGAAAAATGCATCCCCACATCGCATTGATGGTAAAGACAGAGCTAAAGAAATTATTGGATGCTAGATTCATAAGGTCTATAGAATACGTCGAGTGGATATCAAACATTGTACCTATTTCAAAGCCGGACAATAGCATCAGGATGTGTACAGATTTCAGGGACCTAAATAAAGCATGCCCGAAGGATGATTTCCCGCTACCAAATATAGACATCATAGTGGACTTGACGATGGGGCATTCCATGTTGTCAATAATGGACGGTTTCTCTGGGTACCATCAAATAGAAATAGCTCCAAAAAATCAGTAAAAGACAACTCTTACATGTCCATGGGGAACCTTCTGCTGGAACGTCATGCCATTTGGTCTGAAAAACGTAGGAGCCACCTATCAAAGAGCAATGACAACAATCTTCCATGATATGATGCACACCTTCATGGAGGATTACGTGGATGAAATCTTGGAAAAATATGGTACTAGGGAAGGACATCTACATATCCTAGACAAAATCTTCACACAGCTAGAGAAATTCAATGTCAGGTTAAACCCAAAGAAGTGTGTCTTCGAGGTCACATCAGCAAAATTGTTGGGGTACATTGTCTCGGAAAAAGGAATCGAAGTGGATCCAGGGAAATTCAAAGAAATAATGGAGATGCCACTTCCTAAGAATATCAGTCAACTCAAATCACTACAAGGAAGGCTTCAATCGATCAGAAGATTTATCTTCGAGCTAGCGGACAAAAGTCATCCTTTTAATCATCTATTGCCTAAATATGTGGTTTTCAAATGGGATAATGGGTGTGAAACAACATTCAATCAAATCAAATAGTATCTAATGTCACCACCTATTCTCATACCACCCACAGAAGGAAGGCCTCTCATATTGTACATTGCCATTACAAATATCTCTTTAGGGGCACTATTAGTGCAAGAGGATTATGAAGGAAAAGAACATGCCATCTACTATATCAGCCTGACATTAAATGGGTATGAAATAAACTACAATTTCATAGAGAAATCTTGCTTGACGGTGGTGTTTTCTACTCAACAGCTAAGACACTATATGCTAACTCATACAATCAAGCTAATAGCAAAGATCGATCCTTTAAAATATCTACTCAGTAAAGCTTCCTTAATAGGTAGATTGGAAAAGTGGGTCATGCTATTAAGTGAATTTGACATTCAATATGTAGAGAGAAAGGAAATCAAGGGTCAGGCAATCACTGAACAATTAGTTGAGGCTCCTTTACTAGATGATCGACCAATGACAATGGAGTTTCCAGATGTAGACATTCTGACAGTGATGCCCCAACAATGGTTATTATATTTTGATGGATCATACACACAACAAGGATCAGGAGCAAGGATTTTTTTCATCTCTCCACAAGGACACAACATTCCAAAATCATATAGATTTATGTTTCAGTGTACAAATAATGTGGCATAATATGAAGCATTGATAATTGGGGTCAAAATAGAAATTCAATGGAAGATCACGGACTTATAGGTATATGGGGACTCTCAACTAGTCATTTATCAAGTAAATGATGAGTATCAAATGAAATATGAAAATTTGATGCCCTACAAGCAACACATAGATGATCTAAAACAGTTCTTTGTCAGTATCAAGTTTGATCAAATTCCAAGGGCAGAGAATAAAGTTGTGGACGCTATGGCTACAATTGTCTGAGAAGCGTGTTTGTTATGAGTTTATGGTAGAACAAGTATCATGTCCTTCCCATAATAATTTAGAATCCACTACCATCTGCCATCTAGAAACCATTGAAACCTCCATCTATGAAGAGACTTATAATTACCTGAAAGATGATATCCTTCCTCCTGATCTATCCAAGAACCAAAATTGAAACTTTATCCGCCAATCTGCCCGAGATACTATAATTGTAGACATACTTTATCATCGAGGTCTTGATGGTACTTTACTCTGATGTCTAGAACACGATGAATTTGAAACGGCCCTACGAGAGGTTCACGAGGGTATTTGTGGCACTCATTTGAGTGGGATAACTCTAGCCAAGAAAATCCTTCGTTTAGGATATTATTGGCCATGCATGGAGAAAGAATCCTTCACTTTTTCAAGAAATGTCAAAAGTGTCAGATTCACAGCAATCTGATTCATGCACCAACACAAGAACTACATCCCTTTACATCCACATGGCCTTTTTGTCAATGGGGATTGGATCTGGTATGAAAAATAAATCTATCTTCATCCAATGGATACAAGTTCATTATAACAGCTACAAAATATTTTACAAAAAGGATAGAAGCAGTACCTCTTACAAAAAGAATTGGGAAACAAATATCCTTTTTCATCTTGAATTGCATAATATGTCGGTATGGAATCCCTCAATCCATTATAACCGATAATGGATGAAATTTCAAGAATCAAGATGTCCAAGAACTATGTGAGAAGTTCCATATCCAACATCATTTTTCAACACCGTACTATCCTCAAGGGAATGGCCAAGTAGAGGCCTCAAACAAAACAATTATAAAAATTCTTGAAAAGATGGTTAACAATCTTGGACATGATTGGAATTTTCAACTCAATTGTGCACTATGGGCCTACAAAACAAGTATCAGAACACCAACAGGAGCTACTCCATATGCCTTGGTATATGGGTCAAAACCCATATTGCCCATCCAAGTAGAGATTCCATCCCTTTGTGTATCACTCAGAGGAATCATTTCAAATGAATACTATAGGGTATCTAGGCTGTAGGAATTGGAATTGTTGGATGAGCGTCGTTAATAGGCTCTTAGTCATCTAACGACTTATCAACAGAGGATGTCAAGAAGTTACAACCACAAGGTAAAACCGAGGGTCTTTCAGGTTGGTGAATTGGTACTAAAGGAAAACCTTAGGAATTAGCAGGACAGGGAGAAGAAAGGGAAATTTGAACCTAACTGGTTTGGTCCTTTTGTTCTCATATCAGTGTATGGATCAGGGGCCTATCAACTATCAACGTTAGAAGGGGATTTTTTTGATGAACCTATCAACAGTATCCATCTCAAAAAGTTCTATGTTTGAATCTCCTAGTGCACAGGTCAAACTTATGAAAAGGGTTTCCTTGATGAAAACCTGGCAAAAAGGCATCTTGGCAACACAAAAATACAAAAAAAATAATAGAAAATACAAAAAAAGGAGAAAATGAGAAAAATACACAAAGCAATGAGTGTAATCAAAACATATGGTGAAAAATTGGAAACAAGCATCGTATGTGATTTTGAGGTCAGCTTTCCCATCTATTTTGATACATATCGGGATCATTTATCTGGAAGTCAGTCCCGTTTCATATCATTTCAGTAGTCTTTCCATCCATATCAAAATCATTTCACATAGTCAAGTCTCACTCCAAAGCTTGGGGGCAACATCTGGATATCACTAGGGCAACAAAAACATTTATTTTCACCAAAGGGTGAACAACAGTATGGCAAGAACAAAAGAAAACAAAGATAAAAAGAGCAATATCAATCACCATCCGAGAGGAAAAAACCATCCATATCATATCAAAAATCCAAAAACATGTCAAAAAGTTAGTCTGAAAAAGAAAAATCCAAAAACATAGGTCTATGTCATTCAAACTACGTGGTCTCTGCATGTGTAACGTAGGCAAGGCCAATCTTTGATCAGCCCCCGAGACCCCTAAGATAGGTTAGTAGGTTAGGTCTTTGGTCAAAATCTTGAAAATCACAAAAACATTACAAAATCAGGATGGATGATCTAAAATCTAAATAATAATTGAAACACTCTAAGTAAAAAAAATGGATACATTGTATTTTTGATTATCAATTCTTTGGAGTAAGTCAATGATGTATTAAACTAGAGAAACAAGGAAAAAGAATGATGTTTTTATTATCTATTGTTTATAAGTTAATCATTTACATGTATGAATTATCTTGGGATGTGCTATGCAAATGTATCACCGATGACATTCGGAATTCACACATTGAAATGATTAACCATTGTCTGTTTATGCAATGAATTCTCAGGTCATCTCGATTAAATCATACCTAGATGCTTGTGTTCACTTGCAATATCAAACATTATGAAAGTAGTACTCAGGTCGTCATTGGTCTAACACATACCTTTAACGCTTGTACTCACTTTCAAGATTCAATAAAGTTCAATGATGACAAAAAAGCACAAAAGTACTGTTAAAATGATAATGGTTTTGCATATAGTTGCATGTTAAACAAAAAAATTTAAATTGTATTCATCATAATTCATTATCTGCAGAGTATTTTTTGCATAAAGGGTTCCAATCAATGATTATCTTCTCTACAAATAGGACTGAGTATACTTGACATAAATCCAAAAATAATCAAAAACGCATGTATGAGCCATCATCGCATCATTTAGTTTCATCATTTCATCATTCATACATTTCTACATCAAATAAATTATGAATTAAATTGTACCATAAGTACATCATGTTGATTTTACTATAAAAACATTCATTACATTATCATCCATTAACATCATATGCATTTGATCACTTTTTAAAACTCATACATCATTTACCATCCATACATTTTATCACATATAAAATAAATGCAAGTCAAACATTATTCTCATTACATCATCCACCCATTAT
>CM021101.1:88612213-88687649 GCA_007115665.2 Sequoiadendron giganteum | reverse complement strand
CAAGGTCTTTCGGATGTCAAGTCATGATGATGCTTGGAATATATCAGTTGATATATGATGTGATTTGTTGGACTCACAAGGCAGTCTTACGTGAGTCAATGCTGAAGGAGAATCAGATCTGTGAGCAGAGTTCTTTGGATAGGAAATTGTTGCATTCTTGCTATAGGCTCAAACAACAGTCTTGAACTCCATCTTATCATTAAATTTGTCTTTACAATGTGCAATGAACCTTAGCATAGGTTATCTCTAAAAAAAAGGAAAAAGGGAAGGGAAGAGAGAAGGTTCTTGGACCTACAACTACCGATGAACAATAATCATGGAGGTTCCTGCTATGGATAGTTTCCTCAAAATAGAATTTCACTTAACCAAAAATTTCACAATGTCATGAAATCTATGCTATCTTCTAAGAACTATAGATAATTCATGATTCATTCGCCATCTAGATGTGAATAAAAATAAAGTTTAAAGAGAAACTATAAAATTATAGTCCAGAATAACCTTGCACAGTCACCTACCAGCAACAAATGACTAAAAGTATGGACAAGAAAAGCATACACACAACAAGGATCTTCACAACCAAAGACAACATTACTAAATCTACCAAGGAAAACTAAAAGGAAACTAAGAACAACAAAATAACTTAAACTGGAATCTTAATTTATTGGAGAAGAATCATGAAACATGTGAATAAATCCAAAATACACCAAAAGCATTGTATTTCTATTGCAATTTCTGCAGCATGCCTTTACAACTACTCCACTCTCTTAAAATGAGAGGAGGAGAACCCTATTTATAGTTTTCAAAAAAAAAAATGAGTGGCCAAGATTCAACTCTATTGTGTGGCCAAGATTCACTTTACAACAAGGTTTCACCTACCCCCAAAGATGTTACATTTTAAAAGCATCTTTTGTCTTTTCCCTCTTTTGTCTTCTAGTGGCAACACTGTAGCATTTTATCTTTTTATTGATTGCCCTTTGCTGCAGCTATTCTTTCTTGAACTCTTCATCAATGACAGGGTTGCCTTCCCATTTCTTCAAAGCCACATACTCCATGAATCTCAAGATCATCGGCTAGAGCTTGTCGACCTCAATGATGTCAGATCTTAACACTTGATAACTCCATTCCTTGGAATTGTTAACGAGATTTTCCCAATCTTCGTCATACTTGGTAGCGTTGTCCCTAAAATGCTCAGACTGGGTGAAAGCTCATGTAGCATAGCTCATAAAATCTGTGGTGACCTCAGCTGACATTCCCTTCTCCATCCTTCTTCAGAAGTGTGGGTTTATGCTTTCCAGATTGATCTTAACAACATTTATCTCGTACGCTGTTATCAGCTTGAGATATTTTACACAGTCTCCCCTGGACTCCTTGGTCCATTCGATATCTGAAATTATTCTTTCTAAGATCTGTTCCAGCCTCCCCTTTTGGTGATCAAAGTCCCGCTTCCATACATCCATCAGCCAATGGTCATCATCCTTGAAGGCAAGGTCCTTTTCCCAAACCTCACTTGGCAATGCGAGGACATCTTCAATTTTCAGATAGGCATCCCTATACTTCTTTGGGAATTATTCATAGATTTGCCTCATGCCTTCAAGACACGTCTATACTTCCAAGAACTTATTTTTTGTTTGGACAACCAAATTGATGCTCATATTTCCAATGTCCAAGACCTGCCGAAACCAAGTTTCCGTGGTCTTATCCAAATTTCTCCTCATTTCCAGCTTGTTAATCTGTTCTTGGGACAACAATTGTGGTGGGTCCGATGACGTGGTAGGTTGTTCATTAGGAGATGACCACTGTTGAATGTAGGCTGTCAGATTAGGCACCTATGCCTTAAGCTCTTCCTTTCAAACCTTATCCTGTTGGATAAGGTGCACCACTGTGGTGATTGATTCCTAGAGGTGGTTGACCTTTTGTTCCCTAGTAGCCACTCCCAAGTTGATGGTGGAGACGTTGTAGCTGATTCCTTTTTCTCCAACCACTTGCATAGCTATTTGCATTGCCCTGGATCCGACGGAATCCATCGTCACCTTAGATCTGATTCTTGGCTTCTTCTCCTTCTTGGTCGTAATCTGAGCTCTAGCCAATATTGCCTTCAGCCTTGCTTTCGGATCCTTTAGGGTGGGAGTTCTCTTTTTGAGCTACCTTTCTAATCAGTTTGGCATCTGAGGTCCTACCTTGGGTGATTCATGTTGACCTTTGTTGTCCTCAACCCTAAGCTCAATGGCCTTGACATTAAGGGTCTCCTGGTCAGCCCTTGCATGCTCCCTCTCCTCATCAGAATCTTGTATGAGACTTATGTGTTTGGTAGGAGGTTTTGTGAGTAGCTGCTCTTTAGGGTGGTCTTCCCTTTCAACACCCCTTTCTTCTTCTTCTTGATTATGCTCATCTTCCTCGAGTTTATCCTCTTGTTCATCTTCGTGGGAGGATTCCTCTTCCTCATGCTCCAGGGTTTGACCATGTCCTTCCATAGGAGACCTACTGCCTTCAGTCCCTTGAACATCAACTCTTTCTTCAATGGTAAGTTATCATTTAGCTTCTTTCTCTTTGATCTCCTTAAGTTGCTTGTTTGACTCTACATTGAGCTCTGAATCAACCATTTCTTGGATTATGTCTGCTCCTTGATCCTCACTGTCCTCACTGGAAAACTCATAGGCCACCTCATCAATAACCCGGTGTTCATAGATGGGATGCTCATGATACATAAATTCCTCATCTTCTGTCCTCTCGACTACCTCCTGTTGCCGTCGCTTGAGCTCATTTGAGATTTGCATTGTTGCCTCCATCCTCGATGGTTTTGTAGGGGAAGGGAGAGATGGGGCATTAAACATTGCTTGGGCTATTGCAGCTTGTACCATTGGATTTGCAAGCATTCCCAAAAGTTTGGATGGCACATTTTTTATATATTTAACAAAGGACTCTGGGAGAGTGAGGGTAGGCATTGGAATAGCAGGTGAAGTGGGTGGAAGGGAAGGAGACATGGAGGATGACAAGTTTGGTGAGGTTGTGGTAGAGGATGAATCCACTGATATGACATGCATGATTAGAGAGGTGGAGGCGAGGTGGATAGAAATTTCCAGCGTAGGTGGAGAGGAAGCGAATATTGCAAGTGAAGCGAGTGGAATGGTGGCAATAGCAGCAGCAGTTGTAGTAGTAGATGAAATGGGTGGAAACCTTGGTGGGTCAGCCTCCATCTCCTTAACTTCATGGAGTAGATCCTCAGGTATCATAGGAATCTCCATGATGCTACCTATTCTTCTATGTTTCTTAGGAGGCTCACCCTCCGAGGCCTTTATGGCGTACACTTTCGAATTATTTTTCTACTCATCAACCTCCTTCCTCTTTCTTGACTTAAAAGACAAGGGAGACTTAGGTGTTTCTCTTGTCATAGTAGCAGCTACCCTACTCTTAGAACCACTTGGCTCATTCTTAAGTCCCTTGAACATCAAGGCGACTCCTTGTTGCTTTAATCGAGCGACCTTCCCGCTGATTCATGCCTTTGTAGGAGCCTCAACAAGCTTGGTAAGAATGTTGAGATCATCAACCTCTTACTCATCCCAATCAATTAAAGGTAGTGGCAGATTTGCGATGGTGCTATACCTTGGGTCGATCACTGTGCTCTCATCTTCTTCTAGATGATCTAGAATTGGACACAAGTTTACTCTTTTCATGAAGTAGGCAGTCATATGCATATAATGTCGTATCCACACTTCAAGGTCATCTTTTCAATTAGCCCAAAAGTCCTCAACGTGGTGGAGGTGGGCGTACTCTGGTCCAAGTGTCTTTCTAATGTGACTGTATGGATCCATTCATGGCCTAGTTGTATGTTGCTTGAAGTTTTTATTTGGCCAACTCCTTTTCTGAGTTGCCTGCACACAGGGAGGTATTAATTTGATACAACCCTTGGCCAAGTCCGAGAGGATAGGGGGTTCCTATGAGATGTTTACTGCTCAGAATATGATGTATATGTCATAGCTACCATGTTAGATCCAATAGTATAATTCAGTCATTAGGGTACCAAGGTAGCTTATTTGGCCTTTCTGTGAATCCTTAGGTGAGAATGTAGGTGAACTTAGGGAATTGTATGAACAGGAAGGCGTAGTGCTTGAGAAGGGCCTTAGCACTATGAGAGACTCTTCTCTCAAACTCACCTCCCAGAGACTGAATTATATATGTAGTAAAAGCATCATTCACCTGATAGTAGTCCTGCTTGAAATTCCTATATTGCAGTTGCGGGTATCTGTCGTAGAGCTTGAGCTCTCTTCCCGGTGCCTCATTGATTGAAGAAAAGCCATGATAATGCCACCAATCAAAAAGCGAGTAATCTAGGTAAGACGTCATGTAGAATTTGGAGGTATTTCTTACATTGAAGAATTGTTGATTATCTCCCCCCAATAGAATGTAGTGTCGCTCCCATGGAGAATTTTTTTAACAAATTAAAACATCCATTCTTGGAAGAAGGCCATAGGACGAAGGCCCATTACTCTGCTTAGTAGGGTGACCAACTCATGATAGTCTTCAAAGAATTCGCTATGGTAGATCTCTTAAGGAACTTTGGCAATGCTGGCTCGCCTATCTTTCAACCAATATTGGTTGATCGGTTTCTTTCACTTTAAAGGATCCTGATCCCATAATTATTTACTCTCCTCTATGGTTGGGGCCTCCATGCTTTTGAAGGTGGGGATGTGGAATGCGTTAGTTATTCTGATAGGGGACATATTAGCTAGGATGTTGCCATCCCTATCTATGATGGTTCTTGTTTCAATTTGGTATGCCTCCCGACATACCATTACCAGATCATATTTACATTGTCTATCTTTTGGTCTACCCTAACCCTTCATGTAAATTCATCAATATCATTTTTTCCTGATATTGGTGTTTGTGATGTTATTCCAACTGGTTGTTACCTTGGAATGCAAAGGTGCCCCTTGGAATTGATACTTCATCTGATCTTTGTCTTCTTTACCTCAGGGGGCTTTGGCGGTTCTTTTCCCTTTGTCCTTGGCCATCCCAGAGGCCTCTGCACCAGATTCAAAAACTCCTGCATAGAGAGATGAGAGTTAGCAACATTAACATGAGAGAGTGGCCTCAAAAAAATCCCTACAAATCAAGGTTAGATCAAAAACAATTATCTGAGAAAAGTCTAACACTTGATAAAAACATCATTAGCATGCAAATAGGTGACCCTGGTTCCAAGGGTCGGACTTCCTCTAGAAGAATGCCATTTGGAAGGGAAAACAAGGCAAGGCACTCCCGGTGCTAGGTTTGTTCAACGAAGGGTTGGTGTGAAGGAAGGCCCAATTTTAGCATATAGGTTGAAGTCCATTTTTGATTTGGAGGTCGTTTGAGCAATCATTCTTGCATTCGGACTTTAGCTGCAGGAAAGTTGTTCAGGGTTGGCTGTTTAAAACACTGCAGGGAAAACAACATTCTAGGAGTCAGGTTCTGGAGTCTGAGTTGCCAGGGTCAGGAAGATAGATAGGCTTGGTCGTTCGGGACGACGAAAGTGAGACGGAATCCTAGAGACAAAATTTTGGAGGCTGGGGTTCGGGAGGATTTTGGACATTTGAGTTTTCCCATTTAAATTCATGTTGAGTGAAAGGGTGACCAAGGCCCAGTAACCAGAAAGACACTCGAGGGAAGCCTTTTGAAATGGTGAAGCAGTGATAGTGGTGTCGAGACGGAAGTCCGAGTGCCAGGGCCCGAGGATAGCCTCGTAGTTTGGTTTTTTCGTTGCAGTTTGCGATGGACTTCACGCCTCCAAATTCTGAGGTCCGGAAGGACGTAGGAAGAAATTCGTTTGGAATGACAGAGGCACAATGGAAACCCGGGAGGGGAAATAGGGAGGTTGGAACCTCAGGTGAGTTTGGAAACTATTAATTTTTCTAATTTCTAACTTTTCATGCGTGGCCACAGAGAAGTCTGGGCCTGAAAGAGGCGATCGCCCTTTCCGAAGGATGAGAAGACATATGGATAGAAGCATCAAGTTTAACAAATAGTTCAGACAACCATCGCAGCACTAGGATCTGGAGGCCAGGAAGAAGTCGACTATTGGTCGTGGAGAACGGTGAAGCCAACACTGAAACCCATGAAGGGAAACCTGAGGGTCTAGGCCCAGAAGGCGCCACAGACATCAGAAAGGTCAACAGTCAAATAAAACTCGAAAGGGCTCAAGACTTAGCACTTTTCAGAGAGGCAAAATTAGGTCAACCCTAAAATGTGACTTTTGAGAATGTGTTGACCATCAAGGATGTAAAATGGGCATGCAAAATGAGGTCAAGGAAAAAAAGGAAAGAGAGGGTCCCCATTCTGAATAGGGTGTGTGTGCAAGAAGCACAACATCTCCGATGATGGTGTATCTAGAAGACCTATAGATAAAGGTTCTATGTTGGTTATTTGACAGGTCCAAGGGAAGAATTTGGGCATTTAGGTAGTCGAATATGTCCTTGTACCATGGGGAAGTAGGACCAAAAATCATACACACCATCATAGAATCTGGAACACCATATTCAGGGACCAACAATTGTTCGACCAAAAACTTGAATTTGGGCACGTTGCTAGGAATATCCAATAAGGAACCCACGGTTGCCATAGCATTTGCTGCCCTATTTTGAATGCATGGTATTTTTTGAAAGGTGATGTCCTCAAAGTACTGCTTGAAACTATCGACCATGCACTTGCAGGGGGAAAGTTTCTCATTTACTTGCCGAACTACTAGCTGAGAATCCCCATAAACATGTAGACTCTTAAACTTCCATTGAGCTACCATTCTTAGTCCTGTCACTAAGGCTTCGTATTCCACTATGTTGTGAGTGCAAAGGAAAGCATTGCGGAATGACTTAGGTATGGTGTCGCCTTGAGGTGTAACAAATAATATACCTGCTCCTCAACCATGATTCATATGTGATCCATCAAATTATAGTTTCCATGTGGTTCTAGTGTCAACCCTTTAGATAAACTCATCATGAAAATATAATATTAAAGGATGTTCTGCCTTCATGGGTGCATCTGATAATTGATTTGCAATTAGTTTCCCTTTTATAGCTTTCCTCTCCACATATTTGATGTCATATTCACTGAGTAGCATGACCCATTTAGCCAATCGACCTGTTAATGTTGCTTTACTTAGGAGATATTTGAGAGGATCAATCTTTGCGACCAACATGGTTTGGTAGTTTAGCATATAGTGCCAAATTTTTTGAGTACAAAATACTACCGCAAGACATGAATGTTCTATTTTATTGTAGTTTAGTTCATATCCCACCAAGGTATGATTCATGTAGTACACTACCCTTTCATTTCCTTGATCATCATTTTGCGCGAGAAGGGCTCCTAATGCTGATTGAGTTGCTGAAATGTATAGTATCAGAGGTCTTTCATCTATAGGTGGCATTAACATAGGTGGAGTAAGAAAATAATCCTTGATCTATTGGAAATCTTCCTGACATTTAGGTGTCCACACAAATGGTACTCCTTTCTTGAGTAAATGTTGAAATGGATTTATTTTGTCTGCTAGTTGTACGATGAAGCGCCTAATGGATTGTAATCTTCCTTGTACTGTTAGTTGACCAATGATGGTTAGAGGAGGCATTTCTATAATAGCTTTTACCTTTGTTAGGTATACTTAAATACCTCTTCAGAAATTATATACCCTAGAAGTTTCCCTGATTTCACTCCAAAGACACATTTATTTGGATTTAGTCTGACTCGGTATTTTTCTAACCTTTGGAATATCTTGTCTAGAACTTTCAAATGATCTTCCCTTGTTAATGATTTGGCTCTTATGTCATCGACATAGTCTTCCATGAAAGTATGTATAAGATCATGGAAAATAGTCGTTATTGCACGTTGATACATAGCTCTTGCATTTTTGAGCTCAAAAGGCATAACATTCCAATAGTATGTTCCCCATGGATATGTGAAAGTTGTCTTGTGTTGGTCTTCAACTATGATTTTGATTTGGTTATATCTAGAGAAACCATCCATGAGGGATAGCATCTCATATCCTGTTGTAAGTTCCACTATCATGTCAATGTTTAGTAGAGGGAAGTCATCCTTAGGAAATGCCTTGTCGATATCTCTAAAGTCTGTACAAATGCGGATTCCCCCATTTGGTTTAGTCACTAGCAGAAGGTTTGAAATCCAATCTACATAGTCTATGATCTTATGAATCCGACATCCAATAGTTTCTTAAGTTCTGCTTTGACCAGTAAGGCGATCTATGGATGCATTTTCCTTAACTTTTGTTTGAATGGCTTAGCACCTGGTTGTAATAGTAGATGATGTAATATAAGGTCTAGGTCCAACCCAGGCATGTCAGCATATGACCATGCAAAGTTTACCTGTCTCTTTGTGAAGAAGTCTCGAAACTCAGGTTGTTCTATCTCTGTCAATGAAGCTGCAAAGTATATTACCTGAGGGTTTTCTTCTATATTTATGTTGACTTCAATTGATTCTTCTACTAAAATTGGTGATCTTTCCTAAGCAATTGGGAGAATGTTCAAACCTCCATCCTTGGGTGCCTCAGAGAGGTTTTCGCCCTCAGATACGTCCTTTATTTTTACTATTTCTTCATCCAAAGGCACCTTTTGGTTTTCACTTAGAGACTTGTCATTTTTCTCCTCTTGATTGTTTTTCTTTTTATTTTCTATTTTATGACTAAAGGTGTGAACAGACTCCCTAAAATATGCTTTGTCATCCAATTCTATGGTAAATCTAGCTTTATGATCCCCTCTAGGTATGCCTTCTCGAAGTCCCATGAGCTCAACAATTTTTTCATCATTCTCAAATGTGTCTAAGATGGGTGTACCTTGTTGAGCCCAATCAATAAGTTGGGGATATATGAAGGGAATTCCATCATCGAAGTTATCAAATGTGGAGTCTCACAAGGTGAATATACAATGGTTGACATGGTCACAAAAGTTTTGGACTAACTCCTTTTTCCTATGGGCAACGAAGGAGAGCAGAGGAATGAGCAAAAACAATTGGGGCGTTTGTTCAACTTGGATTTTCAAGTGAAATACAGTAATTTCCTCATCCTCTGAAAATTGTAAATTTTGAAGAATGGAAAGCACTAGTTCAGAAAAGATAAAAGGAAGAAAACATGGGCAGGGTAACCAACCAGAAGGAAAAAAGAAAAAAACTAAAGTACAACCTTAGGGCACTAGGCGAAAGTTAAACCAAGATCTCATAGATGAGCTACCTAGCTCAGGACCTAAAGCTAGACATTCTGCACAGTTTAAGGCAGAAGTAGACAAATTGGATGAAAAATGTAAGTTCATAGGATATGTTTGGACCCCAATTAGAGGATAAAAATTGTTCAATTTCCACTACCATAGAAGAAATCATCTTGAGCCAGTGTGTAACCCGCGGAGGCTTAATTTGGGAAAAATTGTGTGCCCTAATGTTTTTGTTGATGTCTAAGTGGTGATATTGTTGACCAATCATTATAATCCAAAAAATAAGGCTATATGTGATCTATTTGGGAATCCATTGATACATGTGTCAGAAAATGCAATAAGCAAGGTTTTCAAATTAGAAGGATTGTGCAATGAAAATATTGTAAGTGAGGAGCTCGAGAGTGAATTCAAAAGAATGGATACCATCTATAAGGGCTGGAGATTACCCCTACACATAATTAGGCATAGTGGCAGACCGATTCCAATGGAGAAAAATGAGGGACCACCTTTTCATGTGGATCTTTTCGAACCCTATATAAAGTACACCTATTTTTCAGTGGGACAGGTATTGGGATTGGAGGTTCCAGAGTATATGGAAATTGTGCCCATGGTGATTGCAGCAGATATTCAGTATCATAACTTGAGGTCTAGGGATTATGCTTCTTATGTGTTTAAAGAGCTTGACGCAGGGTTGATGGCAATAAAAAATGGAGCCTTTGTCCTGCACCTCAAGAATTATTCATTGTTGATGCCCTTAGTGCTATGCTTTGGATAGGAATTAGGATTGTGGCCCCAAGAGTTGAGAGTTTCACAATTCGATAAAGAAGGTAGGCCATTGCCTATTCAGTCATGGACTGTTGTTTGGGACAACAGGTTTGCTAATTCTAGTTTCATGCATTTTGAAGAATACTTTGTAAAGCCATTGTACAATTTTTATAATCACCGTTGTGAATATTCTTTGTCTAATGAAATAAAGAGGTTTCTCGGACCTAAGGATTTTAATGGACCAATTGGCCATAATTGGGGGGATTGGTACTGTTTATAAAATGCCACCATGATTAGGGTGTATGGATTTGAGGATACCCCATTTATTTTGCCTAAAACAGTTCCAGAAAGGATTGCATATTTAGAGATTGTTAGGAAAATGGATTTCTCCAGTGTCATGAACTTAAGCTCTTTTGGAAAGTAGGCTTTTATGCCCAGTACACTATGTTTTGGTGATTTTACTTTATTGGCAAAAGAGGGAGACAATCTGATTCTTGACAGATTACTATAGTATAACATGAGAAGAGGACCAATGAGGAAGAATTTTGATTCAGAAGGATATATTCATTCTACCAAATAGAGGATAAAATTTGGAGGGTATCACCATGTGCCCTACCAGTTTGATGATATGATAAAGAACTTGGAAGTAGAGGAGGAATAAATGATAATTGAGAAACATAATCAAGAATTTTTGGACGTAGAGATGTTGTCCTCTAGTGAAGAGGCATCAGAAGCTACTAGGTCACAAAATCCTCTTGGTAAGGTATCAAAGAAAAGAACTAAAAAATACACCTATACTGCTAGAGAATTAATTGTCAAGGAAAGTATAGATGCTGATATGCGACATGAAGAATATAGATCTTTTATTGCAGATGATGAATTTGTGAAAACTTCAGAATTCAAAACATTTTTATACAAGCAAAAGGGAAAGGAAATAAGAGGACTGGTTGACAATGTCACACTAGGAAATGAGGAGCAGTTGTTAAAAAACTTGAGGGATGATGTGGAAAAAAAGATGACAAGCACGACTCCTGAGAAAGGGAGAGAAATGTTGGAAAAGGCTAGTGTTATGATTTTCCCAAGGTGAGATCTCAATTCTCCATTGGTTTTTGATATTTTCTTGAAAGATAACAATGCTACACACAAGTTCAACATAGAAAAGGTGACAAAAGTATATGCAGGATAAAAATACAATCCCAATGAAGAGACATTGATGATTTGGGCTTTATATCCACCTCACAAGAGATCAGTTGTCATTGATACTGAGAAAGAATTTGGCCATGTCATGAATTTGAAGGCTGGAGAGGCTGATCCAATTGCAATGGCATAAATTGGGATCAATATAGAAAAATTAAATAAAGCCCAAATACAAGCACTGATAAGAGACAGATAGATGTAAAAAAAAAACAATGAAAGAATGTTGAGGGAAAATGAGCATCTAAAGGACTTAGTGGGTGCTACAATAGGGCCAAAAAAGATTCTCACTCAAGGTGAAGATGCACAGGTGAAGGACCATTGGGAAGGATCAAGTGCTTATTCCCAAGGAAAAATGGATACACTTACGGCAGTAATCAAAAAGAGGCAGGCCATTTCAACCACCTGGTTAAATAAACTTTCGGAAAAACATTCATAGTACATTGATGCAATAAAAGAACATAGCAGAGTGGATGTTAGAATCCAAGAGAAACTTGAGGAAAAGAAAAAAATGGATACTCCTAGTGCTACACGGATTGAATATGCTAATCGTATTATGGATAAACCTAAAGGATTCTTTGAGGAGTTATAAGAGGATGTGCAAGAATTGATAGAAGCCGTCAAGAAAATATTAACTAGGTTTTGTGATGATGAAGGAGAAATAAAAAAAATGGCTGCATGGAAGAGCGAATGTGAGTTAATACTCCAAGCAATTTTAAAGACAACCACTACGAATGATACAATGTTTGATGAAGCATGTGAGTAGAACGAATGAATGGTAATGATGGAGATAATGATACATGATGTGTTAGGAGACGTAGATAGACATGAGCACCGAGACTACAGAGAGAACATGTCTGAAGTTTACTTGTGGCTTAATAGAGCTTAGTTAATGTTATTTATGTTAGTGTTTTATGCTTAAAACATTTTTTGAAAGGACACGTCCTTCCACCCACTAATGTATAAATATCTGTTGTTTACGTGAAAAGAAGGGGATAGGAAGAAGATAGTTAGAAAGTAGATAGTACGAAATACAATATTTTTAGAATGTTTCAAAGGACCATGATGCATGTATGAAGTTTTGAAGGATCAATGAAAGAACACTAATTTTTTGGTACCCTTCTGGTATCAATTATTTGTTAAATTAATTGAAAATATTATCAAATTGTCTCCAAGGTTGATGCTTATTTGTTATTTAAATTGACATATCAATTATATTGTCAGTTTATCAATACACATTTGCTGTATTTTTGTGGTGTGATTGGCTAATTCTTTCAAGTAAAGATTAAATCCTTCAAGTCATTCATAGTAATCTAGAAAGTATCATTTGGATCACTAAGAAGAGCTTGGTAATTACATTCTTGCATGTTTATACAAGTTATAAACTAATATTCATATGCCAAATAATTAGAGTCTCTGCCAGATAGAATTCATTCATCTAAAGCTTTCACTTGACTCCATTTTACCCAACAAGGCATTGGTCTTATTTATTCTTTTCGGTTTCATCCATTTTATTTACATCTCTTAATTAAACGTATTAATTTTCACCTTGATATTGCATACACAATTTATACCAAATTTAGGATATTTCTTATACTATTTATACCAAAGTTAGACCATATCTCTCCACTATTAGAATTTCCATTGTGGATAGTTGGTTAAGTAGGAAGCATAGTCCAAAATATACAACATTCATATAGGTACACTCGCCTAGGTTTAGTAGAGCCGTAAGAGTAGAAGGTTCAACTGTAGTAGTTGGCCTTGTTAGTTGGCCAATAGCATTGTGAGAGCTTGGCAACCTCTCGTGGTTCAAACCTGCATTTTTGAGACCTAACAAATTGGTGAATCTATTGGGGAATAACTTGAGAAAAGTATGGTGGCAGGTAACCTTCCCATATAGAGTCATTAAAAGAGGATTCACAGCAGTTTTTTTTTTTTTTGAAAACTTTGACTCCGCTGGGTGAAATAATAGCATTTTTTTGTCACTTTTAGAAAAAGTGGGTGGCGACTTTGAATGAACAAAAGCATTAAAATGGATACAATAAGGTATAAATCATAAAGGAATCAACCTAGAGTTCAGAGCATCACGATTACCCACAATATGTAGGGAAGAAGATCCTTATACAAAGATAATGATGGTCCTAATAATAAAAGTAAATGGAATTCTAAAAATGATCAAGGCAAAAAAGTATCTGGTGACCGGGGCCCAACATCAAAAAACAAAACATTGAAACCATGGGTGGAAACACATAATTCATATGATGCATTAACAAATGAAAATAGCCTGTCCAAAGAACTTCACACTCTAGAGGAAAACAGAAACCCCCTCTGGCAAAGAACAACATTTTTTGAGGAGGGACTTGAATATGAAGATGCATCTGAAGAAAATGATGAATTTATGACCCAAGATGAGCCAGATGCATAGTTAGAACACATGAGGCAAGAATCTAAAAAATTAAGAATAGAATATGAGCAATGGCTTCAGGCGATAAAAAAATTGGAGAGATTGAAGTTACAAAAGGCTCAGATTAAAACATTAATGGTTGACTCACCTAAATATATGCCCCCTCATAAGAATAATAATATGAGACCATCAAATTCTCCATAGGCCCACCGTAATCAACTAAGGAACCAATATGGACATCAAAACGCTTCACCACAATATAAGGGTGTTCAACCACCTCCTTATCATTAGCATGTACCCCCACAAGGTTAGCAATATGTGGCAAATAGGAATCCATTATACCAGCATTAGCATTACCAAAATCCTCCTCGATAATATACAACCATGATCAGGCAATTTGACTTGGCCGGATTTTAGATATACCCTTACCCATTGGATAACAAGGAGAAACTTAGTTCGAAAATTCACAGGAAGTAGTACAGTGACAGCTGAGGAGCATCTGAGAAACTTTAAAGCAGTTATTCAAGACCTGGATATGCAATATGAGGATGTACATATGAGATTATTTATGATGTCGCTGATTGAAGATGCCAGAGACTGGTTTAACATTTTACCAACAACATTCATTGATTCTATTCATATATTTTAGAAGCAATTTCTCTAGCAATATGGGAATCAATGTGTATCAGAGTTTTCTTTGCATGAGTTGGTAACTATACAAAAGTATCAAAATGAGTCAGCTTATGACTTTAATTAGAGGTTTGCCAAGCTACATAATAAAATACCTCATGAATCCAAGTTGGCTAACCCTACTGCATTGAGCATCTATTTGAAAGCTTTTGATCCCAAGACAGGATATGAGCTTAGGAACAGAGATCCTAGGAATTTGGCTGAAGCTCAAAAGAGAGCACTCAAAATTGAGAATAACAGGAAAGCTGCGGGAATGATTTATAAAAGGGAATACCCTAGGGTTCCCCCATATGCTCCCCCAAATAGACAAGAAAATACATACAAGAATGAAAGACCAAGGTTACATGACATGCCTTATAATACAAATTGGAAGGATGGGGAGCCGGTGAATGATAGACCCAAAAATAAAGAGACACTGGATCCATTGAAAAGGAAAGGAGCGTATATAGTAGATAAGAGTCCCTGGTGCCCAGTGTGTTACATGCCACATTCCCCAGAGCATTGTATTACAACTCAGTCAATACCTGAAGAAGATGCATTGGGAAAAAATGATGGTGAAGACCAAAATGTCTATTTAACTTCCCACACCCTCGTTGCTTTGAAGCGGGAATATTCATCTTCAGAGGAGGGATATGAGTATGATGTTGACCATCAAAAATACAATATTCATATGGTAGAACAACAGGTTTTCTCTGATCATGAAGAAAGTGATAATGAGCAAAATCCCCCTATTGCATCATGTCAAACTAATAGGTATAGTGTAAGAAGACCAAGTGAAGAAGAGATTGAGAGGTTGACTATTGCAGCAATGGAGGAAGCTAAAAACAAATATCAGTTGAGGAACAAAACAATGAATAGAGATGAGGGTGTCCCAAGAGGAATATTTGTAAGAAATAAAAAAGTATCAAATGAGACATCAAAGAAGACAGATGATAAGCAACCGGACAAAAAAGAACAGAAGGGATCTCCTAAGGAGGAAAGTAAAGAAATCCCCATTGAGAAGCAAAACCAAGTCAAACATGCAAAGCGGAAAAGGAAGAAGGCAAAGGAGAATTGATAGAATCAAAGAAGGTGATCAAAACTGAAGGTACATATTTTGATTTCATATAAACCTTATCTCAACTAAAAATATCTATCCCATTACTCGAAATGATGAAAATTTAGGAATATAGGGAGGGTGCCATTCAATTAGTGTCTAAAGGAAATCAAAATATAAACCTTGGAAATAAGGAGATCCCCGTAACCACCAACAAGAAGAAGGAAATAAAAATACCAAAATCCTGCTTGATGAATACGCCACAGATTAACCCATTTTTACCACCCTACTCATAAGTGGCAAGTTAGTAAGAAATTGCATGATAGATTCAGGTGCTTCCATGATATTTCGGTAGGAGTAATGAAACAACTTGGCATGTGGGTAGATGTAGCAGGAGGTAAATGTCATTCCATGGATAGTAGGCCTATTCCAGTTGTAGGAATAATAAAAAATGTGGAAGTAAGATTAGCAACTTATCCCCAAGCTGCCTACAATATTGATATCACAGTAATTGACACACCTCCTCAATTTGGAATGCTCTTGTCAAGACAATGGACTGCAGCAGTAGGGGTAATGTATAGTTTGATTTATCATATGCCACTATACTAGTAAATGGTGAAGAGGTCAAGTTATATAGGGAGCCAAGAGTGAATCAAATTGTTGAATGTGTTCCTCAGGAAAAAATTAATTGCTTCTGTGATGTAGATTTGGGGAGTTTTAGAGTAGAACTATCTCAACCTGAGTTGGTAAGCAAGGATCCAATTCATAAAAATATTTCTGAAAATCAACAAGGGATATGGAAAATGTACTTTGATGGAGCATGCAACCAAGAAGGTAATGGAGCTGGGATAGTTTTCATATCGCGTGATGGTTCAACTTTTAAATATTCATTCTTGTTGGCATTTGAATGTACAAACAATGTGGTGGAATATGAAGCCTTGTTGACTGGCTTGAACATAGCTATTAAGTACAAGATTAAACTGTTAACTATTTTTGGAGACTCGGATCTAGTTGTGTCTCAGATCAGATCAAAATATGTAGCAAAAAATAAAAGGTTAAAACAATATAGGAATGAAATTTGGGATACGATTGATCTATTTGATGCTTTCTCCATTGATTGGGTGGATAGATCAAAACACATAATGGTAGACTTCCTAGCCATCGTAGCATTGAAAACAGATAACATCACGCTAGCAAGAATATCCCAAATTGAGTTCAAAACAAGGCCCGTTGTACTATATAAAGTTGGCAGGTTTTTAATGATGACATTGATCTCTTAAAGTTCCTTCAATGTATAGACCAATATGAGGCCCAAGAAATTGATTTCAATGCCTTTGTAGAAGAAATAGATGGAGAATAGACAGTATTTGGGAAGAAGGTCTTACAACTTAGAACTAATAAACTCCCCAAAGGATTAGTAGCATTGGAGAGAGTATATGATGGAGGAGATCGATCTCTTATGAAACAAACACCAATTAAGAAGGAATATATTGAAGAGATAAATTTAGGGACTGAACTGGCACCCAAAAAAGTATATATTGGAAAGAAAATAAGCCCAACAGTTCAAACAATGTTGATCTCATTACTAAGGAAATATAAACATGTATTTGTATGGTCTTATGAAGATCTCAAGGCATATAGGAAAGACTTATTTCAACATGAAATCTTGTTGAAACCGGATGCAAAACCATTTAGACAGAAATAAAGACCTACTAACCCTACATTAGAACCAGAGATGCAGGAGGAATTGGAAAAGCTTAGAGATGGGGGAATCATTAAACCAGTTAGACATTCAACATGGGTGTCAAACCTAGTTTCTGTGAGAAAAAAGAACAACGATATCAAACTGTGTGTGGACTTAAAAAATTTAAATGTGGCATCCCTTAAGGATAATTACCCTCTACCTAATATGGAGGCTATAGTGCACAAAGTGATAGGGTGTGAGTTGTTATCTATGATGGATGGTTTCTCTGGTTACAATCAGGATAAAGTCGGGGAATTTGAGCAGTACAAGACAACTTTCGCAACTCCATGGGGAACATATGTTTATGTGAGAATGCCCTTTGGTCTCACAAATGTAGGAGTGAATTTTCAAAGAGCTATGGACTTAGCATTTGTAGGACATTTGGAAAAAATATTCATAAAAGCCTTAGAATATGGCATTAGTTTGAACCCTAAAAAATGTCATTTTGCTGACACTGAGGGAAAACTCTTAGGACATATTGTGTCAAAGGAGGGAGTTAGAATAGATCTTGAAAGAGTTGAAGCCATATATAAGGTTCCTATCCCTAAAACTGTCAAAGCCATCCGATCATTCTTTGGACAGATTAATTTTGTTAGGAGGTTTGTGTCTAAATTTGCTGAAATTATTAAGCCCATATCAACAATGCTAAGGAAAGGACAAAAAATTGAATGGACTCCAGAAGCATTGGAAGCCTTTGTATCCATTAAAAAATCTGTCAAGGAAGCCCCTATCCTCAGGTCTCCCGATTTCACAAAACCTTTTCAAATATTTGTATTCACCTCCTTGCACACTATAGCTATTGTTATGTTACAAAACAATGACAATGGTCATGAGCAACCTATGTTCTTTTTTAGTAAATTATTGCAAGGATCAAAATTGAAATATGACATAATGGAAAAACAAGCCTTTGCACTAGTAAAGGCCACAAAAGCTTTCAGACTGTATCTTGTTAGAGCCAAAGTGATTGGTTATGTCCCTCATGTAGCTATCAAAGACAGTTTAACATAGGAAGAAGTAACAGGAAAGAGATGCAAGTGGATTAATAAAATTCAGGAATTTGATATGAAAATACAAATTACTAAATTAATAAGAGGCCATGGATTGGCCAAACTAATGGCAGAAGCGAATATTGAGGCGAATCAAATTTGCAATGTGGAAGATGAGGG
This sequence comes from Sequoiadendron giganteum, assembly GCA_007115665.2. NCBI lineage: Eukaryota > Viridiplantae > Streptophyta > Pinopsida > Cupressales > Cupressaceae > Sequoiadendron > Sequoiadendron giganteum. Next base: position 88,669,471 of record CM021101.1, on the reverse strand, counting down.
AAATGCAATTGCAAGTATTGAGCATACACCTTGGTATACAAACATCATGTATTACCTCAGAAACACAAAGTGCCCTGAAGGATTTAATGATAACCAAAAGAGAACCTTGAAAATACAAGCATCTAAATATGTATTCATAGAAGGTGATTTATTTTGGAATAAAATGGATGGAATATTACTGTTATGCTTAGATGAGTCACAGGCTAATCATGTTTTGAAATAAATGCATGAAGGGGTCTATGGAGGCCATTATTCTGCAAAGACAATTGCACACAAAATTCTCAGGGCAGGTTATTACTGGCCAAAATTTTTTAATGACTCCTTTTCATATGTAAGAAAATGTGAAGCATGTCAAAAAATTTCAGGAAAAATGAAATATCAGGGAGCTTTACCACTTAGACCTATGCAAATTGAAGCCCCTTTTCATCAATGGGGGATTGATTTTATTGGGGAGATAAAAGAGAGATCAAGTGGAGGACACAGATGGATATTGGTAGCCACTGACTACTTCAATAAATGGTTAGAAGCAATCCCAAGCAAATAGGCGACAAGTAAAGTTGTGATCAATTTTCTGATGGATAATATCATTACTAGGTTTGGTACACCATTGAGATTAACCACAGACAATGGGATGTGTTTCAGATCAGATGAGTTTAAGACCTTTTGTAGTATGCATGGTATTACTATCTCTTATTCTTCCCCTTACCATCCACAAGCTAATGGCCAGACAGAGTCCAGTAATAAAACTCTTCTAAAAATCATAAGGAGAATGGTAGGTGGAAACAAAAAGATATGGGATTCAAAATTAAAATTGGCTGTATGGGCTGATAGGATCACTGTCAAAAAGGAAATTTGAAAATCCCCATATGAACTAGTATATGGAACACAAGCTAGAATGCCTTTACAAAATTTGTTGCCAGTTTACAAATTTATCCAACAAGAAGACATAAAGGTTCCTGAACCAATGGAAGAGAGAATGGAACAATTAGAAGAGCTTAATGAAATGAGAAGAGTAGCTCAAAACCAGAACATGAAGTTGCAAACACAGATGAAGTATTTTTTTGACAAAAAGACAAAAAATAGAAAATTTGAAGAAGATGACCTGGTATTGATGTGGAATGCTAGGTGCCAGGAGAAAGGAAAACATGGAAAATTTGAGGCATTGTGGTTATGACATTTTGTTGTTGTTGGTAAACGAGGAGAGGATTCATATTATTTACAAAATATGAGTGGTGAAGAACAGGAGTTGCCTATACATGGGCAATTTCTAAAGAACTTTTTCTCTTGAAAATTACAGAGGATCAACGGTTTCCAATGCATGGACAACATTTTAAAAAACCTCTCAGAGATTTTCCATGCACAATAATATAGGAAATAAAAGGTACAGGAATTGCTAGTACATGGACAATCCTGACATTCCTTTCTTTAATATTTTTTCTCCATGTACAATAGTATAGGGTCATCATCATCTCCACTTGTTTTCATTTCCTCCTTCTCATTAATCCATAACCTTGAAACAAATTGGTTTGCTCACCTAGAGATCTGGATCCTTGCAATGATCTCAGAATCATTCATCCCCAGATGGAGCCACTGTTAGAACTATAAAACTTTGAAAAAATCTCATTGGCCATTTATACTCATTAATTCCCCAAGGGGTTTATATTACAAACATAAAATTTTGTCACATAGCATCCTCACCAAAGTTCGGGTCCAATTTTGTCATATAGTCCCATAAAATTCATCTAGCATTAAATCTTTAACATTTGAAACATATCAACATAAGTTGATGTAGGTCTCACTGATACTAATACTCATCTCTTTCAATATATCAGCAAGAAATCAGTTGTTTCACGCCGATGAGGACATATGTTGGGAGTACGCAGGTTCACAATTTCTATCGGTAGGATAATGGCTATTGACATGACAGTGTAAGGTCATATCGAGCTCATACTCATCTCACCGCCTGGAGTATGATAACATGTATTGACCAGACTGGAGTCATCAGAAGATAACCTGAGACCATCACTAGTCTTGCCGACAAAGCAAAGGAGGACTCATTCGGTGAGACAATAGTACCGAGAAGAGTTTGGGGAGTCTTGCCGACCCCCTATATTATACCGACATGACTGAGCATATGGAGATAAAAGTTGTCAGAGGGACAATATGAGTGGTTTCACTGAAGAAAAAGTGTATCGATAAGATAAGTCTCAGTGAGGAGATTTAAGAGAGGTCAGGACGTGTATTATTCTATCGGCAAAACAATTACTTGGTCTTGGCGATTTAAGTTGACAAAGGGAATATCTCGGTGAGACAAAGAACCTTCAGAGTGAAATGAGGAATCATTGGCCCGATGCATTAAGTCTTGGCGATAGGTTTGCTTTGATGGGAGTCATGGCAATATAAAAAGTAAAAAAGAAAACTATCGGGGAGACTCATGATGTCGGGGGAAGTACAAGATGTCTTAGCGGATGTGTGAACATTGAACAGGAAGATTGGCCATAAATTTTAAATGTCTTGCCGATATGATACATAATGAGTTAGCAAGAATTTTGAAAAACTTGCTGCATTCATGTCTTAGTGAAGACATTAATGGTGCCCCAAAGCATAAAATATTTTGCAAATCAAGGTGAACTCAATTGAAATCATTTTTTCGCAGAATTGGCAGTGAAGGAGAGCAGAGGAATGAGCAAAAATAATTGGGGTGTTCGTTCAACTTGGATTTTCAGGCGAAATACAGTAAGTTCCTCATCCTCTGAAAATTGTAAATTTTGAAGAATGGAAAGCAATAGTTCAGAAAAGATAAAAGGAAGAAAACATGGGGAGGGTAACCGACCAAAAGGAAAAAAGAAAAAAACTGAAATACAACTTGAGGGCACCAAGCGAAAGTTAAACCAAGATCTCATAGACCAGCTACCTAGCTCAGGACCTAAATCTAGACATTCTGCATAGCTTAAGTCTTAAGTAGATAAATTGGATGACAAATGTAAGTTCATAGGAGATGTTTGGACCCCAATTAGAGGATATGAATTGTTCAGTTTCCACTACCATAGAAGAAATCATTTCAAGCCAGTGTGTAACCCATGGAGGCTCAATTTGGGAAAATTGGTGTGCCCTAATGTTTTTGTTGATGTCGAAGTGGTGAAATTATTGGCTGGTCATTATAATCCAAAAATTAGGGCTATATGTGATCTATCTGGGAATCCATTGATACATGTGTCAGAAAATGCAATAAGAGAGGTTTTCAAAATAGAAGGAATGTGCAATGAAAATATTGTAAGTGAGGAGCTCGAGAGTGAATTTAGAAGAATGAATACCATCTATAAGGGTTGGAGATTACCCCTACATATAATTAGGCATAGTGGCAGACCGATTCCAATGGAGGAAAATGAGGGACTACCTTTTCTTGTGGATATTTTCGAACCCTATATAAAGTACACCTATTTTTCGGTGGGACAGGTATTGGGAATGGAGGTTCTAGAGTATATGGCAATTGTGCCCATGGTGATTGTAGCAGATATTCAATATCATAACTCCAAGTATTGGGATTATGCTTCTTATGTGTTTAAAGAGCTTGATGCAGGGTTGATGGCAATAAAAAATGGAGCCTTTGTCCTGCACCTCATGAATTATTCACTGTTGATGCACTTAGTGCTATACTTTGGACAGGAATTAGGATTGTGGCCCCAAGAGCTGAGAGTTTCACAATTCGATAAAGAAGGTAGGCCATTGCCTATTCAGTCATGGACTACTATTTGGGACAACAGGTTTGCTAATTCTAGTTTCGTGCATTTTGAAGAATACTTTGTAAAGCCATTGTACAAATTTTATAATCACCCTTGTAACTATTCTTTGTCTGATGAAATAAAGAGGTTTCTCAGACCTAAGGATTTTGATGGACCAATTGGCCATAATTGGGGGGATCGGTACTATTTAGAAAATGCCACCATGATTAAGGTGTATGGATTTGAGGATACCCCATTTATTTTGCCTAAAACAGTTCCAGATAGGATTGCATATTTAGAGATTGTTAGGCAAATGAATTTCTCCAGTGTCATGAACTTAATATCTTTTGGAAGCACGCTTTTATGCCAGTACACTATGTTTTGATGATTTTACTATGCTGATAAAAGAGGGATACAATCTGATTGTTGACAGATTACTACAGTATAACATGAGAAGAGGACCAGTGTGGAAGAATTTTGATCTAGAAGGATATATTCATTCTTCAAAACAAAGGATAAAATTTGGAGGGTATCACCATGTTCCCTACCAGTTTGATGATATGATAAAGAACCTGGAAGTAAAGGAGACAAAAATGATAATTGAGAAACATAATCAAGAATTTTTGGATGCAGATATGTTGTCCTCCAGTGAAGAGGTATCAGAAGCTACTAGGTCACAAAATCCTCTTGGTAAGGTATCAAAGACAAGAACTCAAAAAAACACCTATATTGCTAGAGAATTAAGTGTCGAGGAAAGTACATATGCTGATACGAGACATGAAGAATATAGATCTTTTATTGCAGGTGATGAATTTGTGAAAACTTTAGAATTCAAAATGTTTTTATACAGGAAAAAGTGAAAGGAAATAAGAGGACTGGTTGACAATGTCACACTAGGAAATGAGGAGCAGTTGTTAAAAAACTTGAGGGATGATGTGGAAAAAGAGATGACAAGCATGACTCCTGAGAAAGGGAGAGAAATGTTGGAAAATGTTGGTGTTATGATTTTCCCAAGGTTAGATCTCAATTCTACATTGGTTTTCGATAGTTTCCTGAAAGACAACAATGCTACACACAAGCTCAACATAGAAAAGGTGACAGAAGTATATGCAGGATCAAAATACAATCCTGATGAAGAGACATTGATGATTTGGGCTTTATATCCACCTCACAAGAGATCAATTGTCATTGATACTAATAAAGAATTTGGACATGTCATGGCTTTGAAGGCTGGAGAGGCTGATCCAGTTGCAACGGTAGAAATTGGGATCAATATAGAAAAATTAAATAAAGCCCAAATACAAGCACTGATCAGAGAGAGAGATATGTACAAAACAAAAAATGAAAGAATGTTGAGGGAAAATGAGCATCTAAAGGACTTAGTGGGTGCTACAATAGGGCCAAAAAAGATTCTCACTCAAGGTGAAGGACCATTGTGAAGGATCAAGTGCTTATTCCCAAGGAAAAATAGATACACTTACGGTAGTAATAAAAAAGAGACAGGCCATTTTAACCACTTGGTTAAATAAACTTTAGGGAAAACATTCATAGTACATTGATGCAATAAAAGAACATAGCAGAGTGGATGTTAGAATCCAAGAGAAATTTGAGGAAGTAAAACAAATGGATACTCCTAGTGCTACAGGGATTGAAAATGCTAATCGTATTATGGATAAGCATAAAGGATTGTTTGAGGAGAGACAAGAGGATGCGCAAGAATTGATAGAAGCTTCCGAGAAAAGATTAACTAGGTTCTATGATGATGAAGGATAATTAAAAGAAATGGATGCATGGAAGATCGAATGTGAATTAATACTCCAAGAGATTTTAAAGATAGCCACTGCGAAGGATATAATGTTGGATGAAGCATGTGAGCAGAACGAACGAATGGTGATGATGGAGATCGTGATCCATGATGCGTTAGGAGATGCAAATACACATGAGCGCCGAGACTACAGAGAGCACATGTCTGAAGTTCACTTGTGGCTTAACAGAGCTTAGTTAATGTTAATTATGTTACTGTTTTATGCTTAAAACATGTTTTGAAAGGACACGTCCTTTCACCCACTAATGTATAAATTTATGTTGTTTATGTGAAAAGAAGGGGATATGAAGAAGATATATAGAAATCAGATAGTAAGAAATAAAATATTTTTAGAATGTTTCAAAGGACCATGATGCATGTATGAAGTTTTGAGGGATCAATGAAAGAACACTAATTTTGTGGTGCCCTTCTGGTATCAATTATTTGTTAAACTAATTGAAAATATTATCAAGTTGTCTCCAAGGTTGATATTTCTTTTTTATTTAAATTGACATATCAAGTATATTCTCATTTTATCAATACACATTTGATGTATTTGTGTGGTGTGATTGGTTGGTTATTTCAAGTAAAGATTAAATCCTTCAAGTAATTCACACTAATCTGGAAAGTATCATTTGGATCACTAAGAAGAGCTTGGTAATTACATTCTTGCATGTTTATACAGGTTATAAAATAATATTCATATGCCAAATAATTAGAGTCTCTACCAGATAGAATTCATTCATCTAAATCTTTCACTTGACTCAGTTTTACCCAACAAGGCACTGGTCTTATTTATCCTTGTAGGTTTCATCCATTTCATTTACATCTCTTAATTGAACATATTAATTTTCACCTTGATATTGCATATACAATTTATACCAAATTTAGGATATTTCTTATATTATTTAAACCAAATTTAGACTGTATCTCTCCACTATTAGAATTGCCATTGTGGATAGTTGGTCAAGTAGGAAGCATAGTCCAAAATCTACAACTTTAATATAGGTACACCCGCCTAGGTTTGGCAGAGCCTTAAGAGTAGAAGGTTCAACTATACTGGCTAGCCTTGTTAGCTGGCCAATAGCGTTGTGAGAGCTTGGCAACCTCTTGTGGTTTAAACCTGCGTTTTTGAGACCTAACATGGCTGAAAACTTTTTTTTTACCCAAAATTGATGAAGCGAAAAGGGTTTTTAAAGGATATTTTTAGCTTTCCACCAATATAAATTATTCTTTGCTTTGAATTTAAAAAATAATTCTTATTCATTTTCTATTTGCATTTTGACTAAAGTCCTGATTGATAGGCTGATTGAAAAAATTCTATAGCTTTGAAAGGGTATCACATTTTTTGAATTTAAAATATGCATCACATTCTATTCTTCACATACTATAGGATTGAAAAAAAAAGAATTGAATTTCATGAGGTTTTGACCATGTTAAGGTGGTCAGACGAAAGATTTTTTATATTTTTTAAAATTTGTAATAAAAATATCATAATTAATTATTTACTTGGAAAAAAATTACAAAAAAATATGCATCAGATCAGGACGTGAGTATTCTACTTATATCTAATTTTTTTAAAAAAAATATTATCATTTTATTGTGGTTAGGGTGGTCAGACAGACACCTACTTCTTATTTTTTCCCTGAAATTCAAGTACTACTGCATTGAAATTTCAAATTTTCACCAAATAGATTTTTAAAAAATAAAAATAAACCTAGTAATTTAGAAACTACATTCAATTTTCAATAGATTCTATTCTTACATATTTTTTAAATAATATAGTAAACGTATTCAAATTTTTATGTCAAGTTGCCTAACTCTAATTTTTCTTAATTTTATTGCCTCTTAAGGGCCCGTTTTTCCATGATGATCCTGCACATGCCCAGAAGGAAAAGAAAACCAGATGATAATAAAATTCACCCTGAGAAGCATAAAAAGTCCATACTAGAGTTAATAAAAAAAAATTACTCTTTTCAAACATTCCGACTAGAAGTACCATTACTATCACATGACCCAACTTCATTTTTAGTTCATCAAGGGATTGTATCTCCAACCACTTTGTTAGTTTCTTCACAAATTAAAAATGTATTAGAAAACGTATTTTGAGTAAAGGAATCCATTCAAAATAAAATCATAGGTGGAAGTAATTACCATAACCAAAATATCAGACCTTGTGTATATATATTTAAAATGATGAGACAAATATAGCTAATACAAAGATCAAACAAGTTGTAAGGCTACTTATCATGAGAAAAAAATCCCCTATTAGCTTAGATAAGTTAAATTTTTTTACACGGGAATTTTCTTGGCTTTGTTTGTGAAAAAAAAAATCATTTTTTTCCATAAAGAAGTTGAATCCTTACTAGTTGAGGCACAAACTCATATGTTGGCGTTTCTTGAATGTTTAGGAATGGAATTTCCTTTCAATACTATTGTTAGATTGATATAGCTAACCAATCATGATGTTTTTTGTAACACCCTTGAGAGGCTCTCCTTTTGCAAAAACAACAACATCCTAAAGGATATCCACAGTCTCCGCAAATGAACATATCATCATTGGCCCTGTATCATTACAATTTATACCATGTCAAGTAATATCCATCAAATGACCTCTATATGTAATTGTGTCACATAGAATGGATAAATTCCTATAGTTCACATATGAGCCATCAAAAGATATAACTCAAAGCTCATCCAAAAGATTTTTTCTCAAAGACTCTATTCCAAGAACTTAAATAACCTCAATCAAGTGAATACTTGTTGTCCTTGTAGAATCCACATTTTTATTGCACATGACTGCTAACATATTGAAACCTTCTATATCTAACATCCATTCTATATCAAATAGTGGGAAGTTAATTTTTATTTCATATGTCAGGTGAACGGTTTTAGGTTTCCTATCATCATTTTCTAGTTTCTTATAAATATTTATTGAATGTTTATCTATGTGTTATCGAATGTTTTATATCTCAATATAATATGTATTTTTTTATTTTTTAGCATAAATTTATTGATAAAATCTAAGAAGGGGATAAAGTTGGGGTGTTGGATTCATTTGATGGTGTTGATGTGGGAATTGGGTAGATTCACTCACTATCTATTATGTATGGAGTCAAACTTAAAGGACTAGGAGATGCAAATGTAAATATTTTAAAGGTCACAAGTAACATACCCCTTGCTTATTGAGACAAAATAGATGGAGTTTTCTATCTCAAAGATAAAGAAGGAACCTTCACATAGTGGCCACTAAAATATTTGCAAAAAATGGAATAGTTGATGTTTATCATGTACTAGTTGTTAGATAGCTTGGCACACTACTTTATGCAGTATTTTGAGTGTATTGTTGAGGGATCTTTATCATGGTGTATTTGTAAGAGTTGGAAATGTTGGAAAAACAAGGATGGACAAATGAGAGGGGGGTGAATCAGTTGTCATAGATAATTCAAACTTATTAAACTTTACTCAACTTATTCTCAGATATGATGAAGGAACATTAAGCATAAAAAATCACCATATCAGAAACACAAAGAACACAAATATTTTATACATGGAAACCCTGTTAGGGGAAAAACAATGGTGGATGTCCGTCCATAATATTATACCTTGTTAAAAGTGTAGAGATAAATAATGGGAATGCACATACATTCAAGCACACTACCTAGAGCTCACTACTCAAAGGAAGACACACTATATTACAAGAATATTCAGATTAAAAATATCTAAATAATTTGAACTAAGAATCTAGCATCTGCTAATGCCTGATTATAGTTTCAATTAAGCATAGAAACACTTCTTCACACTTCGCTCAATCTTCTTCACACTCTACTCTAGAATCGAATGATCTGATCTTTATTCACACATAACACTTGTATATTTTGCATCTCACATAGCTCAAATTAGATTAAAAAAAACTCTTATATATCTGCTACATGGATTTACATCAATAACTTTGTCGACCAAAAATTAAATAATAGATGAATACAAACTGTTAGCCCAATTTCATAAATAATTCTCAATGCGCACCAAGCAAAGTTAGCCACAACATAATAGAGACCCAAAACAACATATTCGAACACCAAAAACCTTCAAACATTATTCCACCAAGATCCACAACACGTTAAAACAACCATGTCGACCAAGAAAATGAACATGCAAGAGACAATCTCAGATCACGAGCACTACGATCAATGCAAAAATGCAACAAAGATAGAGAAAAAATTAGAAACATCAACAAACATCACAAGAGCATACACAACAAATCAAATTACCATAATTACATTCTCTTCTTCAAGAAACACTAGCTACAGTAATAGAATAACTGTAGGAACAAAGAAACTCATAACTTGCTCAAATCTTGATGCACACCTCTGAAACTTATGGTAGATGAACTAGATAGACTCAAAAACACACCCTTTAATCAACAAATTTTGAACACCAACATACAAAACTTTCCAACACACTGAACTTCACTCCTTCATAGATAACCTTCAACATATTTATTATAATTTTCTCAATATCCTCGACATATACAACCTTCAAGACACCAATTCTAATAGTTTTGACATCAATGACAACCACATATCAGAAACAAAACCAAAACATCCAAAAATCTCCCCCTTTAGCATTGATGGCAACACATGATGTGAAAAGCACCATCAACACAACTCATTATCAACACTTACTCCCCCTTAGTTTATGATTCTTCTCTCATGAATTCTTCTCCAGCTCTTCTCCCTTTTTCATAATTTTTCATATTATTCTTCTCCCCCTTTGACATCAATGGAAAAGGAACACACAAGCTCTGAACCACATATCTGAATCATCTGACTACTCTCCCTGAGTAGCAACCACCATAACATCAATTTGAAACAAGATATGACTTGTAAATGCATAGACTATTACAAAGACATGCATCTTAGTTTTGATTAGGAGGGGAGATCACCCCTAACTTCCCTCTGAGATACTCAGAAGTATCCTTAGGCAATGACTTATTAAATATTTCTGCAATTTATTCCTTAGTAGGCACATACTCCAGTCTAAATTCTTTATCACTCACCTTGTCTCTCAAAAAATGATATTTGATAGATATATGCTTTGTCTTTGAATGTAGCACTAGATTCTTAGAAATGTTAATGACACTTGAATTATCATAGAATATAGAAGTAGGCTCATGATACACAATTATGATATCGCTTAGCATCTGTTTCATCCATATTACTTGAGTGCAATTGTTTACAGCAACAATATATTCCGCCATCATCAGTAGATAAGGAAATGAAATTCTTCTTTTTACTTAACCAAGACACCGAATTCTTCCCCAAGAACAAGGCACCACCACTAGTGCTTTTCTTGCCATCCACATCTCATACCCAATCTGCACCATTAAAGGTAGTCAAAGTAAGATCATCATCTTTAGGATACCATAGGCCAAAATCAATCGTCCCTTTAAAGTATCTAAAAATTCTCTTTATAGCATTCACATGAGATTCATTCGGATCAACTTGATATATAGGAACCATAAATACAACATTCATGATGTCAATTCTAGTCCGAGTCAAATAAAGAAATCCACCGATCATTGACCTATATCTTGTCTAATCTGGCTTAGGATAATCATCATTTTGTGTTAGCTTGCATCTGGTTACAATGGGTGTACTAGTAGGCCTTGAGTCTTCCATGCCAAAAAAAATTCAGTAACTCTCTTACATATTTGGTCTAAGATATAAAAATTCCATTATCTAACTGATTAATTTGCAAATCTAGAAAGAACTTCATCTCTCCAATCATATAAATTTCAAATTCACTTTTCATTTTATCAACAAACTTCATACATAAATCATCATCACCTCCAAAAATGATTTCATTAACAAAGACTTGAATAATCAACTCTTTATCATGATCCATTTTAAAATACATATTACTATCAACAGTACCTTTATTGAATCCAAGCTTGAACAAGTATTTATCTAGTCTAGCATACCAGGCTCTAAGGGATTGCTTGTGCCCATATAGTTATTTCTTCAATCAAAAAACCATATCTCCCTTATCAGTTAGTTGAAATCCATCTGGTTGATCAACATATACTTCTTCTTCTAGCTCACCATTCAGAATTGTTGACTTTACATCCATTTGATAGACTTTATAGTTCTTAAAAGCAACATAAGAAAGAAACAATCTTATAGCTTAATTTCAAGCAACAAGGGGAAATGTTTATTCAAAATCAATACCTTCCATCTGTGAGTACCCTTTACATACCAATCTTGCTTTATTCCTGACCACTTCACCTTGTTCATTTATCTTATTCTGAAAGACCCATTTAGTTCCAATCAAATTTTTATTCCAAGGTTTGGGAACAAGAATCCATGTATCATTTTTCTTTATCTATATTAGTTCTTCCTTCATTTATTCCATCCAATGTTCATATTTACATGCTTCATTGACATTGTTGGGCTTAGTCTTGGAAATCAAACAGTTGTCTTCTGCAATCCTTCTAGTCTACACACCTTTGTTCTTATCTCCTATAATCCAATCTTCAGAATGATTTAGATTTACATACCTCAGAACTTTAGGATTCTCTAGAACTTCTTGTTTTTTTGTTATCTCTTCTGCATTTCCACTAGCGTCTCCTTCTAGACTCTTGATTCGCTAGTTTTATTTGAACTTGATTTTGTGTCTGACCATTATTTCCTTTATTAATAATATCATGCTGGTCATCTGAATCATATCCAAAGTATCTGGATGATCTAACAATTTCTTCATCAACTCTAGCATTTTCACTTTCAACCATTTTCCTCAACCTTCTATTATAGCACCCATAGGCCTTGATTTTAGTAGAGTAACCTAGAAAGATTCCTTCATCACTCCTAGCATCAAACTTGCCTATGTCTTCATCTCTCTTGATATAACATCTACTTCAAAAGATTTTAAAATATCTAATAGTAGGCTTATGACCAAACCATAGCTCAAAAGGATTCTTACTATAATTACCATTGACATTTACCTAGTTAAGAGTATAAAAAGCAGTTCTTACAACTTCTCTCTAATAGATATGAGGCACATTTCCTTCCAATATCAAAGTTCTAGAAGCATCTAGAATTGTTTTGTTCTTTCTCTCTACAACTCCATTCTATTGTGGGGTTTGTGGAGCAGATAACTATCTCTTGATTCCATGCTCTTCACAGAAAGAATTGAGCTCTCAGGAAGTGAACTCACCACCTCTATCTAACCTTAAGCATTTAATCTTCAAACCTATCTCATTTTTGGCCATAGATTTGAAAATTTTGAACTTCTCTAATGCTTCATGTTTTTCTCTCAAGAAAGCAATCCAAATCATCATAGAGTAATCATCAATAAACAACATAAAGTACCTTTCTCCTTATATAATTCCGACTCTAGAGGGACCGCACAGATCAGTATGCACCAGCTCCAATACTCTAAATCTTACAATACCACCATCATATTTCTCCAAGCTTACAAACTTGCTTTTGTCACCAGTAATATGATGTGAGCATCCATTGTCAATCACCCACTCATCCTTTTCTTTAATTTTGGCTGCAAGAGCTTTCTCAACATTCTTATTACTAGGAGATTTAGTGGACATTGGACCATTTTACTTGATAGAAATGAATACCCATCCATCCTCATTTCCATTTTATTTTTTAGATTCTTCATTAGTAACACCTTCTTCAACATAATAACATTTCTTTTGAAATCTAGGCGTATCAGGTTTGGACCTAGGAACACTTTCCAGACACCTTGATGTAAAATGACCTATCTTATTGTAGGAGAAACATTTAATAGGAAAATTTCCTTTGTACTTACCATGTCCTATGGCTTCTCTTTTCACAATCAGTGCTTCCAGCTCTTCTACCTGTCTTTCTTCATCTTTAATCTATTTAATCTCATCTTAATACTTGAATGTCTTTCTAGAACTTTCTCTTGGATCATATCTCTATTTGTTTCTTCCGGATACAATAGATTTAAATGTAGATTGTGTGTTAGGGATAGATTCACCAAATTCACTCAACTCAAAGGTAACAAGCTTACCAATCAACATATCTCTTGTCACATTTTTTACTATCCTGAGCTCTTCAATAGCACGATCTTTCGATTTGTAATAAGTAGGTAATGATCTAAGAACTTTAGCTACAATCTCTTGTTCATCTAAGGTTCTACTGACTCATCTAATACCCATCACAATTCCATTTACTCTTTGCATGAAAGCAATAATATTTTCATCATCACTCATTTTCAACAATTCATATTTCCCTTTTAGACATTTTAGCCTAGCAATATTCACATTAGCATCACTTTCATACAAGGTTCCCAACTTTTTCCAGATCTCATAAGCAGTCTTCAGATCCATAAAATTCATAATATGAGAATCATTCAAAGAACTCAACAAGCCCTAATATTGTATTCAAATTCTTTGATCTCATTAGGAGTAGAGGGACTATTCACATGAATAACATATCTTGTCTTTGTAATCTTCCAAAAGGGTTCACCAATGCACTTCAAATGACACTCCATTCTAGCCTTCCACAGAGAGTAGTTTGTACCATCGAATCTAGGACTATCCTTCTTGTATGATGCCATCTTAGATCACCTCAAGCTATCAAAATTCTTCTGAGGAACCTGCTCTGATACCAATTATTGGGAAAGCAAGGATGGACAACTAAGAGGGGGGTTGAATCAGTTGTCATAGATAATTCAAACTTATTGAAATTTACTCAACTTATTCTCAGATATGATGAAGGAACATTAACCATAAACAATCACCACATCAGAAACAAAAAGGACACCAAGATTTTATACGTGGAAACCCTTTTAGGGGAAAAACCATGATGGATGTCAACTCACAATATTATACCCTATTAAAAGTATAGAGATGAATAATGGGAATGCACATGCATTCAAACACACTTCCTAGAGCTCACTGCTCAAAGGAAGACACACTATCTTACAAGAATATTTAGATTAAAACCATGTGAAGAATTTGAACTGAGAAGGTATCATCTACTAATGCTTGATTATAGTTCTGGTTAAGCACATAAAAACTTCTTCACACTTCGCTCAATATTCTTCACACTCTACTCTGCAATCAAATGATATGATCTTTATTCGTACATAGCACTTGTATATTTTGCATCTCACACACCTCAAATGAGATAAATAATTTCTCTTATATATCTGATACATGGAGTTACATCAATAAATTTGTCAGCCAAAAATCAAATAATAGATGAATACAAACTGTTGGCCCAATTCCATGAACAATTCTCAATGTGCACCAACCAAATTCAGCCACAACATAATAGAGACCCAAAAAAACATCCTCAAACACCAAACACCTTCAAACATTATTCCATGGAGATCCACAACATGTTACAACCACCATTCCGACCAAGAACATGAACAAAATGAACATGCAAGAGAAAATCTTGGATCACAAGCACTACGATCAATGCAGACATGCAAAAAAGATAGAGCACACACTAGAAACATCAAAAAAGATCGCAAGAGCATACACAACAACTCAAATTACCAGAATTACATTCTCTTATTTCAGAAATACCAGCTACAGTAAAAAAATAACTATAGGAGCACAAATACTCATAACTTGCTCAAATCTTGATGGGCACCTTTGAAACTTACGATAGATGAACTAGATAGACTCAACAAAAAACCCTTTAATCCACAACTTCTGAACATCAACATACAAAACTTTCCCAACACACTGAACTTCACTGCTTCACAGACAACCTTCAACATATTTATTATGATTTTCTCAATATCCTCGACATATACAACGTTCAAGATACCAATGCTAATAGTGTTGACATCAATGAAAACCACATATCAACAACACAACCATGACATCCAATAGGAAACTCTTAAAATTTGACATTTTTTATTATATATATATGAACATGTTGTTGGAAACACAAGGGTAGACAACTGAGAGGGGGGGTGAATCAGTTGTCACATAAATTATAGTTATTAAAATTATTCTCAAATCTAATAAATAAAAATTAAAGAATAAACCATCACCACATCATAAGTACACATGACACGAATATTTTTGCGTGGAAACCTTGTTAGGGGAAAAACCCTGGTGGAGGTTAATCCACAAGATTGTACTCTGTTACAAGTATTATAAATGGGAAATGCACATGCATTCAGGCACACTACCTAGAGTTCATTAATCAAATACAAAAAGTATTAATACCCAAAGGATGACTCACTATCTTATAGTCACATTCAGATTACATCCATTTGAATGATCTTGAACTAAGGAAATAACATCTACTTATGCCTGATAACAATTTTAGTTAATCACATGAACACTTTCTTCCGCTCACTCTTCTTCACACTTGACTTCTACCTTTGAAAGATTAGAACATTATTTGCACACAAAACTCACACATCTCACTCACCACTTCATACAAATGATATAAACAATCGACCATATATATCCACAAATAAGGATAACATCAATTACATGTCAGCCCAAAAAAATATGAAATGTGTACAAATTCTCAGACCAAATTAATAAATAATTTATCAATACGAACCAAATAAAGTCAACCAAAACATAACAAGGACACAAAACAACATGCCTCAAACACAAAACACCTTAAAAAATTATGCCTTGAAGATCCAAAACATGCTATAGTCACCCTGTTAGTCATGATCATGAAAAACATGAAGTACTAGAATAAAATTACCACTCGCGAGCACAACAATCAATGTGAACCAACAAAATAGATAGAGCACAATATAGAAACATCAATAAGCATCATGAATCACCAAAGGAGCATCTACAATGGCTCAAATTACTAGAATCACATCATCTTCTTTCAGGAATACCAACTAAGGCAACATAACAATTGTTGGAACACAAATACTCATAACTAGATCAAATTTTAATGCAAACCTCTAAAACTTCATTTGGATAAACTATATATATGTGAAAAAAAACCCTTTAACCAAAACTTCTCATCCTCAATTTACTGAGCTAGCCATCATATTGAACTTCACTGCATCACCGACAACCTATAAATTATTTTATATAATTTTCTTAATACCCTTGACATATACAGCCTTAAAGACATTAACACTAATAGTGTTGACATCAATGACAACCACATATCAGAAACATCCAACAATCTCCAACAATCCCCCCCTTTGGAATTGATGGCAACACATGATATGAAAAATACCATCAACGATACTTTCTCTTAGCACTTTCTCCCGCTTAAATTTTGAATCTTTTCTGCTTAAGTATTTCATAAATTTTCACATGACTCTTCCCCCCCTTTGACATCAATGAAAAAGGTACACATAACCTTTCTCCACACAAGCTCTAGACCACATTTATGAACATCTAAATACTCCTCTTGAGTAGTAGCCACCATAACATCAATTTAGATCACAAGGTATAACTATGAAATACACTGACTAATGCAAGTCATTGCATCTTAATTCTGATTAGGATGGGTAATCACCCCTAGTTTCTCTCTGAGATAATCAAAAGTATCCTTAGGCAAGGTCTTGGTAAAGATATATGCAATCTATTCCTTAGTAGGCACATACTCCAATCTGACTTCCTCTTCACTTACCTTTTCTCTCAAAAAGTGAAACTTGATAGATATATGCTTGGTTTTTTAATGCAGCACCAGATTCTTAGAAATGTTAATTGCACTTGAATTATCACATAATATAGCAATAGTTTCATCATATTACACAATTCTGATATCTTTCAACATCTTCTTCATCCACAATACTTGAGTACAATTGTTAGCAGCAACAATGTATTGTGCCTCTGCAATAGATAAAGAAATGGCATTATATTTCTTACTTAACCATGAAATCAACTTCTTTCCCAAGAAAATTGCACCACCACTAGTACTCTTTATGTAATTAACATCTCCTACCCAATCACCATCAATAAAATCACTCAAAGTAAGGTCATCTTCTTTAGGATACCATAGACCAAAATGAATTGTTCCCTTGAAGTACCTCAAAATCCTCTTCACAGCTATCACATGAGATTCCTTAAGATCAACTTCAAATCTTGCAACAATGCATACAAAATTCATGATATCAGGTCTAGTTTGAGTCAAATAGAGCAATCCACCAATCATGGATCTGTATCTAGTCTGATTTTTTTTAGGAGAATCATCATCTTGTGTTAACTTACATCTAGTCATCATAGGTGTCCCAACTAGCTTTGAATATTCCATACGAAACTTCTTTAGCAATTCTTTCACATAATTGGACTGAGATATAAAGATCCCTTTATCTAGCTAAGCAATTTTCAATTTCAAAAATAATTTCATTTCTCCAATCATAGACATCTCAAACTCACATTACATCTCATCAGAAAACTTCATGCATAAACTATCGTCTCCTTCAAAAATGATATCATCAACAAAGAATTCAACAATCAAATCTTTATCATGATCAATCTTGAAATAAAAATTACTATCATCAATTCATTTATTAAATCCAAGCTTCAAAAAGTACTTTTCCAATTTGGCATACCATGCTCTTGGGGCTTGCTTAAGTCCATACAATGCTTTATTCAACTGAAAAACCATATCTCCATGATTAGTTAATTGAAATCCATCAGGTTGCTCAATATACACTTCTTCATCGAGTTCACCATTTAGAAATGCCAACTTGACATCCATCTGATAAACCTTAATGTTTTGTAAGCAACATAAGTAAGAAATAATCTCACAGCTTCAATCCTAGCAATAGGGGAAATTTTTTCTTCAAAGTCAATTCCTTCCATCTGAGAATATCCTTTACACACCATTCTTGCTTTGTTTCTAACAACTTCACCTTGCTCATTCAATTTATTCTGAACGACCCATTTAGTTCCAATTACATTTTTCTCCTTAGGTCTAGGAACAAGAATCCATGTATCATTCTTCTCAATTTGCAATAGTTCTTTCATTGCTTCCACCCAATGTTCATCTTTGCTTGCTTCATTAACACTATTAGGCTCAATCTTTGAAATCAAAAAATACTCTTCTACAATTCTTCTCCTAGTTTGAACACATTTGTGTTTATCACCTATAATTTGATCTTCTGAATGATTTAGTATTACATACCTTGGAGTCTTAGGCTCTTGAACTTTAGGCTCTTGTGATCTTACTTCTACATTTTCACTAGTTTCTTCCTCTTGATTTTCCTAATTCACCAAAATAATTTGAACTTTCTTTCCTTTATCTAAACTATCATTCTGATCGTCTGAATCATATCCACAGGCTTTGGATGGTCTAAGTGTGTCTTCATCAACCTTTACATTATCACATTCAATTATTTTCCTCAATATCTTATTGTATCATTGGTAGGATTTACTTTTAGTAGAATAACCAAGAAACATTCCTTCATCGCTTCTAGCATCAAAATTTCCTATATCTTCATCTCTTTTGACATAGCATTTACATCAAAAGATTTTGAAGTATATCAGAGTAGGATTATGACCAAACCATAGCTCACAAGGAGTCTTACCAGTATCAACTTTGATATGTACTCAGTTGAGAGTGTAAATGACAGTGATCACAACTTCTCTCTAGTAGATATGAGGAACATTTCCTTTCAGCATCATAGTCCTAGAAGCTTCTTGAATTGTCATGTTATTCCTTTCAAAAACTCCATTTTGCTAAGGGGTCCATGGGGTAGATAATTTTCTCTTTATTCCATGCTCTTCATAGAACGAATTAAACTCACCGGAAGTGAATTCACCACCCCTATTTGATCTTAGACATTTAATCTTTAGACCTATCTCTATCTCAACCATAGCCTTGAAAATCTTGAATTTCTCTAGAGATTTAGATTTTTCCCTTAAGAAAGTAACCCACATCAATCTAGAATAATCATCAATAAGTAACATGAAATACCTATCGCCTTGGAAACTTTTGACTCTAGAAGGACCACACAAGTCTTTATGCACAAGCTCTAATACTTCATTTAAACAATGTTGTTTGCTTCATACTAAAATTCTAGTTTGCTTCTCTAACTGACATTCATTGCATATAGTATTAGTAGGTTTTATCAACTTAGGAAGATCTCTCATAGCCTGAGTAGAACTTATCTTGATAATATTGTCAAATTTTACATGACACAATCTCGTATGCCACAACCAAATTTCATCTACTTGAGCAATCAATCAACTTTTACTAGTAGTACTTAGGTGAAATATATCACCTTTTGTTTTTGTACTAGATGCAATCACATTTCTAGAATTCCCAAATATTCTACACTTTCCATCCTTCAATTGAAAATTATATTCCTTCTCAACCATCTATCCAACAGTTAAGAGATTATGGTTCAAACCTTCCACATATAGAAAATAATCAATATTATGCTTACCATCGAATGAAATGGATCATCTACCACGTATTACACCAAATTTTTCATCACCAAATCTTACAACACCACCATCATACTTTTTAAAGCTCACAAATTTACTTTTATCACCCCTCATGTGATCAAAGAATCCCTTGTCAATCACCCATTCATATTTTTCTTCAACTTGGGAAGCTAGAGATTTCTCCACATTCATGCAACTAGTAGATTCAGTAGGTAATAGATTATTTTCCTTGATAGCAATAAATACCCATTCATCCTCACTTGCATTCCCTTTATTAGATTAATCATCTGTCACACCTTCATCAATAGCATAATAACACTTTCTTTGGAATCTAGGCTTGTTAGGTCTTGACTTAGGAACTCTTTCAAAACACCTTGAGGAAAAATGGCCTATCTTATTGCAAGAAAATCATTTAAGAGGAAATTTTCCTTTATACTTACCTTCTCCTTTGGCTACCCTCTTGACAAGAATGGCTTCAAGATCATCTATTTTTCTCTCTTCTTCAATCTCTCTCATTTCTTGCTCATACTTGGACATTTTTCTAGAAGAACTTTCTCCCATATCATATCTTTGCTTATATTTTCTAGAGATAGTAGCTTTGAATGTAGATTCTATCTTAGGAAGAGATTCACCAAACTCACCTAACTCAAAAGCAACAAGCTTACCAATCAAAATGTCTCTGGTTACATTTGTCATAGTCTGAATCTCCTCAATAGAATCAACTTTGTGTTTGTATGCAGCAGGCAAGGATCTGAGCACTTTAGCAATAGTCTCTAATTCTTCCAATGTTCCACTAGCACATTTGATACTACACACAAGTTCATTCACTCTCTGCATAAAAGAAGTGATGTTCTCATCTTCACCCACTCTCAACGTTTCATATTTTTCTTTCAGGCTTTGCAACTTAGCAATCTTTACATGGGTATCACCTTCATACAAAGTTTCAATTTTTTTCTAGATATCATAAGGAATCTTCAGCTCCATTACATTTTTCATTTCAGAATCAGTCAGATCACTCAATAATGATTCCTTAGCCATGATATTGTATTCGTCTTCCTTAATCTCACCTGCAGTAGAAGGACCATTCTATGGGATGATATATATATTCTTTGTAATTGTCCAGTAAGGTTCACCAATGCATATTAGATGAAACTCCATTCAAGTCTTCCACAGAGAATAATTTGTTCCATAAAATCTCAAACTATCCTTCTTATATGTCACCATTCTAGATCACCTCAAGTGGTGAAGCTTCTCTAGATAAAACTTCTCTGATATGAATTGTTGGCAACACAGGGGCATACAACTAAGAGTGGAGGCTTCAATCAGTTGTCATATAAATTATAGTTATTAAACTTATTCTTAGATCTGATAAATAAACATGAAAGCATAAACCATCACCACATCAAAAATACACATGACACCAAGATTTTTTCGTGGAAACCCTGTTAAGGGAAAAACCACGGTGGAGGTTAATCCACAAGATTATAATCTGTTAAAAGTATAGTAAATGGGGAATGCACATGCATTCAGGTACACTTCCTAGAGCTCGCTACTCAAATACAAAAAGGCTTACTACCCAAAGGGAGACTCATTGTCTTATAGTCACATTCAGATTACATCCATCCGAAAGATATTGAATTGAGAAAATAGCATCTACTAATTCCTTATTACAGTTTCGTTTAAGCAAATGAGTACTTTCTTCTGCTCACTCTTCTTCACAATTTACTTCTACCTTCAAAATAATAGAAAATTATTCACACACAACACTCACACATCTCGCTCACCACTTCATACAAATTCTATAAACAATCAACCATATATATCCACAACTAAGGATAACATCAACTACATGTCGGCCCAACAAAATATGAAATGTGTACAAAATGTTGGACCAAATTAATAAACAAGCTATCAATGTGAACCAAATAAAGTCAGCCAAAAAATATCAAGGACCCAAAAAAACATGCCTCGAAGATCCACAACAATCACCCTGTCAACCGTGATCATGAAAAACATGAACTCCCAGAAGAAAATCACCACTCGTGAGCACAACAATTAGTGCGAACCAAAAAAAATATAGAGCATGATATAGAAACATCCACAAGCATCATGAATCAGCACAAAAGCATCCACAACAACTCAAATTACTAGAATCACATAATCTTCTTTCAGGAATACCAACTAAAGCAACAAAACAACTATCAGAACACAAATACTCATAACTCGATCAAATATTCATGTGAACCTCTAAAAAGTCATGTGGATAAACTAGACATATGTGACAAGACACCCTTTAATCCACAACTTCACATCCTCAATTTACTGAGCTAGCCATCATACTGAACTTCACTACATCACCGACAACCTACAACTTATTTTATTGTAATTTTCTCAATATCCTCGACATATACAGCCTTAAAGACATTAATGATAATAGTGTTGAAATCAATGACAACCAAATATCAGCAACATCCAACAATCTCCAACATATCTTATAGTTCATCAAAATTGCATTATATTTTTTTTATTGCAGATTACATTTTTTTATCATGATGATGAATCAAACTTTTCACTTTTGGCATGTTGTAGCTTGCTTGTATATGTAATATTTTTATTTACTTTTATGTTTTAATTCAAGTTTAATAATATGTTTATTTTTTATTTTTTATTTTCTTTTATGTTTTAATTCAAATTTAATAATATTTTTAATTTTTGCATTATACAATTTATGGTATTTAACAAATTATTCATATCATATAAATGAAAATTTACTACTAAACTAGTAGTAAATATAATGATTATGCAATTAATTAATAATGTATCAATATACTACTAGTTGAAAGAAATTAGTGAATAAAAATAATTAAATAAACTACCAAATGACATTAATTAAAAATAAAAATGACTAAATTTACTACAAATTAATGGAAATCAATCAATTAAAATGACTAAATATACTACTAACTGACATGAATTAATGATTAAACTGATTAAATATACTACCAATTGATAGAAATTAGTGAATAAATACTAAATACATGACTAGTTGATGGTAAAATAATGATTAAAATGACTAAATATACTACCAATGGACACAAATCAGTTAATACAAATGACTAAATATACTACCAATTGATAGTAATTGGTGAATAAATATGACTAAATACATGACCATTTGACGGTAAAATAATGATTAAAATGACTAAATATACTACCAATGGACGCAAATCGGTTAATATAAATGACTAAATATACTACCAATGGACGGAAATCAGTGAATAAAAATGACTAAATATAATACC
The DNA here is from genome assembly GCA_007115665.2 of Sequoiadendron giganteum. Taxonomy (NCBI): domain Eukaryota; kingdom Viridiplantae; phylum Streptophyta; class Pinopsida; order Cupressales; family Cupressaceae; genus Sequoiadendron; species Sequoiadendron giganteum. Next base: position 88,646,254 of record CM021101.1, on the reverse strand, counting down.
AATTGACAACAATTAATGATTACAATGACTAAATAAATGACCAGTTAACAAAAATCAATGACTAAATCAATGACTAAATCAACGACTAAGTATACTACCAAATTGATCAATCAAAACAACCAATAAATGACAAAATGGCTTAGTCATAAATTTGGTCACATTATAAATGACCAACAATAAACTACTAATGGTCACGTGACCAAGCTTAGTCATTTATATGTAATTTTTAGTAGGTTTTTTAGTCATTTATTGTTGTTTTTCTACTAGTTTTGTGAACATATTTTAACATGACCACCTACCATAATAAACCTTTCTTTTTAGTGGAGCCATGTGTCCCATGAGTGATTTGTATGACTTTAGTCCTCATGGGAAGCATTTCTTTATTTAATGGATGATTTTTTCTATTTGATACAATTTAGGACTAACGTCTCAAGTTACCTTACCAACTCAAATCTGTTAGTACTAGTTGTTGCAAGTACGAATGAGTATGGTGGTGTTGTCATTAATTTTGTCATTGATGTCAACACAGTTCAACTCGTTGCAGTGAAAAGAATCAAGTGATTGTTGGTGGTACATGTATGGTTGAGATACTGTTGAGATGTTGTGAATACATGGAGCTATCTTTATGGTGTTGCAGGTGTGTTGATATGATGAGTTACCAAGTTTTTCTGAGAAAATTAATAAATAGTGAAGATAGAATTGTGTGTGTGTTCTGAATGTGCTCCAGTAATGTGCTCAATATTTCTTCTATGTTGATCCTATGCTTGTAGAAATATTTAGTGTTTTTTATGGGCATATTTGGGTGATATATCCTAAGTTAAAGCTTTTGGTTTGATGAAGAGTGAAATTTATGTTCACTGGTTCGTGAACTAGCCTGATAGAGTTGTTTGTCTGTGGACTAGGAGAAAATTTTCTACTTTGCAGTCCTCTACTGGTTTGTTTCAAATATTATGGATTTGTAAGAAGGATAATAATGGTGTTACCTATGTTCTAGAAATTGTTCTTGTGGTTTGGTGCTCTGGAAGACTTGTTGCAAAGTTACTATGTGTGTCTACACAATCCGGTTGGACTAATGGAAAGTGTTCTTTGTATGGAAGTTGTTGTAGTTGCTATGGAGAATTCTAAAGGATTCTAAGAGGTATTCCAGTGTATGGTTAAACATGTTATTCAATCCACATGTTATCATCTTATTGTGAATGCACATACTTCAAAGTTCATTGGTGTTTTCATTAGGTTTGGCCGACCTGGTGTCTACATGTTATATGAAGAATAAGTATCAATTAAAGAAGTGTGTGATTGATCCTAGATGTTGTTTTTGGTCCTGGTTAAGTATTAATTTGGTCAAATCTTATTATTATCCATTGTAGGAATGTTAAGTCATCGACCTAATTTGAATTTATAAAATAAAGAATGTGTAGCCTACCTTGGAGAAAGTTTCCAATATTGAAGATGGTATAAATACAAGTCAAGATGTTGTGAATTGTAAGAGAAAAGTGTGCAAAAAAATGTGAGAAGAAGAGTGTACGAAAGTGAATTAAGGAAGCAATACTTTACTATGTTTGACACCTGAAAGCAGTAAGCTAACGGTGTCTTCAATTCTTTGATTAAGGGTATGAATGTGTGTAAGCTATTGTGGTAGATTTTTTGTTATCTTTCATTATCTATAGGCAGTGATCCTCCCTTCTGGATAGTGAGTCCTACTTGTAGGCAGTGAGACTTGTATCCAGATAGTGATTCCTATCTAGACAGTGAGCCTTTTGTATTCAATTTTTCAATTACTATTATATTGTGAGTTAATCCTCACTATGGTTTTTCCCTCATTGAGTTTTCCATGTAAATCTAGTGTCTCTTGTGTTGATATTGCTTTCTATTATTTGTACTTCATGCTCATACTTAATGATAGATTAAAGTGGATGTGGATTTAATAATTGTTTGAGATTTGTGAATGTGATTGGTGAAAACTGATTCACCCACCTCTCAGTTGTCTTGTGTATTTCAACAATTGGCATCAGAGCTTTGGTTCCTTAGAGAAGAGCTTAACCACTTGACGTAGATTTGATGGCACAAAAATTTTCAATCCCTGTGTTTGACAAATTTGACTATAGTGACTAGAAAGTGCATAAGAGAGGTTACCTAATCTATCTTGGCTTCAAGACCTGGAAAGTTGTTGAGACAAAATATGTTGAGTTGGCAAGCGGTCTTTCTTATATAGATGAGATTTCTTCCTATGAGGAAAATGAAAGAGTAAGGTATGAAATTTATATTGTTTTATCTAATATAAAAAAGTTATTTCATTAGGGATTTCTTATGAAGTATGGGAAAATTTGAAAGATATCTATGAAGGAAATGATAGAGTCAAATTATCAAAGAAGCTAACAACAAAGCATCGATATGAGAACTTGAAAATGGAAGAAGGTGAAGACATTGCAAGCTACTTTCAAAGGGTTGATATTGCAGAAATTAAAGTCAAAAATCAAGGTGGTACTCTAACAGATGAAGATGTAATAGAGAAGATTTTGATGACCCTACCAAAGAGTTACAGTTACAAGGTCTAAGCTATTGAGGAAGTGTATGATCCAAAGAAATTCACTAAAGAATATCTATTTGGCACCTTGACTACATTTGAGATGAGGAAGTTTGGAAAAGAAAAGGAGAAAATAGAAACAACCTTCAAAGCCACTAAGAGAGAAGATGATCTAGATAGTGAAGGTTAGAGGATTTGAAAGAAAAATTTACAAGGAAATTGAAGAAAGGTACCAGAAATTACAAAGGTATGTTACCTTTTAAATGTTTTAGTTGTGGAAATATTGGTCACTATTCTTCAAGATGTCCAAATAGAGCCATACACAAAAAGAAGAGAGATAATAAAGACAAAAGGGACAAAAATTTTAAGAAATTTTATTATGTTAGAGAAGACATTGGAATTTCTAATGATAAATCTGATTTTGAGGGTGATAAAGATGAATGCCTATTTCTTGCCTTGGAGAATAAATATGTGTCTACTAACCATGAAATATGTGCAAGGTAATGTGGTTTGGAAAACAAGAAGGATGAGATGGAAGGTACTCTAGTTACTATATTTCATGCTAGACAAGATGAAGATTATTGGGTAATTAGCAGTGGTTTTTTAAATCATATGATCGAAGAAAAAAGTAAGTTTACTAAACTTGAAAATTATGATGGAGGATTAGTCATGTTTGGAGATGATTCTAGTGTAAATATTGTTGGAAAAGGAACAATTAGTTTTGATGGAAAACATAGTACTGATGATGTCTATTATGTTAAGCGATTAAGGCATAATCTATTGAGTGTTGGACAAATGTGTAGAAAAGGATTTAAACTTGTTTTCTAGGATAATACCTATGAGATCAGAAAAGGGTTTAGAATTGTAGTAGTTTTAGGAAGAAGAACATATGGAAACATTTATCAACTTAAGAGTGTTGATGGTCATTGTTGTGTGTCTCAAGTTAATGAAAGTTGGATATGGCACTAGAGGATGGGACATGTAAACTTTGACAATATGATCAGGATTAGTTCAAGAGAGGTTATCAACGATCTTCCTAAAATCACAGAGCCTACCAATACTATTTGTAGAAGTTTCCAATTGGGAAAACAAAGAAGATGTAGTTTTAAAGGAAAAGAATTATAAACTACCAGAATGTTGGAATTGATTCATACAAACCTCTATGGTCCCACAAGAATAGGAAATCTTAATGGTGATAGGTATTTTATGCTTTTGATTGATACTTATTCTATAATGACATGGGTTACTTTTCTTAGGGAGAAAGATTAAGCTCTAGATAGATTCAAAGTATTCAAGGAAAGGGTAGGGAATGAAATTAACTTAAGAATCAAATTTTTAAGGTTTGACAGAGGTGGAGAATTTACTTCTAGTGATTTGAATACATTTTGTGAAGAGCATGGTATAAAGAGACATTTTTCTACTCCTAGAACTCCTTAATAGAATGGAGTTGTAGAGAGGAAGAACTAGACTGTTCAAGAGGCTATAAGGACTATAATCAAAGAGGAAAATGTACTTGATGTATACTAGATATAAGAAATCCACACTGTTGTTTATATTCTAAACAGAGTTCAGATAAGAGGTAACAACACATAGACTCCTTATGAACCGTGGACTGACAAGATTCATATTGTTAAGTACTTTAAGGTGTTTAGAAGAAGATATTATATTAAAAGAGATGATGAGAACCTTGAAAATTTTGATGAAAGATGTGTTGAAGGTATTTTCCTTGGATATTCAACTAATAGCAAAGCTTATAGATTCTTCAATCAAAAATTGAGAAAGATAGTTGAAAGTGCAAATGTAAAAGTTGATGAAGATATGCACAAGCTAGCTGAAATAAGTGAAGATGAACCTATCTATGGATAAGTACAAGAATATAATGAGGAATAATAAGAATAGATTGAAGAAGCTCTGGAACCTACTCCTAAGACTCCTAAGTATGTACAAAAAAATCATCCAGAAGAAGAGATAATTGGAGACAAAGGCAAAGGTGTAACAACAAGAAGAAAAGTGATAGCAGTTGATGTAAATTTGTGCTTACTTTCCAAGATAGAACCTAAAATATTGTATGAGGCATGCAAAGATGATAATTGGTTTAGATCAATGAAAGAAGAGTTGTAGCAAATAGAGAAAAATCATACATGGGAATTGGTTCCTAGACTTGTAAACAAGAATGCAATTGGTAGAAAATGGGTATTCAAGAATAAGCTGAATGAAGATGGTGAAGTAGTAAGAAACACAAAAATACTTGTGTTCAAAGGTTATTTATAGGCTGAAGGAATATAATTTGAGGAGACATTTTCCCTGGTGGCAAGAATGGAGTCCATTCAGATGTTTTAGGCATTTTCTACTCGCAAAGATTTCAAAGTATACCAAATGGATATTAAGTCTGCATTCTTAAATGGAGAATTGGAAGATGTGCACATGGAACAACCAAAGGGATTTCAGTTATCAAATAAACCAGACATGGTCTGTAAGTTATAAAGATACTATATATGCTTAAACAGGCTCCTAGAGCATGGTATGCAAGGTTGGATAGATATTTGACACAACGAAGGTTCAACAAAGGCTCCATAGACAAAAATATCTATTTCAAAGTTGAAGGAAACAAAATTTTGATAGTGGTTGTGTATATTGATGATATTATCTTTGAAGGAAATGAGGGTATGTGCAATAAATTTGTAGATCAGATACAAAAAGAGTTTGAAATTTCAATGATTGGCAAGTTGAATTTCTTCCTTGGAATCCAAGTGAATCAAACTGATAAGAGCATATTCATTTCAAAATGAAAGTATGTCAAAGAATTGTTGAAGAAGTTTGTAATGGATTACTCCAAACTGGTATGTACCCCTATGGTGACTAGATGTAAACTGAGTAAGGATGATTATTCTTCTAAAGTTGACCAGAGCATGTATAGATCTATGATTGGTGGAATATTATATCTTACTACTACTAGAATGGATATCATGCATGTAGTATGTTTGGTTTCCATATTTCAAGTAGAACCTAAAGAAACACATGTTACGGCTATGAAGAGGATATTTAGATATCTAAAAGGCACTCTGGATTATGGCTTGTGGTATCCTAAGGATACTAATTTCACTCTGAATGCTTATAGTGATGTAGATTGGGCTAGTTGTGTGGATGATCGAAAGAGTACAAGTGGTGGTGCATTCTTTCTTAGAGGAAGATTAGTTTCATGGATAAGCAAGAAACATGATTCATTTTATTTATCCACTGTAGAGGATGAGTATATTGCAACAACATCTTATTGTATACAAGTATTATGGATGAAGAAAACATTGAAGGATAAAGGTGTGATGTGTGATGATCCTATCCCTATCTTCTGTGATAATACAAGTGCAATAAATATTTCAAAGAATTTGGTAATGCATTCAAGGACAAAGCATATATCTATTAGATATCAATTCTTAAGGGAGAAGGTGTTGGAGAATGAATTTAGGCTTGAATATGTGCCTACAAAGGATCAAATTATAGATATATTTACTAAGGATCTTCCTAAGGATACTTTTGAGTATCTCAAGGAGAAGTTGGGGGTTACCACCCCTCCTTCTTTGAACTAGGTGCATATAGAGGTGAATCAGCACAGTGGATCTATAGATTCATCATCGATCTAGGATGATGATTAGGGTATATTCCTTAGGGGGGGTAGAGAGTGTCATTTTTGTTGAATGATATGTGTGTTGTCATGGGTGCACTCCTAAGGGGGAGTGATCAGAACTTTATAGATGAAGAATCATGTAAAAACCTTTTTTGTCATTGATCTCAAAGGGGGAGAGAGAATCATGTGAAAAAGCCTATCTATATCTCAAAGAGTTGAAAGGAAGAGAGAATCTTGCAAATTGAAGAGAGTGCAATAAAGTTGTGTAGGATATCTAATCTAAAAAATAAGAAGGAGAAGCAGGAGAGTCTCTATGTTGTCTTTGATGGTTTTTCACATCATGTGTTGCCATCAATGACAAAGGGGGAGATTGTTGCAAGTATGAATGAGTATGGTGGTGTTGTCATTAATGTTGTCATTGATGTCAACATAGTTCAGGTTGTTGCAATGAAAGGAATCAAGTGATTTCATGTGGTACATTTATGGTTGAGATATTGTAGAGATGTGAGTACATGGATCTATCTTTATGGTGTTGCAGGTGTGTTGATATGATGAGTTACCAATTGCTTTTGATAAAATTAATAAATAGTGAAGATAGAATTGTGTGTGTATTCTGAATGTGCTCCAGTAATGTGTTCTCCATTTCTTATATGTTGATTCTATGCTTGTGTAGATCCATAGTGTTTTTTATGGGCATATTTGGGTGATATATCCTATGTTATTTCTTCTTGTTTGATGAAGAGTGAAATTTGTGTTCACCAGTTTGTGAATTGGTCTGGCAGAGTTGTTTGTTTGTGGACTTGGAGAAATATTTTTGCTCCACAATCCTCTGCTAGTTTGTTTCACATCTTCTGGATCTGGAAGAAGGATAATAAAGGTGTTACTTGTGTTCTAGAAAATGTGCTCATGGTTTGGTGCTCCAGAAGACTTCTTCCAGAGTTACTATGTGTGTTTTCACAGTCTGATTGGATTGATGGAAAGTGTTCATTGTATGGAAGTAGTTGCAATTGCTACGAATGATTCTAAGGCTTCTAAGAGGTTTTCTAGTGTATGGTGAAGCATGTTATGTGATCCACATGTTATCATCTTGTTGCAAATGCACATACTTCAAATTTCATTAGTGTTTTCATTAGGTTTGACCAACCTAGTGTCTACACGTTATACAAAGGATACATATAAATTAAGGAAGTGTGTGATTGTTCCAAGATGTTGTTTTGGGTCTTGGTTAAGCATTAATTTGTTCCACTATCATTCTTATCCACCGTGGGAATGTTGAGTTTTCGATCAAATTTGAATTTGTAAAATTTAAAATGTGTAGCCGACCTTGGAGAAAGTTTCTAAGGTTGAAGATGGTATAATACAAGTCAAGATGTTGTGAATTGTAAGCGAAAAGTATGCGAAAAAAATGTTTGAAGAAAAGTGTACAAAAGTGAATTAAGGCAGCAATACTTTAATGTGTTTGACTCCTGAAATTAGTGAGCTGATGGTGTCTACAATTCTATGATTAAGGTTGTGAATGTGTGGAAGCTATTGTGGTGGATTTTTTGTTATCTTTCTTTATTTGTAAGTAGTGAGCCTCCCTTTTGGATAGTGATTCCTACTTGTAGGAAGTGAGCCTTGTATCTAGATAGTGAGTCCTATCTAGGTAGTGAGCCCTTTGACAATGAGCCTTTTATATCTGATTTTGTAATTACTATTATATTGTGAGTTAATCCTCACTGTGGTTTTTCCCTCATTGGGTTTTCCACATAAATTTGGTGTCTCTTGTGTTGATATTGCTTTCTATTATTTGCACTTCATTCTCATACTTAATAACAGATTAATGTGGATGTGGTGTTAATAAATGTTTGAGATTTGTGAATGTGATTGGTGATAATGGATTCACCCCCCCTCTTATCTTTCTTGTGCATTTCAACACTAACCTTGTATTTTTTTTGTGTGTATTCATCATGTTTACATCATGTTTGTTTCCATTTCATTTCCATCTTTATTTTCCATTGTTCCATGTGTTTTCATTGTGTATGATTCATATTTTTTGACATGTATGTTAGTGTATGTTGTCTTGTATGTTAGTGTATGGGTTGAAATGAAACTGATGGGTCTATTTATAGAAAACCAAATTTGAATGGAGGGATAGGATTAAATGATGAAGATCAATGGATGATATTGCTTTAGGAAGCAAATAAATAGGGTTAGGGGAAAATAGGGTTTAGGTAAGGATGGATGGTGGAGATTATTTAAGGTAATAAAACCTTATCAAGGGTTAAAATTAATTGAGAATAAAAGATGAGACTAGCAAAGAAAAAGAGGTTATTGGATTAAATAAAATAATTATAAAATAATTTAATTTAGGAGGGAAAGTGAACAATTAAATAAAAGTAACTATTTAATTATAGAAGAAGAGGGAAAAGTTGACTTTTAATTAAAATAACCATTTAATTTAAAAGTAGAGGAAAATGACAAATTAGTAAACAATTAAAATAATCATTTAATAGTGGAGGGAAATTTTGAAATAGCTAAATAAATAAAATTTATTTAATTATAAAAGAAGAGGTTAATGAATAATTAAATAATTAAAATAATTATTTAACCATAGAATGAAAGTGAAAGTAAATAATTAAATAAATGAGAATTTATTAAACTAGAAGTTGCATGTAGTGACATGCAACAATGAGCCAATAGGCAAAGGGTAAGTTTGGATGGTAGGCATGCAATCTAAGAGAGAGCAGAGGTTGTTTACATATCTACATGTAGCTAATGATAACCTATATTGTAACTGTTATTTGGAACATTGATTTTGTTGTGTTTCATCTTATGACCCCTATGTGGAGATATGTATGTATGTCATAGTAGTTTCAAAAAAGATTGATACATACCAAGAGAGATCAAGTGAAATAATTTAAGAATCCTTATAACATCATTAGTAACCCTTTTATAATACCATTACGCTAAAACAAGAGGGAATAGATAAAGGTAGAAATACATGTAGGTAATGTCATTAAGATAATAGAATTATCTGAAAGCTTAGAATGTTATTGATTTGAAATAGGACATACAAATATCAAATAAGTATATTTACACAAGTCATGGACAACCTCTCACTTTACATGTGATCAGAATATGTCTCAAGAGATTACATAAACAAAAATTTGGGTGGAAGATTTAAAAATAGATCATGTTGTCTCAATGTAATAAATGCTCAGAGAAATTATTAATATTACACTTAATATACAGCCTATGAAAGATATGAATCTTGTCTACATCTTATGTCACAAACATATAGATCTACACATAGGATATATAAAATGAAACATAACAAAATGAGGCCTACTCTACACCCTATGATATTTGGTCGTGGAGCCTCATGGGCTCTCACTAAACCTCTGAGCAAGAACATACATCATCCACCACTCTGATCAATGGTGAAATCAATGTTCCTTATTACACTTAATATAGAGCCTATAAGGATCTAATTGTTTATTTGACCATTGTGACTGATTTTGTAGTCACTATGATTACTCTCAAAGGTTGTTCATAACACATTACTTCATGAAAATCCCCATTATGGCTTGAGTATGTTCTGCAAAAATGATAGTAAAATGTGAGGTTTAGTACAATGAACAAGTGTCATTGGTGGACAATATCCAAACCAGGAAATATAAAGAGTTCTATAATTTATAATAGATAATATGCAATATACCTATAATAGAAGGAATAAAAAACATGTAGGCATACCTTGTGCACATGGTGGAATACAATAAGAAGAAAACAAAAGAAGGTATTCTCTACACCCTACCATATTAGGTCATGGAGCCTCATGGGATCTCACCAAACCCCCAAGAAAATAAATAAATTGTCCACCACATTGATCAATGGCGAAAGCAATGTTTCGGTACCTGCTGAATTTATAGAGATCTAATGACATGAAAACATCCATGAAGGAGGATTGTTTGGTTTGAGTATGCTCTATAGAAATGAAAGGATAATGTGAAGTTTAGTGTAGTGAACATGTTGGAAAAAAATGGATAGACAATTGAGAGGGGGGTGAATCATTTGTCACAGATTATTCAAACTTATTAAACTTTACTCAACTTATTCTTAGATCTAATGAAAGAACATTAAGCATAAACAATCACCACATCAGAAACACAAAGAACACCAAGATTTTATATGTGGAAACACTGTTAGGGGAAAAACCAGGTGGATGTTAGTCCACAATATTATACCTTGTTAAAAGTATAGAGATGAATAATGGGAATGCACATGCATTCAAGCACACTGCCTAGAGTTCATTGCTCAAAGAAGACACACTATATTATAGAGAATATTCAGAATAAAACCATCTAAAGAATTTGAACTAAGAAATTAGCTTCTACAAAAGCCCGATTACAGTTTCGGTTAAGCACAAAAATACTTCTTCACACTTCGCTCAATCTTCTTCACACTCTTCTCTGCAATCGAATGATTTGATGTTTATTCGCACATAGAACTCACACACTTCACACACATAGTTCTCAAGTGGAGAAAACAATCGCTCTTATATATTAGCTACATGGAATTACATCAACAACTTTGTCAGCCAAAAATAAAATAAATGAATACAAAATATCGGTCCAATTCATGAACAAATTTCAATGCACACCAACCGAAGTTAGTCACAAAATAATGAAGACCTAAAACAACATCCTTGAATGTGCCAAACATTCAAAAATTAATCCACGAGAATCCACAACATGCTTTAACCACCATGTCGGTCAAGAACATGAAAAACCCGAACACACAAAGGAAAATCCTTCGATCACAAGCACACCGATCAACACGGGCCTACAACAAAGATAGACCACAATTTAGAAACATCAACGGACATCATAGGAGCATACATAAAAACTCAAATTATCAGAATTACATTCTCTTCTTCCAGAAACACTAGCTACAGTAACAAAATAACTATAGGAACAAATTAACTCATAACTTTCTCAAACCTTGATGCACACCTCTGAAACTTCTGGTAGATAAACTAGATAGGCTCGACAACAAACCCTATAATGCACAACTTATGAATACCAATATACTAAAATTTTCATCACACTAAACTTCATAGCTTACCAGACTACCTTCAACATATTTATTATAATTTTCTCAATATCCTTGACATATACAACCTTAAATTCACCAATGCTAATAGTGTTGACATCAATGACATCCATAGATCAGAAACATAGCCAAAAAATCCAACAATCTCCCCCTTTGGCATTGATGGAAACACATGATGTGAAAAACACCATCAAAGAAACTCCCAATCAACACTTACTCCCCCTTAGATTCTGATGACTTCTCCATCTCTTCTTCCCTTTTCATAATTTTTCACATTATTCTTCTCCCCCTTTGACATCAATGAAAAAGGTACACATAAGAACTAAACCACATATCTAAATCATCTGACTAATCCACCTAAGTAGCGACCACCATAACATCAATTTGAAACAAGATATGATCGTAAATGCATAGACTGATGCAAAGACTTGCATCTTAGTTCTGATTAGGAGGGGAAATCAACCCTAATTCTATCTAAGATACTCAAAAGTATCCTTAGGCAAGGACTTACTAAAGATGTATGTAATATGAACCTTAGTAGGCACATACTCTAGTCTGACTTCTTTGTCACTCACCTTGTCTCTCAAAAAGTGGTATTTGATAGATATATGTTTTTTCTTTGAATGTAGCACCAGATTCTTAGAAATCTTAATGGAACTTGAATTATTATAGAATATAGCAGTAGTCTCATCATACACAATTATGATATCTCTCAGCATCTGTTTCATCCATATTACTTTAGTACAATTGTTTGCAACAACAATATATTCCACCTCAATAGTAGATAAGGAAATAGAACTTTTCTTTTTACTTCACCGAGACACCAACTTCTTCCCCAAGAATAAGGCACCACCACTAGTAAATTTCTTGTCATCCACATCTCCTTCCCAATTTTCATCAGTAAAGGCACTCAAAGTAAGATTGTCATCTTTAGGATACCAAAGGCCAAAATCAACTGTCCCTTTCAAGTGTTTGAAAATTCTCTTTATAGCAGTCACATGATTTTCCTTTGGATCAACTTGATATCTAGCAACCATGCATATAACATTCATGATGTAAGGTCTAGTCTAAGTCAAATAAAGAAATCCATTGATCATAGACCTGTATCTTGTCTGATTTTCCTTACGAGAATCATCATTCTATGTTAAATTGCATCCAGTTACCATGGGTGTACCAATAGGCTTTGAATCTTCCATGCCAAAAAAATTCAGTAACTCTCTTACATATTTGGATTGAGATATAAAAAAATCATTATCTAACTGAGTGATTTGCAATCCCAGAAAGAACTTCATCTCTCCAATCATAGACATTTCAAATTCATTTTTCATTTCATTAGAAAACTTCATACACAAATCATCATCACCTCCAAAAATGATGTCATCAACAAAGACTTCAATAATTAATTCTTTATCATGATCCATCTTAAAATACAGGTTATTTTCAGCAGTACCCTTGTTGAATCCAAGCTTCAACAAGTATTTATCCAGTCTAGCATACCAGGCTCTAGGGGCTTTCTTGAGTCCATACAGTGATTTCTTCAATCAAAAAACCATATCTCTCTTATCAGTTAGTTGAAATCCATCCAGTTTCTCAACATATACTTCTTCTTTTAGCTCACCATTCAAAATTGTTGACTTTACATCCATTTGTTAGACTTTTTAGTTCTTAAAAGTAGCATAAGCAAGGAACAATCTTACAGCTTCAATTCTGGCAATAGGGGCAAAGGTTTCTTCAAAATCAATACCTTCCATCTATGAGTACCCTTTACATACCAGTCTTTCATTATTCCTGGCCACTTCACCTTGTTCATTCAGCTTATTTCAAAAGACCCATTTAGTTCCAATCACATTTTTATTCTAAGGTCTAGGAACAAGAATCCATGTATCATTGTTCTCTATCTGCATCATTTCTTCCTTCATTGCTTCCATCCAATGTTCATCTTTACATGCTTCATTGACATTGTTGGGTTTAGTCTTGGAAATCAAACAATACTCTTCTACAATTCTTCTTCTAGTCTACACACTTTTTTTTTTATCTCCTATAATCTGATCTTCAAAACGATTTAGCTTTACATACCTCAAAAATTTAGGATTCTCTAGAACTTCTGGTTGTTCTATTCTCTCTTTTGCACTTCCACTAGCCTCTCCATCTAGTCTCTCTTGATTCACCGGAACAATTTGAACTTGATTATTTGTTTGAGCATTCTTTCCTTTATTAGTACTATCATGTTGGTCATATGAATCATATCCACAGTATCTAGATGATCTAGCAGTGTCTTCATCAACTCTGACATTTGCACTTTCAACCATTTTCCTCAATCTTCTATTATAGCACCGGTAGGTCTTGATTTTAGTAGACTAACCCAGAAATATTCCTTCATCACTCCTAGCATCAAAATTGCCTATGTCTTCATCTCTCTTGATATAACATCTACTTCTAAAGATTTATAAATATCTAATAGTAGGCTTATGACCAAACCACAACTCAAAAATATTCTTACCAAAATTACCATTGAAATTTACCCGGTTGATAGTATACACAACAATGCTTACAACTTCTCTCCAATAGATATGAGGTACATTTCCTTCCAGCATCATATTTCTACCAGCATCTAGAATTGTTTTGTTCTTTCTCTCTACAAATCCATTTTGTTGAGGAGTCTGAGGAGCAGATAACTATCTCTTGATTCTATGCTCTTCACAAAAAGAATTGAACTCCCGGGAAGTGAACTCACCACCTCTATCTGACCTTAAGCATTTACTTTTCAAACCTATATCATTCTCGGCCATAGTTTTGAAACTTTTGAACTTCTCTAATGCTTCAAGTTTTTCTTTTAAGAAAGCAACCCATATCATCCTAGAGTAATCATCAATAAGAAACATAAATTACCTTTCTCCTTGTAGACTTCTAATTCTAGAGGGACCACATAGATTAGTATGCACCAACTCCAATACTCCATTAGAATGATGTTGTTTGCTCTTAAAAGAAACTCTAGTTTTCTTTCCCATCTGACATTCTATTAGAACTGAAAATTTCCATCTAAAACCCCTAGTTTTTCCCGTTTGAATTTAATATTTTCCATAAAAAACTTAAGGGATTCTCTTCATTTTTACCCTACATTTTCCTATCTTTTCATAATATTTCATTTACCACTTTAATCCCATTTAAATTCCCATTCATTTGCTATATTTTCTATTAAAAGATCATTCTTGCCATTTATATATGCCCTGTACCCATACCGCTCCCTTGATTTTCATTCTATAGGTATTTACTGCTTTACCACGGCCTCCCACAAAGGGGCTTGTAGTATAGCAGTGGTGGTTATATATTGTCACCGCAGTACCATCGACGGTCAAGTCTGAGACTGTGATGACTATGGTAATGGTCAGCAAAGGGTCAGTAAGCGGCGAGATGGACGAAGGTGGTGGTCAATGGATCGGTACCGAGTTACCACGGATGGTCAGAGTTGAGACCGCGGTAGTGTGGTGGACAGTCAACAAAATGGCAGAGGTATCTGTTAGGGTCAGATACCGCTATACCACGGGGATAGAAGTCAAAGCTCGCGGTAGAGCAGTAAAAGAAATAAAGAAGGATAATGGTTGATAGAGAATAGTTAACAACGGAGGAGATGGTAAGCGGTTACCGCTATATCACACACAGTGAGAATGAAGACCGTGGTGCCCATGGTAAACTATCGAGAGAAGCGGCTAATGGTTATCGTGGTACCACCGATAGCGAATGCAAAGACTGTGGTAAGCAATGATGGAGACCGTAATGATCAGTATGGGGCCGAGTACCACCATACCGCGGATAGAAAAGTCAAAGCCTACGGTAGAGCTCTAAATACAAAGGAAAGCTCACAGTAATATTTTAAGTGAAATATAAGGAGCGCATAAAAGTTAAAATCAAAGGCGGTAAAAGGTATAATGTAAAATTAAAAACACGACTATAGTTTAAATTTTTTAGTTTTCCGATAGGAAACTAATTAAATATTTTGTTTCAGCCATAGAATGTAAACGGCCATAACTACAAAATTGAAGGGTCACGACCCTTGAGATGTAATGTATAAATAATTTGAAAAAATCAGTTGTAATAGGGGAGAGATAGAAAAAAGTAGTAGCTAGACTGTAGGAGTTAGAATTTTCCTGAGAAGAGACTCAGATGGAAATAATGTACAAAGTTTTCTTGAAGAAGAAACAATGAAGACTAATGTTTTAAACTGGTGAATTTCTCTTTGTTGTTTAGTTCTTGTGTTGCATTAATTTATACTCTTTATTTTGGTTGTCTCCAACTTGAGGTCTTTTAATCA
Organism: Sequoiadendron giganteum; assembly: GCA_007115665.2. Taxonomy (NCBI): domain Eukaryota; kingdom Viridiplantae; phylum Streptophyta; class Pinopsida; order Cupressales; family Cupressaceae; genus Sequoiadendron; species Sequoiadendron giganteum. Next base: position 88,630,705 of record CM021101.1, on the reverse strand, counting down.
TTTAAATCAGCATATCAAGCATATTCCCTGATTTATCAAGATATATTCTATTTTGTGTGATTTGACTAATTGGTATCTGCAAGCTAGAATTAAACTCTCTTAATAAATCATAGTGGTTTTGAGATTTATTTTGGATAGTTAAAGAAGAACCTAATAGAGAAACATTATAGCACTATTTATGCAGGTCATAGACTTAGTGAATTTTTATGCCAGCCATTGAATTTTTAGAGTGTCTAACAACTAGAGTTAAACCAATAAGAGGAAAAACATATCATTGTGACTCCATTGCCCATGTGGATAGAAGACACTGATTTTCCACAACCCAGAGATACAAATCCATATCAAACAATTTATTCAAAAAACCTTTCATTTGTGCAGTAGGAGTAGGAGTATTTGTAGTAATCTTATCTGTCCACTTACCTTTGCCATTGTGGATAGATTGTTTCACCAGGAAATACATCTTAAATCTGCAACATACAGATAGGTGCACCTACCTAGGTTTTGTAGAGCCTGAAGAGAAGAAGGCAAAATTGCATCAATTGGCTTTGTTAGTTGGCCAAAAGTGTTGTGAGAGCTTGGCAACCTCTTGTGGTTCAAACCTGTATTTTTGAGACCCAAAAAATTGGCGACTCTACTAGGGACATACTCAAAAATAATTTCCAGCCTTTCCATTTATAGAGTCAACAAATATTTCACATTTTGTTTGGAGATTCAGCTGGGGCCAAACCAAAGCAATATCATAATCTATTTCATTTTCCTACTTTTGGAAAAGTAGGTGGCAACTCTGTTTTGATTTGATATATAATGCATAAATATTGTGGAGCAATAACATTTTGTCAAGATGGCAGAAGAACAAAGAAGACACCAGACAATGAAAGAACTAGAAGAAATGAAAGAACAAGTGTTATATTGGAAACAAAAAAAAACAATTGAGACAAAAATGTTGTAATTGGGACTTGAATTTGACAATGAAGGTAATATGTGCTATTCATAGCAGAACACTTATACACCACAACCATTACCTCAAATGAATCATCTTCCATTTCCTGAAAAAAGATCAATGATCTACCGAAACCCATATGGCCCTCCAATTTTTTTTTCAATTATCAATAAACCATTTAACTTTAGTAATGTCTAAGGCTACCCAAATCCTTACCCCTGTGATGAGATAGAACTGTTAATGCATATCCCTAAATTTCATGGAGAATTGAATGAATTAGCTTATGAGCATATGGGACGATTCTAGGATGTCATTGTCAACTTTCAAGTTTATCCAAAGGATGTCATTATGAAATGTTTTTCAAGATCTATGAGGGATAGTGCAAGGGAATGGTTTAAAAATTTGTTTGTGCAAAGTATATCTTCATGGGAAGATCTGAAAGAAATATTCTTGAGCCAGTATGAGGATATAGATGATGAGTATTTACATAATCAAGAATGAGTTAAAGGTCTCTTAGATGAAATTTTTGACATAAGGAGACACAAAAGAGAATCTGCACACTCTTTACTTAACAGAATGATGAAAATCCATTTGAAAATACCTTATGATCTTCTACCTAGTGATCTTGTACTCATTGAGCAATTCATGAGAATATATGACCCCGATCCAATTCATTGGTCTGAGTCATCGGATCCGACTACTATTGAGGAGTTGGTGTTATGGATACATAGGCATGAGCATGCTAGCAATATCAAATCTGATGACATAAGTAATAGTATGGGTAAAGATGGAGAAATTGATCAAATAATGCAGCCAATAGAGGATACATATGCAAGTGAAAATGATGACAATCTATGTGAGGAAGAAGAAGATGATGATGATTTGAGTGGTCAATCATACATATTGGATGAGGAATACAATGATGAAGATGTTCTTGAAGATACACTTCATAAGGAATATGTTGGTGACAAAGCAAGAAAAAATGAGCAAATTGAGCCCTCATTCTCAGACCAACACCATGATGGCACAATTGATGATAAGAAAAAATTCATGGCAGAAAGCTTGCATGAGGAGGATGAAGATGGAGAAGATATCTCCTGCATAACAGACTATGACAGTGTGTGTTATAAGGGATCCATTGAATACTCAAATTGTGAGAATAAAGTTATGGATGTTGATCTACAATAGGATGATTGTTGCAGTTATTATGAAGGTCAAGAAGAGGTTGGAAACATGGTTGAAGATATGGAAGTAGAGACTTGTTTGCTCAACAGTGAGCAGGTTTCAGATTTTTTAACTCTGGAATACCATAATTATGCACATGAAGATGATTCTAAAGTTTTGGCTCCAGCCTACATTTGTTTTGACAGTGAAAGTAACAATTCATGTGACCCATATGCATCTCTCAGATTGATGAAGAAATCATTGAATTTTATCATGAATCCATTTGTGTCCAAGAGGAGGTATGTGATTTAAATAATTTATGCCTGCAAGAGGAAGATATTGGTTTACATATAATTGATGATGAGTGCCCAACATTTGTTAACTCAAGTAAATATGAGGATGACTGTAAGAATAAAAAGTGTGTGTCAGTGCCAACCGGTGATAGGAAAGAAATATTAAATAATTTTGATTTGATTACTTCAGAAGATGCTGATAAGGTAGAATATTTTGATTTCTAAGAAAAGCATTTAGATTTTCAGGTCCCGGTACAGCTGCTTGATCATTTAGCAACATATGACAGTGAGCATGCCTATGAATTTTTTGTTGAATGTGGATACACTTTGTATGCTGAGGATGATAAATATTCTCCATGTGATAATGAGAATGATGAAATGTAGAGTGGTGAAAGGAATATGAATCAAGCTGAATACAATGCTTTTTCAACAACTTTTAATAACAATGCATGTTGCAGGACAGGTGGAATGGACAGTTTCAAGAAAAGTCTGGTGAGCTCAAAATAGAATAAGGTCTATGACAGAGGAAAATGCATGTTTTTTGTTTGGGTGGCCTGGGGCCATCCTTTATGGTTTAAATTTTGGAACCATGGTAGGTACAAAGGATTAGGGATTGCCAATGCATGGACAATTCCTAACAAACCTCTTTAATCATTCACTTCCATGCACAATAACTTTGAGGATCTGAGTTTACTAGTACATGGACATTCTCAAAAGTTCCCTTGTTAAAAAATATATTTTTCCATGAACAGTAGTTTAGGATCCTTTTCATTCCCTCCATTTGCTCCATTTTCATGCCCTTCACTTTTTCATTCCCTTCATCTGCCATGGCTTTCATTTTTCATATCATTTGCTTAATCTACTCTACCAAAGATATTCTGGATTCTTGCAGTGATTGTACAATCACTTATCCCCAATAGGAGCCACTGCTAGAACTGAAAATTTCCATCTAAAACCCCAAGTTTTTCTCATTTGAATTTAATATTTTTCGTAAAAAGCCTAAGGGATTATCTTCATTTTTACCCTACATTTTTTTATCTTTTCATAATATTTCATTTACCGCTTTATGTTGGAGTTGAGAAGATACAAATTCATAAGAGCCCAGTGACCTCTGCAAGCAAATAACCTGTTACAAGGAGAAGCAAAAAGAAGCAACAAAGAAAATGCTTAAGAATGTGGAGCAATGTATTCACCCAAAATGTAAAATGAATTATGATACAAAAGATAGTTTTCAACCATATATAGATGAAAACCCTAAAAAAGAAAACCCTAGGCTTGCACAATAATAATTAATAAATAAATTAATTATTATGCACCTAATGTTAGCTTAAGTGAAAAAAGGTAAAAGGAAATTTTAAGTAATTAAACAAATATTGTTTAATTAATAAAGTAAATAACCGATTACTCTAACACCCCCCCTTAAGCTAGACTTAGGGAGAAGCTAAAACCTAAAAGAAGCTACTGAAAGCAAAAGCAATGGGTCCCAACAACAAGGCCAGATCAGGTACCCATGTACAAAATCAATGCAAACTAAATGAAATGGGGTAAAGGAGAAAACCCAGTGGGAACAAAACTCCTCCCCAAAATAGAATGCAAGGAAGGAATACAATACATTAATGAAAGAAGGATAGGAGGTGGATAACATGATACCCCCCATAGACAACTTCTATCATATAAGTACATGTACAATGGTCTCCATAGAAGAGATAGAAAGAGAGAAGAAGGCCCCCCTACAATGAAGAAACTCTTGTCACAATGGTAGATGTCTGTTGTAGAATCCAAAAGGAGATCCTGAAGCAACAAATGATATTCCTCCCCTTGGGAAGAAATGGATCCAAAGGACAATGATGAAGAAACCCTGTGAAGAATGATGAACCAATCTGTCTCAAGATGTGTGCCATGATAGGATGCTGAAGAGTCTCACTGTCTGAACGAAAACAAATAATGTCAAATCCAAATTGATGTGGAGAATACTGAAATGCAACCTCTGAATGCACGGATAATGGTGGGAGAACAGTGATAACCTGACTGTCAAAGTAGAGGAGATGAATGTCCTCAAAATAATCCTCCAAATTTGCAATATAGGACTCTACAAACAAGAAAGATATGTCTGCAACATAAGAGTCCAAAGTAGCTATGTCTGGAAGATGTATGATTCCCTACTGCACTGAATCAAGAACAACAAGAGATGCTGATGAAGTCTCAATTTGAAGAGTAGGAACTGTGAGACAAACCTCTGATCCATCAGAACATGTAAGGGTGTCTAAATACACAAGCTCCTCTAAAATATCATGATCAAAAGGTGTATTCTCTCTCCAAGCAATGGGTAAGAGACAATCTGAAGCAGGATCCTCTGGGAATGGAGATAGAATTGGGTTTCCATAGATCTTCCAAAGACGTGTCCAAAGTGGGTGAGGACAATCAATGTCTGATATAGCCAACACAGTGTCATGATCAACACTAGATAATATAAGTCCTACTATGTGATTTCTAATGATATCCCATGCTAATTTTCCCTCTAAAGTTGCTAGTTCAGGTATGAGATCATACAAATAAGGCAAAATATTAAGCCACCTACAATGTGTAAGTATACTCTTTGCCCATGACTCATAATTACCCCGTTCTAGAATTACAATTGAAGGGTGAGTAGAAAAACCCATGATAACTCTTCAAATGAAAAAAAACTAAGAAATTTGACCTTACAACATTTAGATCAAATTAATATAACCCATTCCATGCAAACAAAACCCATGAAAGAGCCAGAATGACCAAGTAATTGAGCAAAGTGTAAAAACACACAAAGCTGAATAAAAAATACTTGGTAAATATTCTGATAAAATAGACTATAGATCTGGAAAGAGCATTGTAACACCTTTCCAACGCCTATTTGTTTGCGAAAAACGGACACCGTGACCAAAAGTTATGAATTTTTCAAAAGCTGAATTTAGCTTGCAAGAAACGAATTTTCTAGCAAAAAACGTTTATTTCTAATTTGATTTCTGGAAAATCTACTCACTGTTTGTAGACAAAAGTAAAAACCCATAAATATTTTGATGCTAGAAACAAAACCCATAAATCGTTTCTTGATCCAACAAGCAAAATATGAGAAATGATTTTATTTTTTTACTTTCAACAAGGAGAAAAATGACGCTCGCCATTTTTTCAACAGTAATTTTCTCCAGATCTGTGCAAGATATCCAAAATCTAAAAGATACCCAGTTCAGATTTTGACGCTGATTACAAAAATTAGAAATCCTTTTTCTTGCAAATGAGTGAAAACTGAATTTTTGAAGCAAAAATGATGACGGCTCTAATAAAAAACGGCTTGCAACAAACCCTTGTAGCTCCAAAAATCTTCAAAACAAGAACAAGCAGCTACAGATCTGAAGCTCTGATACCATGTTGGAGTTGAGAAGATACAACTTCATAGGAGCCCAAAGACCTTTGCAAGCAAATAACCTGTTACAAAGAGAAGCAAAGAGAAGCAACAAAGGAAATGCTGAAGAATGTGGAGCAATGTATTCACCTGAAAATATTAAATGAATTATGATACAAAAGATAGTTTTCAACCATATATAGATGAAAACCCTAAAAAGGAAAACCCTAGGCTTGCACGATAATAATTAATAAAGTAATTAATTATTATACACTTAATGTTAGCTTAAGTGAAAAGAGGTAAAAAGGAACTTTAAGTAATTAAACAAATATTGTTTAATTAATAAAGTAAATAACTGATTACTCTAACATTTTACTCCCATTTAAATTCCCATTCATTTTCTATATTTTCCACTAAAAGATCATTCTTTCCATTTATATATGCCTTGTACCCATACTGCTCCCTTGATTTTCATTCTATAGGTCTTTACTGCTTTACCGTGGCCTCCCACAAAGGGTCTTGTGGTATAGCTATGGTGGTAATAGATTGTCACCGTAGTACCACCGATGATCAAGTCTGAGACCGCGGTGACTACTGTAACAGTCAGCAAAGGCTCAGTAAGTGGCAAGATGGATGAAGGTGGTGGTTAGCGGATCGGTACTGCGTTACTGCAGACGGTCAGAGTTGAGACCGCGGTAGCACAGTGGATAGTCAACAAAATGGCAGAGGTATCCATCAGGGTCAGATACTGCTATACCACAGGGAGAGAAGTCAAAGCCCACAGTGGAGTGGTAAGAGAAATAAAGAAGGATAACGGTCGATAGAGAACAGTTAATAGCGAAGGAGATGGTAAGCGGTTACCGCTATACCGCACATAGTGAGAACGAAGACCATGGTGCCCACGGTAAACTGTCGGGAGAAGTGGCTAACGGTTACCGCGGTACCGCCGATAGCGAATGCAAAGACTACAGTAGTGTGGTAAGCAACGATGGAGACCGCGACGGTCAATATGGGGCTGGGTACCACCATACCGTGGGTAGAAAAGTCAAAGCCCATGGTAGAGTGGTAAATACAAAGGAAAGCTTGCAGTAATATTTTAAGTGAAATATAAGGAGCCGATAAAAGTTAAAATCAAAGGCGAGAAAAGGTATAGTGTAAAATTAAAAGCCCGACTATAGTTTAAAATATTTAGTTTGTTGATAGGGAACTAATTAAATATTATGTTTCAGCCATGGAATGTAAACGACCATAACTACAAAATTGAAGGGTCACGACCCTTGAGATGTAATGTATAAATAATTTGAAAAAATAGTTGTAATAGGGGAGAGATAGAAAAAAGCAGTAGTTAGATTGTAGGAGTTAGAATTTTTTTGAGAAGGGACTGGGATGGAAATAATGTCCATAATTTTCTTGAAGCAGAAACAATGAAGACTAATGTTTTAAACTAGTGAATTTCTCTTTGGTGTTCAGTTGTTGTGTTGCATTAATTTATACTCTTTATTTTTTTTGTCTCCAACTTGAGGTCTTTTAATCATTTAAATCAACATATCAAGCATATTCCCTGATTTATCAAGATATATTCCATTTTGTGTGATTTGACTAGTTGGTATCTGCAAGCTAGAATTAAATTCTCTTAATAAATCATAGTGGTTTCGAGATTTCTTTTGGATAGTTAAAGAAGAACTTGATAGAGAAACATTCTAGCACTATTTATGCAAGTTATAGACTTAGTGAATTTTTATGCCAGCCATAGAATTTTTAGAGTGCCTAACAACTAGAGTTAAGCCAATAAGAGGAAACACGTATAATTTTGACTCCATTGCCCATGTGGATAGAAGGCACTGATCTGCCACAACCCAGAGATACAAATCCATATCAAACAATTTATTCAAAAAACCTTTCATTTGTGTAGTAGGAGTGGGAGTAGTTGTAGTAATCTTATCTATCAACTTCCCTTTGCCATTGTGGATAGATTGTTTCACCAGGAAATACATCTTAAATCTGCAAGATACAGATAGGTGCACCCACCTAGGTTTTGCAGAGACTGAAGAGAAAAAGGTACAATTGCATCAATTGGCTTTCTTAGTTGGTCAAAAGCGTTGTGAGCTTGGCAACTTCTCATGGTTCAAACCTGCATTTTTGAGACCCAACACATTCCTTGCATATGGTCTTAGTAGGTTTCACTAGCTTAGGAAGATCTATTACTTCTTGAGTGGAGCTTATCTTGACAATGTTATCAAAATTCACATGACATAGCCTCCTATGCCATAACCAACTTTCATCAACTTGAGCAATTAAACAACTCTCACTAGCAACACTCAGATGAAAAATATTACCTCTTGTCTTTATACCTGAAGCAATTACATTTCCAAAAATTCCCAATATCCTGCATTTTCCATCTTTGAATTGAAGACTGTATCCCTTGTCAACCATCTGTCCAACACTCAACAGATAATTCTTCAAGCCTTCTACATAAAGGATTTCATCAATATCATGTTTACCACCAAGAGAAATAGTTTCTCTACCACAAATCACACTAGCATTATTGTCTCCAAATCTTACAACGCCACCGTCATATTTCTCCAAGCTTAAAAAAATTGATTTTATCACAAGTCATATGATGTGAGCATTCGTTGTCAATCACCCACTCATCTTTTTCTTTAATTCTGGCTGCAAGAGGTTTCTAAACATTCTTATTACCAATAGATTCAGTGGACACTAGACCATTTTCCTTGATAGAAATGAATACCCATCCATCCTTATTTCCATTTTCCTTATCAGATTCTTCATCAGTAACACATTCTTCAGAATAATAACATTTCTTTTGAAATCTAGGCTTGTCAGGTTTGAACCTAGGAACTCTTTCCGAACACCTTGAAGACAAATGACCTATCTTATTGTAGGAGAAACATTTAATAGGCAAATTTCCTTTGTACTTACCTTGTCCCCTGGCTTCTCTTTTTACAATCAATGCTTCCAGCTCTTCTACTTCTCTCTCTTCATCTTCAATCTATTTAATCTCATCTTCATACTTGAATGTCTTTCTAGAACTTTCTCCCAGATCATATCTTTGTTTGTTTCTTCCAGATACAGTAGCCTTAAATGCAGATTCTATCTTGGGATAGAGTCACCAAATTCACTCAACTCAAAGGCAGCAAGCTTACCAATCAACATATCTCTTGTCACATTTTTTACTATCCTGAGCTTTTCAATATCACGAGCCTTCGATTTGTAAGAGGTAGGCAATGATCTAAGAACTTTGGCTAAAATATCTTTTTCATCCAAGATTCCACCGACACATCTAATACCCATCACTATTTCATTTAATTTTTGCATGAAATAAATAATGTTTTCATCTTCGCCCATTTTCAAGTTTTCATACTTGCCTTTCAGACTTTGTAGCTTAGTAACTTGCACTTGTGTATCTCCTTCATACAATGTTTCCAGCTTCTTCCAGATTTCATGTGTTGTTTTTAGATCCATCACATTTGTCATCTCTAAATTTGTCAGAGCACTCAACAATGCTTCTATAGCCCTGATATTAGTTTCAGGTTCTTTGATCTCATTAGGAGTAGAGGGATCATTTTGAGGAATACCATATATGTTCTTTGTAATCTTCCAGAAGGGTTCACCAATGCACTTCAAATGACACTCCCTTCTAGCCTTCCATAGAGAGTAGTTTGTACCATCGAATCGAGGACTATCCTTCGTGTATGATGCCATATTGAATCACCTTGAGCTATTAAACTTTCTTCTAAAGAAGCTACTCTGATACCAATTGTTGGAAAAAGAAGGATAGACAACTCAGTGGGGGGGGGGTGAATTAATTTTCACAAATTATTCAAACTTATTAAACTTTACTCAACTTACTCCCAGATCTGATGAAAGAACATTAAGAATAAACAATCACGACATTAGAAACACAAAGAACACCAAGATTTTATATGTGGAAACCCTGTTATGGGAAAAACCATGGTGGATGTCAGTCCATAATATTATACCCTGTTAAAAGTATAGAGATGAATAATGGGAATGCATATGCATTCACACACACTTCCTAGAGCTCACTAATAAAATAAGACACACTATCTTACATAGAATATTTAGATTAAAACCATCTAAAGAATTTAAATTGAGAAATTAGCTTCTGCAAAAGCCTAATTACAGTTTTGGTTAAGCACATAAACACTTCTTCACACTTGGCTCAATCTTGTTCACACTCTGCTATGCAATCAAATGATTTGATATTTATTCACACATAGCACTCACATACTTCACATTACACACTTCACACACATACTTCTCAAGTAGAGAAAACAATCACTCTTATATATCCGCTACATGGAATTACATCAAAAACTTTGTCGGCCAAAAATAAAATAAATGAATACAAATTGTCAGCCCAATTCATGAACAAATCTCAATGCACACCAACCAAAGTCAGCCACAACATAATGAAGACCTAAAAAAACATCCTCAAATGTGAAAAAAATTCAAAAATTAATCCACAAGGATCCATAATAGGCTTCAACCACTATGTCGGCCAAGAACAGGAAAAACCCGAACACACAAAGGAAAAATCTCTGATCACGAGCACACCGATCAACACAGATGTACAACAAAGATAAAGCACGATCTAGAAACATAAACGAACATTTCAGGAGCATACACAACAACTCAAATTATTATAATTACACTCTCTTCTTCCATAAACACCAACAACAGTAACAAAATAACTGTAGGAACACCAAAAATCACAACTTGCTGAAATCTTGATGTGCACCTCTAAAAATTTCAGTAGATAAACTAGATAGGCTCAACAAAAGAACCTTTAATGCACAACTTCTGAATACTAACATACTAAAATTTTCACCACACTGAAATTCATAGCTTTATAGACAACCTGCAACATATTTATTATAATTTTCTCAATATCCTCGACATATACAGCCTTAAATGCACCAATTCTAATAGTGTTGACATCAATGAAAACCACATATCAGAAACACAATGACAATATCCAATACATGTGTAATTGGTAGAAAATATTTAATTCGGGAAATATAAAGAGTTGTATAATTGATAACAAATAATATGCAATGAAACTATAATAGAAGACACAAATTAAATAAAATGTAGGCATACCTTATGCACACAATACATTGCAGTATCAACACAATAAAAGAAGGCCTACTCTCCACCCCACCATATTGGGTCATGGAGCCTCATGGGGTCTCACCGAACCTATGAGGAAAAAACATAAATTGTACACCACTTTCATCAATGGTGAAATAAATGCTTTGGCACCTGAGAATTTCCTTGAGTTGAAATCAATGTTATACATTTTTAAGAAATTGACAAGAAGTTGTTGCAATTGTAATAGAATGCAACAATTAAATAAAATCTATGCATACCTTGTGCATGCAATAGATTTCAGTTTCAACATAATAAAAGAAGGCATGCTCTCCACCCCACCATATTGGGTCATGGAGCCCCATGGGCTCTCACCAAACCCCCAAGAAAATAAATAAATTTTCCACCACTTTGATTAATGGTGAAAGAAATGCTTTGGCACCTAAGAATTTGGTTGAGTTGAAATCAATGTTATACATTTTTAAGAAATTGACAAGCAATTGTGAAAGAAGAGATGGAATAAAAGATATATAGCCTTACCTTGTATATAGATAGAATTTAGTTGCAGCTTGTACACCATGGGAAACATACGGTCATAAAGCTATTTAGCATTTTGGAGATATGTATATCTTGTATATAAATAAAATTTAGTTGTAATCTAAAATGGTTTGACTCATATATTGTTACATACAAGAAAAATTTGAAGTTTAGTGAGGTGAACATGTTTCATTGGTAAGAAATATCTAAATTACAAAATTTAAATAGTTCTATAATTTATAACAAAAAATATGTAATACACCTGCAATAGAAGAGATCAAATAAAGAAGATGCAGACATACCTTCTGCAGAGGGCATGATGTAGTATGACATGATTACATCCTACATATAAAAACGATGTGGAAGGGAATTTAGAAATGGTGGAAATTCTATATGCATGTAAATGAAGAGGGAAAATAGAAGCAGTGCAGTTACCTTAAAGAATAGAAATATTTCATGATGATGAAAATGAACAAAATTGTTGGAGATGATCCTCTTCTTTGATTCATATTGCATTGTAATTTTTTGCATGTATCCTATAGTATCTAGTAAAATAGAAAGGCGGATCTACGTATATTGCTAAAGAACCCAGTTCAAGTAAAGAATCAAGTAGTGCACACATAAAATATAAAATGAAACACAAGAAAATGAGGCATGCTCTCCACCCTACCATATTGGGTCATGGAGCCTCATGCGCTCTCACCAAACCCTCGAGCAAGAACATACATTATCCACCACTCTGATGAATGGTGAAATCAATGTTCCTTATTACACTTAACATACAACCTATCATTCAAACAACTCCCTTTTGAGGATAGAAGAAATAATAACTAAAAAAGTTCATCTAAGTTTAGATACCTATATAATGGTGCAGATTTTGTTTTCCAAGAAGATATACAGGCATTGCATGCCTTAGATGCATTTTTAGGGAGCAGATAGAAGTACAAATCACTTGTTTTGTGTTTTTTTGTATGGGGGGATAGTTGGTAAAGCAATAGAAGAGTCTTGGTGTTTCCACCATTGATCAGAGTGATGGACAATGGATTCCCCCTATGTACAAAGATGTATGTATGTCATTGATGAGGGTGCAACCCGAGACACAGAAAATCACACAGAAAAACTAAAAAATCTTATTATTTTCAAAGTATGAAATTCCTACATGCAGAGGATCTCAAATCCTCCAGTTTTGCAATACATGCAAATTACAGAAAGAAACTACAAAAATTCCCCTATTCGTAGCATGCGATCTTCTTTCCCCAAAAACTGCCTAAAAGAAACAGTAACTCGCCCATAAATAGCCCGTTTCTTTGTTTGGAGCCAAAAACGGGATTCAAATTATGCACCAACTTTCGGAAGCCCTAACTCAAGATCTAACCGTCAGATCTTCAATGATAATACCTTTTCGGAAAGCTCTCGCGAAGATCTCTTGCCGAAAAGTGGGGCCTAAAGGCTAACCACTTTCGTATTCCGCCAATTTTTCAGGCCCATCCGGAGCCTCTAAGTACCTCAAAATTAGCTCCGAAGATTTCATAAGGCAAAAAGCAGAAATTGAAACTTGAATAACTTTTGAACCGGAAATGCTCTTGATCTGATTCTTTCACCAAAGTGTTTATTATTATGTCCTGAAGCTTCCCTTAAATTTTTGTCTCCTCACGCCTTCAAATTCATACCTGCTAAAAATAGCAGTTGAGCAGAAAAAGCAGAAAAGCAGTTCTGAAAGTTGGGAATTCTTCTTCGACGAAAAGGGTATCCAGAAATGCAAAAACATCTACAAAAAAAATCTAAATGAAAGTAAATATATTTTTGGGTGATGTAGGATTGCCCTTACACCACTGGATGCTCCTGCATCAGACACCCAGGGTAATTTGAAAAGTGACTCCGTCACTTCTCAGATGGTTGAGGAAAACCCAAATGGTCAACCTCTGCCTTGGACAACCAGGATGAATCTTCCACAGGCCTTCCTTTCCACTTCACCAGATATTCTTCATATTGCCTATTTCTGGTACTCCTTCCTACACGGCTATCCAAGATTTCTTCAATCTCCTCCTTTTCTGAAGTAGGTGCTGGAATACCGCACTGTTCCATTGCTGGTACTTCCTCTGCGCCACCCTCATGATATTCTATCAAATCTGCAATGTTGAACACAGGGGAAATGTTGAATCCATCTGGCAACTCTACCTCATATGCGTTCCCTGAATCATGCCTCTTCAAAATTTTACAGGGACCGAACTTCTTCATCTTCAATTTGTTATAGGTTCCTACTGGAAACCTTTCTTTCCTCAAGTGGACCATCACTTCATCACCAATCTGAAACTCCTTATACCTCCTCTTTTGATCTGCCTTAGCCTTATACTACATATTCATCTTGTTAATGTGTTCTTTTACCTTCTCATGCATATTCTTGATGTGTTCTACAAAGTCTTCAGCTTCAGCACTTGTCTTCTTCTCTTGGTCCATCTTCCTCAATTCTGGAGCAGTCCTAGGACTACTTCCATACACAATCTGGAACGGTGATCTACCGGTGCTTCTATTGATAGAATTGTTGTAAGCGAATTCTGCCTGGGGTAAGATCAAATCCCATCCCTTTGGTTTATCTCCTACCAAGCATCTCAGTAGGTTACCCAAACTCCTGTTCACAACTTCAGTCTGCCCATCAGTCTGGGGATGGTGTGCAGAACTAAACTTCAACTCTGTTTTCAACTTCTTCCACAAGGTCCTCCAAAAGTATCCAACAAATTTTGTGTCACGATCTGAGACTATACTCTTTGGCAAACCATGTAGCCTCACCACCTCTTTGAAGAACAAGTCAGCAATGTGGACTGCATCATGGGTCTTCTGGCATGGGATGAAATGTGCCATCTTCGAAAACCTATCAACCACCACAAATACTGAATCATTCCCTCTTTGTGTCCTTGGCAAACCAAGAACAAAGTCCATACTTATATCCTCCCACGACCTCTCTGGTACAGGTAAGGGCTGATACAACCCTGTATTCTGACTCACTCCTTTAGCCATTTGACATACCCTACAACTCTGCACAAACTTCTTCACATCTTGTGATAACTGAGGCCAATAATAATGCTCATTGATAATGGAAATGGTCTTATCCCGACCAAAATGTCCTGCCATTCCTCCACTGTGCTTCTCCTTTATCAGATTCTCCCTCATGGAACTCCTCGGAATACATAATTGACTTCCCTTAAACAACATGCCTTCTTGAATTAGGAAATCCAACCACTTTGTCCTGTCAACTGTAACAGGTTCCTTGCAAGCTTTCCAAGCCTCTGCAAAATCAGGATCATTCGGGTACAATGTCTTGAGTTCACTGAACCCAACCACCTCAATCTGCATTTCTATCAACAATGTATGCCTCCTACTTAAGGCATCTGCAACCCTATTTGACTTCCCACTCCTATGCTTTAAAACAAATGTATAACTCTGCAAAAATTCTACCCATTTTATATGCCTCTGATTTAATTTTCCCTGACTACTTAGGTACTGCAATGCTTGATGATCAGTATACATAACAAATTCCTTTGGCAACAAATAATGCCTCCATTTCTTTAATGCTTGAACTATTGCATAAAATTCTTGGTCATATACAGAGTACTTTCTCTTTGCATCATTTAACTTTTCACTGAAATAGGCAATGGGCTTACCTTCCTGGCTTAACACTGCTCCAATGGCACAACCACTGGCATCACAATCCACTTGAAACACCTTATTGAAATCCGGGAGAGCCAAAACAGGTTGTTCTGTCACCTTCTGCTTCAATAGATCAAAACTCCTTGCTGCTCCAGTGCTCCACTTGAACTCTTTTCTATCCCCTCTCATTGTTTCAGTTAGGGGTGCACAAATACTACTGAAGTTTCTAATAAACTTTCTGTAAAAACTGGCCAAACCATGGAAAGACCTCACCTCAGTAGTAGTTCTTGGGGTAGGCCATTCCAGAATAGCCTTCACCTTCTTTGGGTCCATCTTGAGACCTTCTGTCGAGACAACAAACCCCAAGTACACTAACTCCTTCTTCACAAAACTACACTTCTTCAGATTAATCAGCAATTTCTCTTCTCTTAACTTCTCAAAGACTCTACCAATATGCATTATATGCTCATCCAGTGACTTACTGAATATCAAAATATCATCTAAATACACAATAACAAAGCTTCCTAGGAACTCTTTCAGTACCTCGTTCATGAGCCGCATGAATGTGCTCGGTGCATTGGTTAGCCCAAAAGGCATGACTAACCACTCGTACAGGCCCTCTTTGGTCTTGAAGGTGGTCTTCCATTCATCTCCCTCTCGAATCCGAATCTGGTGATATCCACTCTTCAGATCAATCTTTGTGAAGTACTGAGCTCCACTCAAACAGTCCATCAGGTCATCCATCCTTGGCAGGGGAAATCTATACTTGATTGTTATCTTGTTTATGGCCCGAGAGTCTGTACACATCCTCCACTCCCCATCCTTCTTTGGTGCTAGTACTGCAGGTACTGCACATGGACTCAAACTCTCTCGAATCAAACCCTTTCTCAACAACTCCTCAACTTGTCTGTTTAACTCCTCATTTTCTGCAGGAGTCATTCTATGAGCTGCCTTATTCGGCAAACTGGCTCCTGGGATCAAGTCAATCTGATGACTGATCTTCCTCATTGGTGGTAAACCCTCAGGTACATTATCAGAAACAATATCCTGAAACTCATTCAATAACCCAGAAACTTCTACTAGAACCTTCTCACTACCCTCCTTATCCATTTTAGGAATCAATGCATAACACACACGCTCATGTTTTATGCCTTCTAAAAATTTCCTTCCATCGACATAACAAATTCTAGCACTACTGCATACCTTTTCTTCGGCCTTCTTCAGGGGTTTCAACTTATGGCGGACTCCACCCTTCATCAGGGAATAAGTGTTTGCATGGCCATCATGTACAGCTCGCCTGTCAAACTGCCATGGCCTTCCCAACAACATGTGACATGCATCCATGGGGATGATATCACAGAGTACCTCATCATGATAGCTTCCGATCTTGAACTTCACCAGGCACTGCTCATTGACTAGAACTTTGTGGTCTTTCTGCAACCAGGCAATCCGATATGGATGTGGATGCCTTTCCCTCTTCAGCTTCAACTTTGTAACCATTTCTTCTGACACTAGATTATCAGTGCTCCCACCATCAATAATGACATCACAACATTTGTCTTCACACTTGCACCTTGTGCGAAACAAATTCTTCCTCTGTTCTGGCTCCTTCTCTTCAGTCACCAAGGCTCTTCTAACCACTAGGGCTTCTCCCCTTTCAGCATCATCTGAATGCTCAGATTGAGCCTCCTCATCTACATGCGCAACTCTTGCACGACCTTCTGGCCTTTTGTCTGTCCTTCCTTGGTATTGTGGACATTCATAGGCTCGATGCCCTTCTTCACCACATCGGAAACAAGTTCCTCTGAAACCACCTCTTCCAGGTCCTTGCCCAAATCTTCCTCGTCCTCTACCTCTTTGATCACCACCATTCTGATCACGTGGGCGGTAGAAGTTATCATTCCTCTGGCTTCGACTGGTACCCACATCTTCATTTTTCTTCTCATCCTCATTTCGGCTTCCAAAAGATCTTCCGCTACCCCTTCCGCTTTGACCTCCTCGTCCTTTTTGCTTGCTATCAAATCTCTTGTTCAGCTTCTCTTCAACTCTCAGCGAAAATTGGTAAGCATCCTCAATGGTGGCCATTCTGACCAGGCTTAACTCCTCTTGAATGCTCGGTCGTAACCCATTAAGATAACGGGCTACCTTCTCCTTGTTGGCCTCTGCATGTCCCGTTCTGATGATCATCTTGTGAAAATCTTCTGTGTATTCTTTCACAGATCTACTTCCTTGCTTCAACCCTTGCAATTTCTTCAATAGATCTAACTCATAGTCCATTGGCATGAACTGCTTCTTCAGTTTCTCCACCATGCGATCCCATCTGGTGATCTTTCCCTTTTCTCTCTTATTTCTTTCTAGTTGGACCTCTTTCCACCAGATACTGGCATGGCCCTTTAGCTTTGTTTTTGCAAACTTAACCCGATCTGGGTCCTCTACTTCTTCATACTCGAAATACTCTTCCAACTCATTGATCCAATCAATCAACTCTTCCGGGTCTAGACTTCCGGAAAAACTGGGAACTTCTACTCTAGGTCTTTTTCCGATCTTCGAAATGGCCCTTATCAGCCGCATTTGATCTTGATCAATAGCTTCTTCTTCCTCTTCTACATCTGAATCTTCCACCTCTTCTTCATCCTCACTTTCTTCTCCCCTTCTCGGGTTTACCCCTCTTCTTAACTCTCTTTGTAATGCATTTATTTGTCTCTGGAGGGCTCTGAAACCCTCAGCCGCTAATGGATCTCTTCCACCAGCATTTCTGGCACCACCTCGCCTACCACGTGCCACTCTTGGAGGCATCTTGAATATCTTGAACCCACAACCACAGTCCTGGTGCGAACTGCCTCACGATCGGCGATCTGTCCACACGCTCAAGAAAACCCGCTCTGATACCACTTGATGAGGGTGCAACCCGAGACACAGAAAATCACACAGAAAAACTAACAAATCTTATTATTTTCAAAGTATGAAATTCCTACATGCAGAGGATCTCAAATCCTCCAGTTTTGCAATACATGCAAATTACAGAAAGAAACTACAGAAATTCCCCTATTCGCAGCATGCGATCTTCTTTCCCCAAAAACTCCTAAAAGAAACAGTAACTCGCCCATAAATAGCCCGTTTCTTTGTTTGGAGCCAAAAACGGGATTCAAATTATGCACCAACTTTCGGAAGCCCTAACTCAAGATCTAACCGTCAGATCTTCAATGATAATACATTTTCGGAAAGCTCTCGCGAAGATCTCTTTCCGGAAAGTGGGGCCTAAAGGCTAACCACTTTTGTATTCCGCCAATTTTTTAGGCCCATCCGGAGCCTCTAAGTACCTCAAAATTAGCTCTGAAGATTTCACAAGGCAAAAAGCAGAAATTGAAACTTGAATAACTTTTGAACCGGAAATGCTCTTGATC
>CM021101.1:88563676-88612113 GCA_007115665.2 Sequoiadendron giganteum | reverse complement strand
AAAAATCACAACTTGCTGAAATCTTGATGTGCACCTCTAAAAATTTCAGTAGATAAACTAGATAGGCTCAACAAAAGAACCTTTAATGCACAACTTCTGAATACTAACATACTAAAATTTTCACCACACTGAAATTCATAGCTTTATAGACAACCTGCAACATATTTATTATAATTTTCTCAATATCCTCGACATATACAGCCTTAAATGCACCAATTCTAATAGTGTTGACATCAATGAAAACCACATATCAGAAACACAATGACAATATCCAATACATGTGTAATTGGTAGAAAATATTTAATTCGGGAAATATAAAGAGTTGTATAATTGATAACAAATAATATGCAATGAAACTATAATAGAAGACACAAATTAAATAAAATGTAGGCATACCTTATGCACACAATACATTGCAGTATCAACACAATAAAAGAAGGCCTACTCTCCACCCCACCATATTGGGTCATGGAGCCTCATGGGGTCTCACCGAACCTATGAGGAAAAAACATAAATTGTACACCACTTTCATCAATGGTGAAATAAATGCTTTGGCACCTGAGAATTTCCTTGAGTTGAAATCAATGTTATACATTTTTAAGAAATTGACAAGAAGTTGTTGCAATTGTAATAGAATGCAACAATTAAATAAAATCTATGCATACCTTGTGCATGCAATAGATTTCAGTTTCAACATAATAAAAGAAGGCATGCTCTCCACCCCACCATATTGGGTCATGGAGCCCCATGGGCTCTCACCAAACCCCCAAGAAAATAAATAAATTTTCCACCACTTTGATTAATGGTGAAAGAAATGCTTTGGCACCTAAGAATTTGGTTGAGTTGAAATCAATGTTATACATTTTTAAGAAATTGACAAGCAATTGTGAAAGAAGAGATGGAATAAAAGATATATAGCCTTACCTTGTATATAGATAGAATTTAGTTGCAGCTTGTACACCATGGGAAACATACGGTCATAAAGCTATTTAGCATTTTGGAGATATGTATATCTTGTATATAAATAAAATTTAGTTGTAATCTAAAATGGTTTGACTCATATATTGTTACATACAAGAAAAATTTGAAGTTTAGTGAGGTGAACATGTTTCATTGGTAAGAAATATCTAAATTACAAAATTTAAATAGTTCTATAATTTATAACAAAAAATATGTAATACACCTGCAATAGAAGAGATCAAATAAAGAAGATGCAGACATACCTTCTGCAGAGGGCATGATGTAGTATGACATGATTACATCCTACATATAAAAACGATGTGGAAGGGAATTTAGAAATGGTGGAAATTCTATATGCATGTAAATGAAGAGGGAAAATAGAAGCAGTGCAGTTACCTTAAAGAATAGAAATATTTCATGATGATGAAAATGAACAAAATTGTTGGAGATGATCCTCTTCTTTGATTCATATTGCATTGTAATTTTTTGCATGTATCCTATAGTATCTAGTAAAATAGAAAGGCGGATCTACGTATATTGCTAAAGAACCCAGTTCAAGTAAAGAATCAAGTAGTGCACACATAAAATATAAAATGAAACACAAGAAAATGAGGCATGCTCTCCACCCTACCATATTGGGTCATGGAGCCTCATGCGCTCTCACCAAACCCTCGAGCAAGAACATACATTATCCACCACTCTGATGAATGGTGAAATCAATGTTCCTTATTACACTTAACATACAACCTATCATTCAAACAACTCCCTTTTGAGGATAGAAGAAATAATAACTAAAAAAGTTCATCTAAGTTTAGATACCTATATAATGGTGCAGATTTTGTTTTCCAAGAAGATATACAGGCATTGCATGCCTTAGATGCATTTTTAGGGAGCAGATAGAAGTACAAATCACTTGTTTTGTGTTTTTTTGTATGGGGGGATAGTTGGTAAAGCAATAGAAGAGTCTTGGTGTTTCCACCATTGATCAGAGTGATGGACAATGGATTCCCCCTATGTACAAAGATGTATGTATGTCATTGATGAGGGTGCAACCCGAGACACAGAAAATCACACAGAAAAACTAAAAAATCTTATTATTTTCAAAGTATGAAATTCCTACATGCAGAGGATCTCAAATCCTCCAGTTTTGCAATACATGCAAATTACAGAAAGAAACTACAAAAATTCCCCTATTCGTAGCATGCGATCTTCTTTCCCCAAAAACTGCCTAAAAGAAACAGTAACTCGCCCATAAATAGCCCGTTTCTTTGTTTGGAGCCAAAAACGGGATTCAAATTATGCACCAACTTTCGGAAGCCCTAACTCAAGATCTAACCGTCAGATCTTCAATGATAATACCTTTTCGGAAAGCTCTCGCGAAGATCTCTTGCCGGAAAGTGGGGCCTAAAGGCTAACCACTTTCGTATTCCGCCAATTTTTCAGGCCCATCCGGAGCCTCTAAGTACCTCAAAATTAGCTCCGAAGATTTCATAAGGCAAAAAGCAGAAATTGAAACTTGAATAACTTTTGAACCGGAAATGCTCTTGATCTGATTCTTTCACCAAAGTGTTTATTATTATGTCCTGAAGCTTCCCTTAAATTTTTGTCTCCTCACGCCTTCAAATTCATACCTGCTAAAAATAGCAGTTGAGCAGAAAAAGCAGAAAAGCAGTTCTGAAAGTTGGGAATTCTTCTTCGACGAAAAGGGTATCTAGAAATGCAAAAACATCTACAAAAAAAATCTAAATGAAAGTAAATATATTTTTGGGTGATGTAGGATTGCCCTTACACCACTGGATGCTCCTGCATCAGACACCCAAGGTAATTTGAAAAGTGACTCCGTCACTTCTCAGATGGTTGAGGAAAACCCAAACGGTCAACCTCTGCCTTGGACAACCAGGATGAATCTTCCACAGGCCTTCCTTTCCACTTCACCAGATATTCTTCATATTGCCTATTTCTGGTACTCCTTCCTACACGGCTATCCAAGATTTCTTCAATCTCCTCCTTTTCTGAAGTAGGTGCTGGAATACCGCACTGTTCCATTGCTGGTACTTCCTCTGCGCCACCCTCATGATATTCTATCAAATCTGCAATGTTGAACACAGGGGAAATGTTGAATCCATCTGGCAACTCTACCTCATATGCGTTCCCTGAATCATGCCTCTTCAAAATTTTACAGGGACCGAACTTCTTCATCTTCAATTTGTTATAGGTTCCTACTGGAAACCTTTCTTTCCTCAAGTGGACCATCACTTCATCACCAATCTGAAACTCCTTATACCTCCTCTTTTGATCTGCCTTAGCCTTATACTGCATATTCATCTTGTTAATGTGTTCTTTTACCTTCTCATGCATATTCTTGATGTGTTCTGCAAAGTCTTCAGCTTCAGCACTTGTCTTCTTCTCTTGGTCCATCTTCCTCAATTCTGGAGCAGTCCTAGGACTACTTCCATACACAATCTGGAACGGTGATCTACCAGTGCTTCTATTGATAGAATTGTTGTAAGCGAATTCTACCTGGGGTAAGATCAAATCCCATCCCTTTGGTTTATCTCCTACCAAGCATCTCAGTAGGTTACCCAAACTCCTGTTCACAACTTCAGTCTGCCCATCAGTCTGGGGATGGTGTGCAGAACTAAACTTCAACTCTGTTTTCAACTTCTTCCACAAGGTCCTCCAAAAGTATCCAACAAATTTTGTGTCACGATCTGAGACTATACTCTTTGGCAAACCATGTAGCCTCACCACCTCTTTGAAGAACAAGTCAGCAATGTGGACTGCATCATGGGTCTTCTGGCATGGGATGAAATGTGCCATCTTCGAAAACCTATCAACCACCACAAATACTGAATCATTCCCTCTTTGTGTCCTTGGCAAACCAAGAACAAAGTCCATACTTATATCCTCCCACGACCTCTCTGGTACAGGTAAGGGCTGATACAACCCTGTATTCTGACTCACTCCTTTAGCCATTTGACATACCCTACAACTTTGCACAAACTTCTTCACATCTTGTGATAACTGAGGCCAATAATAATGCTCATTGATAATGGAAATGGTCTTATCCCGACCAAAATGTCCTGCCATTCCTCCACTGTGCTTCTCCTTTATCAGATTCTCCCTCATGGAACTCCTCGGAATACATAATTGACTTCCCTTAAACAACATGCCTTCTTGAATTAGAAAATCCAACCACTTTGTCCTGTCAACTGTAACAGGTTCCTTGCAAGCTTTCCAAGCCTCTGCAAAATCAGGATCATTCGGGTACAATGTCTTGAGTTCACTGAACCCAACCACCTCAATCTGCATTTCTATCAACAATGTATGCCTCCTACTTAAGGCATCTGCAACCCTATTTGACTTCCCACTCCTATGCTTTAAAACAAATGTATAACTCTGCAAAAATTCTACCCATTTCATATGCCTCTGATTTAATTTTCCCTGACTACTCAGGTACTGCAATGCTTGATGATCAGTATACATAACAAATTCCTTTGGCAACAAATAATGCCTCCATTTCTTTAATGCTTGAACTATTGCATAAAATTCTTGGTCATATACAGAGTACTTTCTCTTTGCATCATTTAACTTTTCACTGAAATAGGCAATGGGCTTACCTTCCTGGCTTAACACTGCTCCAATGGCACAACCACTGGCATCACAATCCACTTGAAACACCTTATTGAAATCCGGGAGAGCCAAAATAGGTTGTTCTGTCACCTTCTGCTTCAATAGATCAAAACTCCTTGCTGCTCCAGTGCTCCACTTGAACTCTTTTCTATCCCCTCTCATTGTTTCAGTTAGGGGTGCACAAATACTACTGAAGTTTCTAATAAACTTTCTGTAAAAACTGGCCAAACCATGGAAAGACCTCACCTCAGTAGTAGTTCTTGGGGTAGGCCATTCCAGAATAGCCTTCACCTTCTCTGGGTCCATCTTGAGACCTTCTGTCGAGACAACAAACCCCAAGTACACTAACTCCTTCTTCACAAAACTACACTTCTTCAGATTAATCAGCAATTTCTCTTCTCTTAACTTCTCAAAGACTCTACCAATATGCATTATATGCTCATCCAGTGACTTACTGAATATCAAAATATCATCTAAATACACAATAACAAAGCTTCCTAGGAACTCTTTCAGTACCTCGTTCATGAGCCGCATGAATGTGCTCGGTGCATTGGTTAGCCCAAAAGGCATGACTAACCACTCGTACAGGCCCTCTTTGGTCTTGAAGGTGGTCTTCCATTCATCTCCCTCTCGAATCCGAATCTGGTGATATCCACTCTTCAGATCAATCTTTGTGAAGTACTGAGCTCCACTCAAACAGTCCATCAGGTCATCCATCCTTGGCAGGGGAAATCTATACTTGATTGTTATCTTGTTTATGGCCCGAGAGTCTGTACACATCCTCCACTCCCCATCCTTCTTTGGTGCTAGTACTGCAGGTACTGCACATGGACTCAAACTCTCTCGAATCAAACCCTTTCTCAACAACTCCTCAACTTGTCTGTTTAACTCCTCATTTTCTGCAAGAGTCATTCTATGAGCTGCCTTATTCGGCAAACTGGCTCCTGGGATCAAGTCAATCTGATGACTGATCTTCCTCATTGGTGGTAAACCCTCAGGTACATTATCAGAAACAATATCCTGAAACTCATTCAATAACCTAGAAACTTCTACTGGAACCTTCTCACTACCCTCCTTATCCATTTTAGGAATCAATGCATAACACACACGCTCATGTTTTATGCCTTCTAAAAATTTCCTTCCATCGACATAACAAATTCTAGCACTACTGCATACCTTTTCTTCGGCCTTCTTCAGGGGTTTCAACTTATGGCGGACTCCACCCTTCATCAAGGAATAAGTGTTTGCATGGCCATCATGTACAGCTCGCCTGTCAAACTGCCATGGCCTTCCCAACAAAATGTGACATGCATCCATGGGGATGATATCACAGAGTACCTCATCATGATAGCTTCCGATCTTGAACTTCACCAGGCACTGCTCATTGACTAGAACTTTGTGGTCTTTCTGCAACCAGGCAATCTGATATGGATGTGGATGCCTTTCCCTCTTCAGCTTCAACTTTGTAACCATTTCTTCTGACACTAGATTATCAGTGCTCCCACC
The DNA here is from genome assembly GCA_007115665.2 of Sequoiadendron giganteum. NCBI lineage: Eukaryota > Viridiplantae > Streptophyta > Pinopsida > Cupressales > Cupressaceae > Sequoiadendron > Sequoiadendron giganteum. Next base: position 88,606,014 of record CM021101.1, on the reverse strand, counting down.
ATCAATAATGACATCACAACATTTGTCTTCACACTTGCACCTTGTGCGAAACAAATTCTTCCTTTGTTCTGGCTCCTTCTCTTCAGTCACCAAGGCTCTTCTAACCACTAGGGCTTCTCCCCTTTCAGCATCATCTGAATGCTCAGATTGAGCCTCCTCATCTACATGCGCAACTCTTGCACGACCTTCTGGCCTTTTGTCTGTCCTTCCTTGGTATTGTGGACATTCATAGGCTCGATGCCCTTCTTCACCACATCGGAAAAAAGTTCCTCTGAAACCACCTCTTCCAGGTCCTTGCCCAAATCTTCCTCGTCCTCTACCTCTTTGATCACCACCATTCTGATCACGTGGGCGGTAGAAGTTATCATTCCTCTGGCTTCGACTGGTACCCACATCTTCATTTTTCTTCTCATCCTCATTTCGGCTTCCAAAAGATCTTCCGCTACCCCTTCCGCTTTGACCTCCTCGTCCTTTTTGCTTGCTATCAAATCTCTTGTTCAGCTTCTCTTCAACTCTCAGCGAAAATTGGTAAGCATCCTCAATGGTGGCCATTCTGACCAAGCTTAACTCCTCTTGAATGCTCGGCCGTAACCCATTAAGATAACGGGCTACCTTCTCCTTGTTGGCCTCTGCATGTCCCGTTCTGATGATCATCTTGTGAAAATCTTCTGTGTATTCTTTCATAGATCTACTTCCTTGCTTCAACCCTTGCAATTTCTTCAATAGATCTAACTCATAGTCCATTGGCATGAACTGCTTCTTCAGTTTCTCCACCATGCGATCCCATCTGGTGATCTTTCCCTTTTCTCTCTTATTTCTTTCTAGTTGGACCTCTTTCCACCAGATACTGGCATGGCCCTTTAGCTTTGTTTTTGCAAACTTAACCCGATCTGGGTCCTCTACTTCTTCATACTCGAAATACTCTTCCAACTCATTGATCCAATCAATCAACTCTTCCGGGTCTAGACTTCCGGAAAAACTGGGAACTTCTACTCTAGGTCTTTTTCCGATCTTCGAAATGGCCCTTATCAGCCGCATTTGATCTTGATCAATAGCTTCTTCTTCCTCTTCTACATCTGAATCTTCCACCTCTTCTTCATCCTCACTTTCTTCTCCCCTTCTCGGGTTTACCCCTCTTCTTAACTCTCTTTGTAATGCATTTATTTGTCTCTGGAGGGCTCTGAAACCCTCAGCCGCTAATGGATCTCTTCCACCAGCATTTCTGGCACCACCTCGCCTACCACGTGCCACTCTTGGAGGCATCTTGAATATCTTGAACCCACAACCACAGTCCTGGTGCGAACTGCCTCACGATCGGCGATCTGTCCACACGCTCAAGAAAACCCGCTCTGATACCACTTGATGAGGGTGCAACCCGAGACACAGAAAATCACACAGAAAAACTAACAAATCTTATTATTTTCAAAGTATGAAATTCCTACATGCAGAGGATCTCAAATCCTCCAGTTTTGCAATACATGCAAATTACAGAAAGAAACTACAGAAATTCCCCTATTCGCAGCATGCGATCTTCTTTCCCCAAAAACTGCCTAAAAGAAACAGTAACTCGCCCATAAATAGCCCGTTTCTTTGTTTGGAGCCAAAAACGGGATTCAAATTATGCACCAACTTTCGGAAGCCCTAACTCAAGATCTAACCATCAGATCTTCAATGATAATACCTTTTCGGAAAGCTCTCGCGAAGATCTCTTGCCGGAAAGTGGGGCCTAAAGGCTAACCACTTTCGTATTCCGCCAATTTTTCAGGCCCATCCGGAGCCTCTAAGTACCTCAAAATTAGCTCCGAAGATTTCATAAGGCAAAAAGCAGAAATTGAAACTTGAATAACTTTTGAACCGGAAATGCTCTTGATCTGATTCTTTCACCAAAGTGTTTATTATTATGTCCTGAAGCTTCCCTTAAATTTTTGTCTCCTCACACCTTCAAATTCATACCTGTTAAAAATAGCAGTTGAGTAGAAAAAAGCAGAAAAGTAGTTCTGAAAGTTGGGAATTCTTCTTCGACGAAAAGGGTATCCAGAAATGCAAAAACATCTACAAAAAAAATCTAAATGAAAGTAAATATATTTTTGGGTGATGTAGGATTGCCCTTACACCACTGGATGCTCCTGCATCAGTCATAGTAGATGCAAAGAACATTGATACATATTGATCCCTATGTTTATTCTATTGGCAGATTCTTGAAATGGTAAGTTGTATTTTAAGTGTTATATGGAACATTGATACAACCATTGACCATAGTGATGAACAATGCAATGTGAAGATTTGGATGTATGTCATAGCATATGCAAACAACATTGATACATACTAACACACTTTTGGAATGATAAGTTGTAATTTCAGTGTTATATGGAACATTGATGCCACCATTGTTCGTAGTGGTGTAAAATCTATTTCCCCTATGTGCGGATATGTATGTATGTCATAGTAGATGCAAACACCATTGATACATATTGATCCCTATGTTTATTTTATGGTACATTCTTGAAATGATATATTGTATTTCTAATTGTTATATGCAAGTTTGATCCCTACAAAAAAAATGTAAAGAATTATCACAATCAACACTTTTGTATTTATTTTGCAAGAATCACCCCATGCAAAGAACACAAAATAACCTCCACAATAGATAATCAAACTTGCACCTTCACAGAAGCTTTCCCTCCTCACAAATGTTCGCTTTGTTTTCTGAGGTTTTAAATGGCAGGTGTTACTTACAATTAGCTAGTTTTTTGGAAGAAGATAGATTGTAATCTGATCTAATGTAGTCTACATCCAAGCACAAGAAGCTATGCAATAGAAAGGAATAGTAACACCTGACAAAGATAAAGTGACCACATATAAAAATCCTCATGGCATCATTAATAACAATTTTATGATACCATTACGCTAAGACAACACATAGATCAGGTTGAGATAGATATTTAGCTACATGTAATTTCACACATGTTCTAGATGTTGTTCCCCCTTTTTTTTTCCAAAAAGAACTTGAAAATCCTAAGCTTGAGACAATTACTTGACACAAGAACAGGCACCACATGTTTCAGTTAACAAAAGCAATTTGAATAAATGCATGGTGTTGGTCTCCAACGAGAAAACTGCAACTGTTAATTGAAATATATGTATCCATTCTTTTGTCAGGTGTTAAATTTTTTTTAACTAAAAATACAAAGGGCTATGCGATGCCAAGTAGCAATTAATTTATGTTGAGAATTTTAAGTATAGACATAAATAAAAAAACAACTACGCTATGAAAATAATAAACATAGGAAATAGTATATATGAATGTTATTTGCATCTGATGTCACATACATACATATTTGCACATAGGGATGAATGTTGGTCATGACCTGCAAAAGATGAGAAAAAAATTATCACAGCCCAAAATTTGGTACTACTTTTGTAACCATTGCCCCATGCAAAAAAACACAAAATAACCTCTAAGAACCTATCGCTCACAACTCTGATAGCATGGAAAGCCAGAGATCGACACCCACCAATGGTTGATAGAAACTTGCGTAGGATGTCTCTATGTATTCCAAGGTTTTAAATGGCAGGTGTTATTACAACCATCACCACTTCATGAAAACCATACAACAATTAATGTTGATGCCGACCAAAATTTAGCTTTGCTAGGTTTTAGTATCCATGCGCCAAGAAACCTGCCATGTTTTTCCTAGCCGGTGGACGGATGACTAGAGGCTTTAGAATCGAAAAGGCCGACTTTCCCTATCAGCACACCAAATGCTTCTAATTAAAAAAAAAAACATCCACCACCTTCTTCCTGACTAGGAGCCCAATGCTAGAATGGTTGAAAATAAACAATCCACATATACGCTTACAAAGAAAAATCTATATAGGTATATATGCATCTAAATTTTATATGTAGACAAGACACATATATAGCCATAGGTGGACTTGTTAATAGAAAAATCACCATGGGAGCAAAGGAAATAAGAATCACTTGGCATAGACCGGGACATCAAAATCACTTGGCATAGGCTGGCATGGCAATATCAATCATTTGCATCTAATTTCACATATTTACATGGCTGGACATAGGTATGAATGTTTGTGTCTAACTTCACAAATATACATATCTACACATAGGGAAATTAAAATGGAATAAAACAAAAGAAGACATTCTCTCCACCCTACCATATCCTGTAGGCTCTCATAGGCTATTACCCAAACCCTCGAGCAAGAACATACACTATCCACCACTGTGATGCATGGTGAAATCAATGTCTCTTATTAGGCTTAATATAAACCCTATTATTGTAAGAATTCCTTTTTGAGGAGGAAACAACTAACAACTATCTTCCCAAAACAATAAACATGGCAAGGATTATATGTTGTCTACATATAATTCCACATATATACATAGATCCACAAATGTAAAGGAAAATGAAACACAATAGAAGAAGCACATACTTTTTTGTGGCTATATATTTCCAAGCAAACAATTCCTATATATGCATCGTACACATGCAATAGATAAATATGCAGTTGGAAAAGAAAATGTACACCAATATATATGTATGTGGACGAAGATGCAAATATATATGCATTGATGATTGTTGTTTGATAGCTTAAAAACTGGGGAGGCTGACGAAAATTCCGAGCAAAGTTCACACATATAGTCTATTGGCTAAAAATTTCCATATAGAGGCAATAGTTGCAAATCAATAAATATTTTTTCATTTATGGTTTCCACATAGAGTCAATGGGTGCAAAGTAATAAAATATTCCAATAGCAACATTGTTTCATATATGTTATCCATATAGTGTTGATGGCCACAATAATATTTATAGTTCTAGAATTACCAAAGTAATTGAATAGTTTATGTTATTTTCCATAAGGCATTGTTGACTGTTGTTCTATAGTTGTAGCTGGTATCAAGATTATGAGCCACCACTACATGACAAGTATTTTTTGCAAACAATATGCATACATATGCACAACTAAACTTGTCAATACATGTGAAAATAAATATAGATAAGTTTAAATGAAAATATATGTGTATGTTGCCCGAGAAGAGGAAATAAACATCTCTTGGCACAACTTGTCACGACAACAATGTTTCATGTATGGGTTCCATATATTGGCAATGGTTGCAATAATAGCTTGCATTTTAAAATTACCAAAGTAATTCCATAGTTTGTGTTATTTTCAATAAGGCATTGTTCAATGTTGGGTTAAAGATTGAGTTGCACAACATACACAACAAAAATTATAGCCAATAACCTTATGATATCCATATGCAACATGACATTATGAGTGGACATGGAAAAGTAGTAGGGAGAACAATTAAGAAGCATTAGATACATATACAGACATACACACTCACACATACAAATACATTAAATTCACATATATCTACGAACAACTATATCAAGATGTTGTATGCACTAAGAACATTCAAAAGAAGATTAAAGTGACAAAAATAAAATAAAAAAATTCAATGACAGTCTGCATTTTAATATTGTGCAACAGTAGATTTTAATAAGCTGCACCCAAGAAAAATCATAGAGGATAGTCATCATTGAACATTACATATAAAATATTATAAGAAAAAATAATTTTTATGAAACTCTAATAAAATGGAAGATAACCATATGTGATGTGGCTTTATGGATGTAAAGGTAGGATGACATTTAATAGCCATGGATTTATTGGAGTGAACATTATAGCTAGCACCAATTGTGGAGAGATAAGAGTATGTGGCAATTGAAATAGACAAGAAGCAAATAACTATCTTGGTATTTAAAATAAGTCACAAATACATATAAACATTCAAATCTGCATGTATATATGCATACAAATCCATTATAGAGACATTTATCTACACATGTTCGTATCAAAATGTTGTATGCACACAAATAATTCAATTACATGCATATATACTTATGTATATGCATACATAAATATATACATGCATACAACCATATCTACAAAAATATATAAGAACAATTGTAAATATTGATACATGTGTTAAATAGGGCAACATAACTATATAACCAAACAACATAAAATAAAATGAGGAACATACAGTTAAAGTGAAACAAAACTATAAGCGACATAAACAATACAAAAGTAAAGAAGTGTATCTTTTCTTTATAAACATTATAAGTTATAAGGCATTGTCTTAATATATAACTATTTAAACGAGCAAAAAAGCAACAAAACAGAAAGGAAAGGTCTTATGGTGTAATGGGCACTCTAAAAATAAAAAAGGAAACAAATGTCCAGTCAACAAAAACTATAACAAATTTCCAAAGTCGTAATTCAACATGGTTGTTTGGCATTCAAGGTAGTACGACTATTATATCTGGAGAGTCTTGCATGGCAGGAAAAATTGCAGACAAATCTGAGAGAAACAACTTGCACTCACCTTCAAAGTTGATTCTTGCAACTTTGACTATTGTTATTTTAAGCCTTGTTTATGAATTATAGGTTTGAGTTTTAATAAGAACAGTGAAAAAAAATGAGGTGTAGGTGAAAACATTGATAATAGAATCAATAGTCCTTGCATTAGAAGACTCGTATTGCAACATATAAAGCTCTTTTGCTGACATCTATAGTAAGCTTTTTGCAGCCTCATAAAAAAAAATAGCCCAAATCTCACCCGTGTGGTCTTCTATCTTTAGCTGTAATAAATATCAAAAGTCACAATCAACTACTATTGTTTAGCATTTAGGGTTGTACCACATGTTTTTGGTAGTCTCTTCACACCTTTTCTTGTATTTTCTTCCATTAGCCTGCAACAGACATGCATCGTAACAAAATTCTTCATTTTTAATATATTTAACTCTTTCCCTGATAGTAGCCTACAAAGTTTCTGGCAAGCAAAGAAAATGATCCAAGATATATCCAATAGTGACCCCGCCATTTTCCAAAGAAATATTTTGAGGCACTATATGGGAGGGCTCAACGGTAGGTGGCTCAACATTTCCTTGTTGGATCAAGGGTTGTTCTTCTAGAATGTCAGGATTTATGTAAAGAAAAGCCCTTGCGGTTGTATTCAAAATAGTTCCATTGAAATATCCAACATGCACATTTTTAATAGCAAGTATGACAACCGAACCAGGGATGTACAACCTTTCCATCTCGGTACCCTTTGATTCCCAATTTGGGCCCCACAAATTAGCATCAATGCAAGAGGATGACAAATCAATAAGTTTCACAGTTTTGCGAAACATTTTAGACTGATCCTTCCTTTGAATAGTTGATACATTTCCTACATGCACCACAACTCCAATAATTTCAATCAAAGCGTTATTATTGTAGTTTGTAATTTCATTTATTGGGATGAATTTAAATACTTTATCTCGTACAAAGGGCTCAAGGTCAAAGAATTTCAATGTCGAGTTTTGATCCAAAATAATTTCCATTTGTCTATTCAACTTATTAAATTTCATTTCTGCTTGTCTGATTGAGACCTTTGACACATAATAAGTGTGGCCCACCTGAACCCTATCATAATGCAATTTTTCTATGTCATTATAGCGATTGATTCATATTTATGTTCCCTCATCATCAATAATGTCAAAGTTGAATACTTGGTCCTTGCACCTTTATTTATTATAATGGTTCATATCCCTTTTAGTTGTTACCCGACCTTTTATTGTCCATTTGGTTTGGTAAATATTTAGGCCTTTAACAAGGTTTATATTTGCAGGAGCACTATGTTGTGTTGCAGATGTATGAATCCCAAATGTTGAGGCTCATTTGGATGGGGAGGGCAATTCACAACCCATTATTTGTTCTTCTTGATCTCTAAACAAATATCTAGTTTTTCTAATTAGCTGACAATCTAACATTTTGACACCTAAGGACAATATGAAAATCGCCCTGGAACCAAATGCAGATTAAATATTAAAAAATTTGGTCCCCACAAATAAGAAAGCATACAAGTGCAAGTATTGCAAAACAATAGCCACCCTTGATTCCCATAGCTTCCTACACAGATAGTTTGTCAAGCACAAGATGGAACCTATTTTCAATGCCCCTATAAAAAAAAGTTCATTGTATTTTGCAAGAAAAGTCCCTATTTGAATGTGGGTTCCATCAAAGAGGACAACTTTGTAGTGGTCGACCAAGCTTTGATCGCCTCCTATTTTTTGGAAAGACTTTAGCTGAAGTACCAGAGATGAGACAACATCTCCAGCATCAATAGATTATATCTCATGTTGCAGTCAAGGCTAGACATACATTTGTATACTACAAGGAAGTTTTACTCAGCCAAGGCAAAGCAATCAGATGTTCAAGGCTACAAGAAAACTCTAGAAAACAAAATCAAGGGAAAGAGACAACACACAATGAATCAATTATTGGTATCTGATAAACAAGGAAACATATAGAAATTTTGACACATTTGAAAATTGCAACCATTTTTTTCCTAACACATTGGTCACTCGCAAATGGCTAGCAAATAAAAAGGAAAAGGAAACATAAAGATTTTGAATATAAATTAGTTAGAATATATATCACAACTGTTAATTCAAATGAAGCATATTCACAGTTCGGTGGATGCACATTCCAAAGTGTCCATATAATTTTCAATAGCAAAAAAAAAACAAGGAACAGACTTACGAGACTACTACCTGAGAATTGTTCATCAACCTAGGGAGAGCCAAATTTGACTAACATTGCTAGGTGTGCTCTTTTAAAATTTGAGAGTTGCAACACCGGCTATTGACTACAAGCTATATACCACAACAACACGAGGGCCAAATGTTCAATTAAAGCAACAAAGACTGAGAAGAACCATGACCAAAACACATACAAGAAATATGAAACACCAATAAAATGACAACCATCAAGATCTTCAAAACACAACATTATCTCTCAATTTTATTGTACACACATTAACAATATAACAATAAAGGATTAATTTAAAAAAGGGTTCAATGATTCATATAACACTTAATATATAGTTTATTATTCAAATTTTGTATGTTTCAAATTTTTTTCTAGAGACATCAACAATACGAGAAAAAAAAAAATTTAAATAAAGGCTTGAATGTTACATATAACACAGTTTAATATTCAGTTTAGCATTGCAAGAATGCCTTATTGAGGCTCAAACAAATAACAACTACTTTCCCAAAATAATAAACATTGGGTAGAGTATGTATGTACATTGTTTACATATACTTTGACATAGATACATATCTACACATAGGAAAATTTAATATTATTTCATTTATGGCTTATATTTTATGGAGGTGGTTGCAACACAATAAAATAGTCTATGTTGTTTTCCATAAGGCATTGTTAATTGTTTCTCTCTAGCTTTGGCTATATTGTTTCATTTTCAATACACAATAAAATAGTAAATGTTATAGATTTTATGTTGTTATCCAAAAGGAATTGTTGACTATTGCTACAACTCATCTGATTTCCCCTATGTGCAAAAATCTACATATGTAAAATTAGATGCAATAAACATAATTATATAACAGTTAGAATACATTTTTTTCTTCCAAGGATGTCCCAACAGAATAAAGATATGGATCAATATGTATCAATGTTCTTTTCATCCACTATGACATACACACATTCCTACACACAGGGGAAATACATTGTCCATCACTGCGATCAAATGTCTGTACAATTTTTGATAAGGAATTGTTGGTTGTCATCCTGTGGCTTTACTTGCTATCACAACTATGAGCAAGGAGGGAATGCTTCTATGAAGGTGCAAGTTCGATCATCCATTGTCAAGCTACTTCCAAGCTGGGAGGAGGTATTTTTTATGTTTTTTACCATCGGGTGGTAGTTGCAAAAGTAATAAAAAAGTGTTGGCTATGATAATTTACTGCCCATTTTTTGTAGACTCTCAAGCAAGCATGGATCAAAGAGAAAGCAAGTAGTAAGAGGTACACTTGAACCAAGCGGGAAGAAGTGCATATTGAAAAAACCCTTTGTATTTCTAGTTGTTCTTATATATACCTATGGACATGGTTGTATGCATGTATACATGAACACATATACATGCAATATAATTTTCTCAATGCATACAATATCTTGATACAGTTGTGTGTAGACATATGTGTCTGTAATGCATTTCTATGTGTGAGTGTGTATGTATGTATATGCATTTTCTACATGTATCTTTTAGGCTATGCGTTTATGTATATATAGATATGTCCAATTTTTTAATATCAATATAGTTATTTTTTTTTTGTCTATTTCAATTGCCACATACTCTTATATCTCCATAATTCTATTCACTATTTTGAATGTGGGTGTGTATGTGTGTATATGCATTTTCCACATGTACTGCTAAAGCCAGAGTAAATCAGGAATTACCTATGGGAAATAGTGCAGACTGTCACCGTAGGCCACACAAAAATAGCCAACAATGTTGTATCAAGAATAGCATGAATTGTTTTATTACTTTGCAACCGTGGAAACCATGGCTCGTAGACACAAACCATACAATAATTAATGTTGATTCCAACTTGCATTCAATTTCACTAGCCTTCTCTATTGACATGGCAACCATGTTCAATATTAAAAATAAAAAATTCCACCACTCTTTTCCCCAATCAGGAGCCTGAAATATATACACACAAAAGTATGTCTTTCTTTTGTTGCGTTTCATTTTTATTTTCTTGTGTGCAAATATGTATGTATGTGAAATTATATGTAGATAAAATTCATATATACTCATCCCCCTATTCATTGTTTTTGATAGGATAGTTGTTATTTTTTTAGTCCTCAAAAGGAATTCTTACAATAATAGGCTTTATATTAAGCATAATAAGAAACATTGCTTGCCACATATAATGTGATCAAAAGATTTTTGAAGTTAGGGAAATATCATAAATTGTTTGATTACTTCAGCTTTGGCTTTATTGTTCCATATTCGATTCACAACACAATAGTAAATGTTATAGAGTTTATGTTGTTTTCCACAAGGCATTGCTAACTATTGGTCTATAGATTTGGCTATATTGTTTCCTTCCTGATAAGATGCTATTGAAAAATAGAATTTGCTAGGTTTTTGTTGAAACTAATATTATTTTATTTAAGGTGTGAGTGTGTATTTATGTATATGAATTTTCTACATGTATCTTTGAGGTGATGTGTTTAACTTATTGATATTTGAGCTATTTATGTGTCATGTACCTTTTTGTTTGCTAGCCATTTGGGAGTAGCCTATGTTCTATGGGAAAAATGGTTCCAATTTTCAGATGTGTCAAGATTTCCATGTTATTTCTTCTTTATATTCAACAAAAAATATTATTTTGTTTGCCTCTTGCTACAAAACCTTATTGAAAATGAAACAATATATCATTTTTAACAGTCTCTTATCAAAAATGAAACAGTATACCCTAAGCTAGAGAACAACAATTAGTAATGCATTATGGAATCAACATTGTTTGCATCTACTATTTGCATCTACTATGACATACATACATATTTGTTCATAGGGGACATACATTGTATATCACTCCAATCAATAGTGTAATTACCAAGAATTTTTTATTTCTTTTAGAAACCAGGAAGATGTGCATTTGAAGCAAGCAGGAAGAGGTGCAGAAGGAGGTGCATATTGGAAAAACCCTTTCTAGAGTATTTCAAAAACAATTTATGTTCTTTTCCATAGGACATGGTTGATTGTTGTTCTCTAGCTTAGGGTATATTTCTTCATTTATGGTGTTCATGTAGCCACAATGGTTGGAAGACAATAGTGTTTGTTTTTGCATTGGATTATTATTGTGAATTGTTGTGTTTTGTGGGTTTTCTCATTTGGGTCACTATTGAAACCAATATAGTTTTGAAAATAGTTTATGATATTTTCCATAGGCCATTGTTGATTGTTGTTATCTAGCTTAGGGTAGATTTTTTCATATATAGTCTCCGTGTAGCCATGGTGGGTGGAAGGCAATGTCGTTTGGTTATGCATTTGATTGTGGGTATGTGCAGGATCATAATGGAAAAAATAGGCTCTCAAGTGGCAATGAAAATTTAGAAAATTAGAGTTAGGAAATTTGACGTAAAAATTTAAATAAGTTATCTATATTATTTCAAAAATATCTAAGAATAGAATATTTAGCAAATTGAATGTAGTTTCTAAACTACTAGGTTTATTTTAAAAACAAATCTATTTGGTGAAAATTTGAAATTTCAATGCAGTAGTACTTCAATTTCAGGGAAAAAATAAGTAGGCATCTCTCTGACTACCCTAACCACAATAAAATGATAATATTTTTTTATAAGATTTTAGATATAAGTAGAGGACTCATGTCCTAGTGTGATGCACATTTTTTTTGTAATTTTTTCCAAGTAAATAATTAATTATGATTTTTTTTATTACAACTTTTTAAAAATATTAAAACTCGTACGTTTGACCACCTTAACTTGGTCAAAACTTCATGAAATTCATTTTTTTTTAATCCTATAGTATGTGAAGCATAGAATGTGACACATGTTTCAGATTCAAAAAATGTGATACCATTTGAAAGCTATAGATTGTTTTCAATCAGCCTATCAATTAGGACTTTAGTTGTAAGTCAAATAGAAAATGAATAGTAATTATTTATTAAATTAAAAGTAAAGCATAATTTATATTGGTGGAAAGTTGAGAATCTCCTTCAAAAAACCTTTTTGTTGCATCAATTTTGGGTAAAAAAAAAGGTCGTCAGCCACATGGGCCATCATATCACTTACATATCGTCACTTTTTGGCCAATCATGATCTTGCACATACCCTTGTTATAGTGAAATGTTATGTTTTTGGGTTTTTTCGATTGGGTCACTATTGAAACTAATATAGCTTCATTTATGGTTCGTGTTTTGCAGAGAAGGTTTTCAATGCATTTGTTACTATGATTTTTTTATTGTTGTATGGTTTATGTGTAGTGGAAATGGTTGTAAGTAGCACATGCCATTTAAAACCTCCAAAAACATAGTGAACGTCTACGTAATTTTCAACAAGTCATTGTTGGGTGTGGTTCTGTCGCTTTACCTTCTCTCAAAGATGTGAATGAGTAGGGAAAGATTCTGTGAAGGTGCAAGTGCAATTATCTATTTTGGATTTTTTATGAAGGTGGTTGCAGGTTACTTTATGTTTTTTGCATGTCGTGACGATTGCAAAAGCAATCATTTTGTTTTGTAAGTTTCAGTGTAGATTTTATTTTGCAAAGATATTTGTAGGAATTGCATACCCTGGATGCATTTGTGGGAATCTATTGTGTAGATATATATACACAAAAAGAATCTGTGGGAATGTAATGATATACATTTTATGTTGATTTCCATAGGGAATTATTGGTTTTCGTGTGGTGCTGATGGTTGCAAGGAAAACACTGTTGAACAATGCCATGTGCAGATTTGGATGTATGTCATAGTAGATGCAAACAAAATTGATACATTCTGACACATTGTTGGAATGATAAGTTGTATTTTGAGTGTTATATCAAACATTGATGCCACCATCTCTATAGACCTTTTTCCTTAAATAGCCTCAAAACGCTTTTCAACACATTGTATGTACGAAAATGCTTATTTTCCTATGTGCAAATATGTATGTATGCGAAATTAGATGTAGACAACATTCATATATACATGTTCCCATGTTCATTGTTTTTCAAGGATAGTTGTTATTTGTTTTGTCCTCAAAAGGGATTATTACAATAAAAGGCTTTATTTATTTCAGCTATTTATGTGTCCTTTACCTATTTGTTTACTAGCCATTTGGGAGTAGCCTAGGTTTTCAATGGGTTTCTTACTGTGATTTTTTTATTGTTGTATGGTTTCGGTGTAGTAGCATTGGTTGAAATTAACACTTTCCATTGAAAACCTCATAAAACATAGTGAATGTTTGTGTAATTTTCAACAAGGCATTGTTGGTTGTGGTTGAGTGTACTCTACAAAGGACTATATTGTTTGTTGAAACCAATATTGTTTGATTTCTGATGCATTGTTGGAATATTGTTGATGCCAACCAACATTTAATTTCATTGGCCTTCTCTATCCACATGGCGAGAAATCCACAACCTCCTTCCCAACATGCGCCAAGCGCCATCTGCCACCTTTTTTCCCAACCGTTGGGTACACTTAAAAACTGGGAATGTTGACAAAATTCTAAGCAAAGTTCACACGTGCACCACCATCTTTTCCCACCACCATCGAAAGGCTTAAAAACTAGGAAGGCAAACAACAACTCTGGCCAAAGTTCACACATATAGCCTATTGGCTAATTATCATTTTATCTAAAAAATGATGAATTTTTAAAACTATTGAATTACATATATTTTAAAATATTAAAAACATGATAATTTAATCACACATATATATGCATTGTTGATTGTACTCTACAAAGGAATATTTTTTGATTTATGGTTCGGCTTGTGCAACGATGGTTTTTGATAGGTTTGTTACTGTGAGATTTTTATTGTTGTATGGTTTCCGTGTAGTGGCAATGGCTGTAAGTAACACCTGCATTTAAAACCTTAGGAAACATAGAAAATGTCTACATAATTTTCAACAAGGAATTGTTTGGTGTGCTTCTATGTATTTACCTTCTATCAAAGCTCTAATTGAGGAGGGAAAGCTTATGTAAATGTGCAACTGCAATTATCTATTATGGAATTTTTGTGAAGGTGGTTGGAGGCTATTTTGTTTTTTTTGCATGGTATGATGATTACAAAAGAAATCATTTTGTTTTGAAAATTTCGGTGTAGATTTTGTTTTGCAAGAACATATGTAGGCATTGCATGCCTTGGATGCATTTGTGGGAATCTATTGCATAGATATATATACACACAAAAATAATGTGTGGGAATGTGATGATATACAGTTTATGTTGATTTCCATAGGGAATTGTTGGTTTTCATGTGGTGCCAATGCTTGCAAGACAAACAATAATGAACAATACCATGTGTTGATTGAGATGTATGTCATAGCATATTCAAACAACATTGATACATTTTGGCACATGGATAGAATGATAAGTCATATTTTGAGTGTTATATCAAACATCGATGACACCATCTCTATAGAATGTTTTCCTATAATTACCTCAAAGAGATTTTCAACACATTGTATGTGGAAAAATGCTTCTTTTCCTGTGTGTAGATATGCATGTATGTGAAATTAGATGTAGACAACATTCATATATACTCGTCCCCCTATTTATTCTTTTTCTAGGATAGTTGTTATTTGTTTTGTCTCAAAAGGAATTCTTACAATAATAGGCTTTATATTAAGCATAATAAGAAACATTACTTGCCACATACAATGTGTTGAAAAGATTTTGAAGTTAGGAAAATATATCATAAACTGTTTTATCACTTAAGCTTTGGCTATATATTGTTTCATATTCGATTCACAATGCAATAATATATGTTGTAGAGTTTATGTTGTCGTCTAGAAGGCATTGTTGACTGTTGGTCTAAAGATTTGGCTATATTGTTTCCTTTCTGATAAGATGTTGAAAAATAGAATTTCTTAGGTTTCTACTGAAACTAATATTGTTTTATTTAAGGTGTGAGTGTGTATGTCTGTACATTCTTTTTCTACATGTAACTTTGAGGCGATGTGTTTAACTTATTGATATTTGAGCTATTTATGTGTCCTTTACCTTTTTGTTTGCTAGCCATTTGGGAGTAGCCTAGGTTTTCAATAGGTTTTTTACTGTGAGTTTTTAATGGGTGTGTGGTTTCCATGTAGTGGCAATGGCTGTAAGTAACACTTGCCATTTAAAACATTGGGAAACATACCGAATGTCTACACAATTTTCAACAAGGCTTGTTGGGTTTGGTTCTGTGACTTTACCTTATATCAGAAGTGTGAGTGAGGAGGTCAAGCTTCTATGAAAGTGTAAGTGAAATTATCTACAGTAGAATTTTTGTGAAGGTGGTTGGAGGTTATTTTATGTTTTTTGCAAAAGAAATCATTTTCTTTTGTAAATTTTGGTCTAGATTTTGTTTTACAAGAACATATGTAGGCATTGCATGACCTAGATACATTTGTAGGAATCTATTGCACAAATACATACCATCCAAAACCATCACCACAAAAAGGAAAACTATAAATCAAACAATATTAGTTTCAACAAACAATATAGCCCTTTGCAGAGTACAATCAACAATGTGTATATATGTGCATCAAACTTTAGTTATATATATCAGTGTAGCTTTTGTTTTGTAGCTGCATATATATGTATTACATGTGGTGGATGCATATGTAAGAATCAGTTGCTTGGAAATATATATACACAAAGAGTATGTCTTTATTTTTTTGTGTTTCATTTCTCTTTCACTGTGTACAAATATATATCTATGTGAAATTAGATGTAGAAAACATTCATATATACTGCTCGCCATGTTTGTTGTTTGGGCAAGCTGAAGTTAAATACGTGTTTTTAGTTATTATTTCTTTCAGGCTCAGAAAAAGAGTTCTTAGAATGATAGGTTGTATAGTAAGTGTAATAAGGAACATTGATTTCACCATTAATCAGAGTGGTGGATGATGTATGTTCTTGCTCAAGGATTTCGTGAGAGCCCATGAGGCTCCATGACCCGATATGGCAAGGTAGAGATCACGCCTCATTTTGTTGTGTTTCATTTTATTTTACCTATGTGGAGATATGTATCTGTGTGAAAATTAGATGTAGACAACATTTATATGCACAACAACCTCTATATTAAGTGTAATAAAAAACATCGATACCACCATTGATTACGATGGTGGACAATGTATGATGGTCTACCACTATAATCAATAGTGAGACCAATATTTCATCTCACACTTAATATACAACCTGCCATTCTAAGAAATACTTATTAAGGCCTAGATAAAAAATAAATATCCTCAAAGACACACAAAAACAACCAATAATGGGGTATGTGCAGGATCATCATGGAAAAATAAGCCCTTAAGTGGCGATGAAAATTCAGAAAATCAAAGTTAGGCAACTTGATGTAAAAATTTGAATAATTTATCTGTATTATTTCAAAAATATGTCAGAATAGAATCTATAGTAAATTGAATTAAATTTCTAAACTACTAGGTTTATTTTTATTTTTTTAAATCTATTTGGTCAAAATTTGAAATCTCAATGCAGTAGTACTTAAATTTCAAGGAAAAAAAAGAAGTAGGTGTCTATCTAACCACCCTAACTACAGTAAAATGATAATATTTTTTAATAAGATTTTAGAAATAAGTAGAGGACCCATGTCCCAATGTGATGCATATTTTTTTGTAATTTTTTCCCAAGTAAATAATTAATTACGAATTTTTTATTACAACTTAAAAAAAATATAAAAACTCGTATGTTTGACCACCTTAACTTTGTCAAAACTTCATGATTTTTTTTTTTAATCCTATAGTATGCAAAGCATAGAATGTGGCACATGTTTCAGATTCAAAAAATGTGATACCGTTTGAATGATATAGATGTTTTTCAATCAGCCTACCAATCAAAACTTTAGTCGCAATTCAAATAGAAAACGAATAATAATTATTTATTAAATTAAAATTAAAGCATAATTTATATTGGTGGAAAGCTAAGAATCTCCTTTAAAACCCTTTTCATTTCACAAATTTTGGGTAAACAAAAATCTTCAACCACATGAGCCATCATATCACCTACATATCGCCACTTTTTGGCCCATCATGATCCTGCACATACCCAATGCTTTATCAAGAAGAATTATATGATCTATTTTATTACTTTGTAAACATCACCACTACATATAAACCATGAATCGAATAATTTATTCAAGGCCACAAAACAACAATCAACAATGCCTTATAGAAAATAGCATAAACTATTTTATTACTTCAACAAGTATTAAATGCAAGCTCTAGAAAATTGGAATGTAACATATCAACCTATAAGAGAAATAGGTATGTACCTTTGAGTCATTCTATTATAGAATAATTTAATTGCAGACATATTATTATAAGTAAAACTAGTAATATCATCTTGATTGAACCTCAAAGTCTTTATTCTGAAATTCCATGACTAAATCTTTCACTCTCAGCACCTTGTTATGCTAATTAACTAGCATATGAACCATGAGTGGAATTCATGTTAATGACAATTATATATTAAGAAAAAATTATTTAGAAAGGAAAACAAAACATTCATATTTATTATTTTGAGAAGATAGTTGTTATCTGGGAAGATAATATGTATCTATGTGAAAATTAGATGCATACAACATTTATATACACAACAACCTCTATATTAAGTGTAATAAAAACATCGATACCACCATTGATTATGGTGATGGATAATGTATGATGGTCTGCCACTATAATTAATCGTAAGACCAATATTTCATCTCACACTTAATATACAACCTGCCATTCTAAGAAATCCATATTAAGACCTAGACAAATAAGAACTATCCTTAAAGACACAAAAAAATTAGCCAATAACACCTTATCAAGAAGAACATGAACTATTTTATTACTTTGCAACCATCATCACTACAGAAAAACTATAAATCAAATAATTTATTCAAGGCCATAGAACAAGAATCAAAAATGCCTTATGGAGAATACCATAAACTGTTTTATTACTTCAAAATGTATTAAATGCAAGATTTGGAAAGTGGGAATGCAACATATCAACCAATAAGAGGAAAAGGTATGTACCTTTTAGTCATTCTACTATGGAATAATTAAATTTTGGACATATTGTTATAAGTAAAACTAATAATATCATCTTGATTGAACCACAAGGTCTTTATTCTAAAATTTGATGACTGAATCTTTGACTCTCAATACCTTGTTATGCTAATTAACTATCATATGAACCATCAATGGAAATTCAAGTTAATGAGAATTATATATTAAACAAAACAATATTTACAAAGGAAAATAAAATATTCATATTTATAATATAGCCTTTTCAATAGGACCCTATAAAAAATGAAACAATATCAAACAATATTTGTATTTTGGTTTCAATAGTGACCCAAATTCCACAACCCATGAAAACAAAAATTCACAGTGATAAACCCATGCAAAACCATAGACACAAAACATGAACCACAAATGAAACAATATAGTCTCTTCTCAACAACACCCTATCAAAAATCAAAACAATATAGCATTTGTAACAATACCTTATCAAAAATGAGACAATATAGCCTAAGCTAGAGAAAAAAAATGAACAATTCAGGTTGTGGAAATCAACTTAAACTGTATAATGCTAGCTTAGAAACCCATGCAAAAATATAGTCTTTTCTCAACATAACCTTATCAAAATTTGAAGCAATATAACATTTCAAACAAGACCCTATCAAAAATGAAAATAATATCAAACAATATTTGTTTCAACAATGACCCAAATGGTGAAAACCACATAACACAAAAATTCACAGTGACAAACCCATGCAAAACCATAGCCACAAAATGTGAACCATAAACGAAAAAATATTCTTTTTAACAAAAAATATAGTCTTTTCTCAACAACACCTTATCAACAATTGGAACAATATAGTCTTTTCAACAACACCTTATCCAAAATAGGACAATATAGCCCAAGCTAGACAACAACAATCGACAAAAAACTGTATAATGTTAACAATTTTATTGGGTTGTAACCATAGCCACAAAATAGGAGCTATGAATTAAACAATATTGGTTTCAGCAATGACCCAAATGGAAAAGCCCACAAAACACAAAATATCACAGTGCTAGAGAACAACAATGAACAATTCTTTATGCAAATCAACATAAATTGTATTACGCTAGCTTACAAACCCATGCAAAAATATAGTCTTTTCTCACCAACACCTTATCAGAAGTTGAAACAATATAGCCTTTCCAACATGACTCTATCAAAATTGAAACAATATCAAACAATATTCGATTCAACAACCACCTAGATGGAGAAACCCAAAAAAAAAAAATCGCAATGACAAACCCATGCAAAACCATAGCCACATAACATGAACTATAAACGAAATAATATTGCTTTTAACAAACAATATAGTCTTTTATCAACAACTACTTATCGAAAATTGGAACAATATAGCCTTTTCAGCAACACCTTATCAAAAATAAGACAATATAGCCCATGCTAGACAACAACAATCAACAAAAAATGTATAAGGTTAACAATTTTATTACGTTGCAACCATAGCCATAAAAAAAAAGCCATAAATTAAACAATATTGGTTTCAACAATGACCCAGATGGAAAAACACACAAAACACAAAAATTCACAATAACAAACCCATCCAAAAATATACTCTTTTCTCAATAGTACCTTATCAGAAATTGAAACAATATAGCCTTTTCAACAACACCTTACCAAAAATCAAACAATATAGCCTAACATTAACTATTTTATTTCGTGGCAACCATAATTCACACTGCTAGAGAACAACATTGAACAATGCCTTATGGAAATCAACATAAACTATATAATGCTAGCTTACAAACCCATGTAAAAATATAGTCTTTTCTCACTAGCACCTAATCAGAAGTTGAAACAATATATCCTTTTCAACAAGACCCTATCAAAAATGAAACAATATCAAAAAATATTCATTTCAACAACCACCTAAATGGAGAAACTCATAAAACATAAGAATTCACAGTGACAAACCCATGCAAAACCATAGCCACAAAATGGGAACCATAAATGAAACAATATTGCTTTTAACAAACAATATAGTCTTTTTCTCAATAACATTTTATTGAAAATTGGAACAATATAGCCTTTTCAACAACACCTTATCGAAAATAAGACAATATAGTCCAAGCTAGACAACAACAATCGACAAAAGTTGTATAAGGTTAACAATTTTATTGCATTGCAATCATTGCCACAAAACAAAAGCCATAGATTAAACAATATTGGTTTCAACAGTGACCCAGATGGAAAAACCCACAAAACACAAAAATTCATAGTAACAAACCTATCCAAAAATATACTCTTTTCTCAACAGTACCTTATCAAAAATTGAAAGAATATAGCCTTTTCAACAACACCTTATCAAAAATCAAACAATATAGCCTCAGCTAGAGAACAATAATAAAAAATTCCTAATGGAAATCAACATAAATTGTATAACATAAAATATTTTATTCTGGTGTAACCATAACCACAAAATGAAAGCTATAAATCAAACAATATTGGTTTCAACATTGACCCAGATGAAGAAACCCACAAAACAAAAAAAGTCATAGTGACAAAACCATGCAAAACCACATACAATATAGTCTTTTCACAACAACGCATTATGAAAAATCAAACAATATAACCTAAGCCAAAGAACAATAATCAACAATGCCTAATGGAAATAAACATAAATTATATAACATTAACTATTTTATTTCATTGCAACCATAACCACAAAATGGAAGCCATAAATCAAACAATATTGATTTCAACAATGACCTGGATGGAGAAACCCACAAAACACAAAAATTGATAGTGACAAACCCATGCAAAACTATAGCCACAAAACGTGACCCATAAATGAAATAATATTCGTATTTACAAAAATATAGTTTTTCCTCAACAACACCTTATCGAAATTTGAAACAATCAACAATACCTTACTGAAAATGAAACAATATAGCCTGCCACAAACCATGAACCACAAATGAAACAATATCGCAAAGGGTTTTTTCAATATTCACCTCTTCCCGCTAGCTTTCTCTCCAACACTTGCAAAAAATGGGCAAAAAATTATCACATGCGATACTTTTATTTTGCTTGTGCAACCATTGCCCCATGCAAAAAACACAAAATAACCTCCAACCACCTTCAAAGAAGCTAAACAACACTTGATCCAACTTGCACCTTCACAGAAGCTTCCCTCCTTGCTCACAGCTATGATAGTAGGTATAGAAATAGAAATGAGACCCAATAATGCCTTATCAAAAATTGCACAAACATTTGCTATGTTTCCCGAGGTTTTAAACGATAGATTTTATTACAACCTTTGCCAGCACACAAAAACCATACAACAATTAATGTTGATGCCAACCAACATTTAAGTTCAGTGGCCTTCCCTATCCACGTGGTGGAAAATCCGCCACCTCCTTCTTGCCACCATCTGCCACCTTTTTTTCCTGACCGCCGAAACGCTTAAAAATCAGGAAGGCTGGCGAAAATTTTGACCAAAGTTCACACATTTTTCCTAACCACCGAAAGGTTTAAAAACTGGGAAGGTTGATGAAAATTCTGACCAAAGTTCACACAAATAGCCTATCGACTAATTATAGAGAGAAAGGATTAAGTATTGACGTAATTAAATAAGTATTAGTTTATTTAATTAATAAAAGGAAGAATAAAATGGAAAATGAATTAATTAAATAATTAAAATTATTTAATTAATAGAAGAAAAGTGACTTTAGACCATAATCAAATAATTAAAACTATTCAATTACGTGGGGAAGAAGGGAAATCAATGTGAAAAATGGCATCTGTTGGCTTAGGAAAATTTTCAGTGTCTACAATCTCATTGTACAAGATTATGACACATATCAAGATGTTGTCTAATCCTATCTCACAACTTTCCTTTATAAGAAAGACATCATGTGTACATGCATTTCCATATTCATTTTGGCTGCAATATTCAATATGGTAATCTTGCATCCATAATCATACCATGATATTTCTGCCATTTCTCTCTTGTGGAAGTTATTTTTTCTTGTAGGTGATCTCGGGGTGTTGAGGAGTTTAGCATAAACTCCTACAAAAGGGACCATTGAAGAGAAGAGGATGAATAAGAAATATTAAGGGATGACAATGAGTTAGATGAGGAATAACAAGATACTCAACAAACAATTTCTTGTCATGCACTTGTTGGAGTTAGTGCCCCATAAACTCTCAATGTGGTGGGTTTCCTAAAGAAGGATAGGTTAAGTATTGAAATATTCAAGAAGTATTCACAACCTCATTAACATGAAGTTAGCTACTTGAATGGATTATTTTTTATATCTTGCTCTAGAATTTTAGGCCTCAAATTACAAATAGAGGTATTATTAGTTACTCAGTAAAATAACATAGTATTAAATTGATTGTAAGAGAATATTGACTTGATTACCTAATGTTTTCTAGTTATATGGGTGGAACTAATATATTGTTTGGAGTAGAGTGCCTCACTACATTAGGAATAATTGAGATGAACTTCTAGAAAATATTCATGATATTTCACTCAGAAGGTAGGAATGATACACAATGGTGTTTTTGGTCATGTGGATATATATTTCACTTGTAAGAATTTTACTATGTACTAGGTACTTTTAGGAATATTTTATAAAAATAAAGTTTAAGACATTTAAAAAATTTAAGGAGTTTAGGAATCTAGTTGAGAATTAGACCAATGAGAAAATAATATTTTTAAGGATGAATAATGATGGTGAATTTTGATTAAAGGATTTTAAGAAATTATATGAACACAATTTAATTATGAAACAAATGATCAATCCTTATACACGACAATAGAACAAAGTGGTTGAGAGGTTGAATATAATCTTGTTGGATCAATCTAAAAATATGTGAAGTAATGTTGGTCTAGAATGAGAGTTTTTCCAAGGTTGAATCAATAAGTATTGCATGTTACTTGAAAATAGATCTCTTATGTTTGTGCTAGAAAATAAACACCATATGTAATGTGGACTAAAAAAGAAAACTAGTTTTAATACCTTTGAAGATGTTTTTCTACGAGAAATCTATTTAGGTTTTATACAAGAAATTATCTTTAGCTCAGTTTCAAGGAATTTTTATTTTTATTTTATGGGGTATGTGAAAATTTTAAAGACTACAAATGTTAGAATCTTGAAACATTGAAAGTTCTTTGTTCTAGGGATGCCAATTTAAGAAAGCTTAAAGTTTTATCTAGGAAATACAAATAAAAAGAGAACAATAGGGAAAATGTGTATTTTGAATCAAAAGTAGTTTAGTAGAATGCATTTGAATTTGAGTTCTTAAGTGGATATGATAGTGCGGAAGAATACAAGGTTAGCATGCTTGGCACACAATTTGGAGATAATTAGGGTACATATTTTATAATAAATTCTTCACTAGTAATTGTGAGAAGGTTTACAAGGCAATAAAGATAACTTGATAGGTATAGTCCACCATATTTTCATTATTATTTTTCTTTTAACTTGTAGTAACCGTGAACCATGTTTTTTGAAAGATCTCACTTTCAAAGAGAAGCCTTGGAATAATTTCTCTGAAGAAGAGATGTTCACATTGAATAAGTGTAGGACTTGGGACTTGGTATACTTCATTGAGGATATAAAATCTATTAGTTGTAAGTGGGTGTTCAAGAATAAGTTTAGATAATATGGATCACTTGATAAATACAAGGTGTAATTGGTGGCAATGTGATATTTATAGGTATAGGGAGTTGACTTTAGTAATTTTTTTCTTTGATAGCTAAATTGAGCTTCATTAGGATGTTGTTATCTATAACTATGACATATGATTTATAGGTATAGTAGATAGATGTGAAGAAAAAATTATTGTACAATGACTTAGAGGAGAAAATATACATGTAGAATATATTAAAGAATACACTTGGTGAAATGTTAAGATAAATTGATTTACATAAGTTAAGAGTTTATTGTATTGATTAAGGTAGTGCCTACAAATTTGGAACCGTTTTTTCCATTAATATTATAATTATTAGGTTTTTCTAGAAGCAATATTGATCAATACATGTATTACAAATAGGTAAATGACTACATTTTAGTTATTATTTTATATGTTGATGATATGTTAATAACTTGAAATAGTAAGACATTAATCAAAGAACTAATATCTCAATTTCCTAATAAATTTAACATGGAGTAAGGTGTTTATAGATATATCCATGTTAGTATGGAGATATACATAAATATGACCAATAGGAAACTATGGCTCAACCATAAGAAGTATGATGAAACTATTTTATGGATGTTGGGAATCCAAGAAAATAAATCAGTAACTACACCCCTAATAGTTAGCTTCAAATTGATTTTGTAACATTTTCTTGAGTCTAGAGAGGATTTGGAGGACATGAGGAATGTTCCATATTTTAGTGTGTTAATAATTCTCATGTATTCAATTGTCTATGCAAAAATTTTCTTGAGAAATTTTATTTCTAATTAGGTTCATGACAAAGACAACTAGGGATCAAACATAGGTTGAAAGAGTATTTAGGTACTTGAAGGGAACTTTGGACTAATATTTTACTTATCATGGCTCTAATAATGTAGGAAAAGCATTGAATATAGGTATTTATACATTTTAATTAGGCAAGATATATTCATAAGAAAATTATGACATGGTTATGACTTTAATTTTTTTAGTGAAGTAGTTAGTTGGATGAGTGAGTAGTAATAAATAGTTTCACTATCCACAACTAAAGTAGAATAAATGACCATAACACATTCTTGTAGGGTATGTGCAAGATCATCATGGAAAAAACAAGCCCTTAAGTGGCAATAAAAAGACAAAAAATCAAAGTTAGACAACTTGATGTAAAAATTTGAATAATTTATCTATATTATTTTAAAAAAATGTAAAAATAGAATCTGTAGCAAATTGAATGTAGTTTCTAAACTACTAGACCTTTATTTTTTAAAAAAAAAATTATTTGGTGAAAATTTAAAATTTCAATACAGTAGTATTTAAATTTCAGGGTAAAAATAAGAAGTAGGTGTCTATCTGACCACCCTAACCACAATAATTTAATGATAATATTTTTTATAAGCTTTTATATATAAGTAGAGGACTCATGTCCCGATGTGATGCATATTCTTTTATAATTTTTTTCCATGTAAATAATTAATTATGATTTTTTTATTACAAATTTTAAAAAATATAAAAGATCGTCTATCTAACCACCTTAACTTGGTCAAAAATGTAGGAGTTGAGAAAATACAACTTCACAAACCCTGAAGATCACCTGCATGCAAATAACCTGTCATAAAAGAAGAGATGGAGACAAACAAGCAAGGGTTCTCTGAAAACTAAAAATGTATATATCAGAGAGAATGAGAGAATGAATTGATATGAAATACAATGGGATCAATCCTTATAAAAAGTAGATCATGCAAACCCTAATAAAACCCTAATAGGAAAAACCCTAATAGAAGCCCTAATAGGATAACATTTAATAATTAATATAATTATTAAATGTCACATTATGCAAACTAACGTGAAATCTTAAGAAGGGAATAAAGGTAACTTAATCAACATAATTAAGCTAAAACCTTTACTCTAACACCCCCCCTTAAGATGAGCAATAGTGCAGCTACAAACAAATGCAAGAAAGCAAAGGTAACTACAATGCAAGAAGGAAAACATGGGTCACGACAACTAGGCCAGATCAGGTACCCAAATACAACCAAATCTCTGTAAAATGGAGAAATAGAGAAAACCTCATGGGAAAAAGCTCTACTCCGAAAAGAGATGCAAAAAGCCAAGAAGAAGAACATCACTGAAGCAGAAGAAGCTACAAACAACTGTTGAAAGATGACTGCTATGGTGCTGAAGAACCTTCGCTAAAGATGGAAGATCCCTTCCAAGGTGAAACCAAGGAAGAATTAGCACGAACAATATAATAACCCCCCTCATAATGCTGAACTGGGAGAGCCTGACAGATCCACTGAAATGGTGTGAAACACCCTGTAGTGCATGAAAGAGAAGAAACATCTGGAAGTGCGCAAGAAAGCACCTGCAACTGAAAAAGTGGTGTGCAAAAAAAAGCACACATGCATGAGGTTGGAATCATATGGATCCATGGTCATCATGGAGGGACACTCACTGGACAAAGGTGTGATGGCAAACAAAGGAAAACTACACAACCCCCCATGGTATGGATTCAATGTCATCGTGGAGGGACACTCACTGGACAAAGATGTGATGGCAAAACAAAGGAAAACTACACAACCCCTCATGGCACTTTATAATATCAGTCCGAGTACAAAATATGGCACAACCTTATGTGCAAAATCCCCAAAAGATGCATGTACAATAGTGTGGCACTTTATCTCAGTGCATTTACATAAAAGATATTGCTTACAAATGATGCTCAAAATGTCCTCAAAGAACAAAATGCTGGAAATACATGAAGAACAGCCAAAAACGAAGCATCCCATGCAAACAAAATGTTTTCAAGAGCAAATATGTCCAAGTAATCCACCAGAGTGTGAAAACACAAATAATTGAATAAAATATACTT
The DNA here is from genome assembly GCA_007115665.2 of Sequoiadendron giganteum. Classification (NCBI taxonomy): domain Eukaryota; kingdom Viridiplantae; phylum Streptophyta; class Pinopsida; order Cupressales; family Cupressaceae; genus Sequoiadendron; species Sequoiadendron giganteum. The sequence continues at coordinate 88,578,826 of CM021101.1, read as the reverse complement.
GGAGTGAAATTTGGAAAAATGGTATGATGAAACTGAAGAGCTCTGAAATATGGTTCCAACACCACTGAGATTGCGAAAAATGGAGAAACTGATCAAAAGTTATGAGCTTGAGACTGGAAATAGCCCCTTTGTCTTCAACTGGCTATAGAATGCACCATTGGAAAAAAGAAGTGATGTGACCCGCACCACTAGAAAGATGAGAAAACCAAATTTTCGATGATATCTCGTTTTCCAAAAGACGATATCGTATGCCCAAGTTACGGCCTCCAGAATAAATCAGCTCCAAAGAGGGAAAAAACCAGTGCTGGGTTAAATTTGACGGTCATATGACCGTCACAGCAAAAATATTGGGTTAAATTTGAAGGCCAAACAACCGTCACCGTAAATGCACAGCTGGGCTTATTTTAAAAAAAAATGTTTTTTAAAATATAAAAAATAGTCAGTCCGCCGGTCGGCTGGCGTACCTAAGGGCCCGCAAGCCTTAAAACTATGGTTTTTTTGATTTTTTTTTTGAAAAAAACAAAACAAAAAAACCTTACAAATATATATATATTTTTAAAAATATTTCGATGAAAAAAATGCAAAATAAAAAAAATTTACCAGGTATTTTTCTACGGATCTGCGTGCAAATGGCGGTCGTACGGTCGTACCTGCTAAAAATATTTTGCCCCAAATTTCGACTTTGTCCAAAATGGATGAATGAACAGTCAATTTAGGGGTTTTGGACCGCTGCGGATGCAATGGCGAAGTCTGTTTGAGTTGAAAATACTTCAAAATTGCAAGTATGCCCTGGATCAAGAAAACAAACCCCAAACCCTTGAAGCTCCAAAAATCTTCAAAAAAAGAATAGGAAGCAACAGGTGTGGAGCTCTGATACCATGTAGGAGTTGAGAAAATACAACTTCACAAACCTCAAAGATCACCTGCATGCAAATAACCTGTCACAAAAGAAGAGATGGAGACAAACAAACAAGGGTTCTCTGAAAACTGAAAATGTATATATCAGAGAGAATGAGAGAATGAATTGATATGAAATACAATGGGATCAATTCTTATAAAAAGGAGATCATGCAAACCCTAATAAAACCCTAATAAAACCCTAATAGGAAAAACCCTAATAGAAGCCCTAATAGGATAACATTTAATAATTAATATAATTATTAAATGTCACATTATGCAAACTAACGTGAAATCTTAAGAAGGGAATAAAGGTAACTTAATCAATATAATTAAGTTAAAACCTTTACTCTAACAAAAAATTCATGAAATTCAATTTTTTTTTTTAATCGTATATTATGTGAAGCATAGAATGTGACGCATATTTTGGATTCAAAAAATGTGATACCATTTGAAAGTTATAGATGTTTTTCAATCAGCCTATCAATTAGGACTTTATTCATAATTCTAATAGAAAATGAATAATAATTATTTATTAAATTCAAATTAAAGCATAATTTATATCAGTGGAAAGCTGAGAATCTCCTCTAAAAACCCTTTTCGTTTCATCAATTTTGGGTAAAAGAAAAGTTGTCAGTCACATGGGCCAAGATATGGCTTACATATCGCCACTTTTTGGCCCATCATGATCCTGCACATACCCTGTAAGGAAGTAATGTGTTTAAAGAGGTTATTGGTTAAAATATTATTTTTAAGAGTTATACAATGGTGAAGTGTGATTCGCATGGTGTAATTTTTCATGCAAGAAATATTATTTACCGTTATAGAACCAAGAAATTTTCGTACAATATCATTTTTTAAAGGAGATGATTGAGACTAGAAAACTTTAGATGGAAAAGATTGACACTAAGAAAAAAAAAACTGATTCATTGATGAAACTAGTAAGTACTCCCAATTTCTTAAGGTATATAGGTGAGATTCTCTTGGCCCATTCTAAAAAACAAGGTTAACTTCTTGGGTTTTATACTACACTCTTGTATGATACATATCAAGTGTGAAAATGTTGAGACTCAGGTGATATTCACCTACAAAAAATCTTAAAATTAGACTTTATCTATAAAATATAAATTAGTGAGATGTGGTGATAAATGTTGTCTAGTATAATATACATGCTGGTTTACATGTGGTGATGTTAAAGTAAAAACTTTAATCCATTTCAAGAATCTAAAACCTAATTGCATGTATAAATCAATCTTGTTATAAGAATAAATTGCAGTTCATAAGAACTTGTGGAAAAGATAGAGTTCATGTGGCACAAATTAAGAGTAACATAATATTTTAAAAGATGACACAAGGTACCAAAAGTAGTTAGAAGTGATGTAATATTTAGGCGTTTTATTGCAATCTTGGATCTAGTTGTGGTGGCTATAGAATTAAGTGGGAAAATATTAATTTAGAGTGTTTGATAGTAGCTACATATACACATTGGTTATTGACATCGAGACATCATGTTTAGTGATATATGTGTGATATGAATTGATGTGAAAATATGGTTAATTTTATAGTTGTATGACTCTTGGTATTCTACATGTTGGTTGGAGAGTTTTATGATTGGGATTCTATATTTACATCTATATGTATCATCTAGTGTGAATGTATGAAGGCTGGAAAAATTGAAAAATATTAGTTCTTGATAAACATTGTTGGTGTGAGGCACTAGAGCAATTGTAGAAGAGTATGTTGTAGATTATAATTCTATAAAGGACTTGTTGTATTAAATCCTCGATTCTAAGCATTATAACTATGAATATATTTTAGTTGTTGGTTTTCTCTTGTAAAAGTTCCCTACAAATATATTTAAGACTTGCGTAATATTGTATATGCATACTATTCCATTTTTATTTTTGTTAATGTTGTTAGATAGATTTTGAAAATAGTATTGACTATTTTTGAGTCATGTGATCTTAAGTTTATTTATCCCAATATATTAGTCATCTACAATAGGGGTTTGAATACCTAATAAATAACTCTAAGGCTAAAATAAAATAACATGAGATATAAAACTAATAGAAATCTCTAAGGCCTTAGGGTTTTGTATTTTTTTTAGATCACTAGCTTTGTTATCATCTTGGTCCTCTAGGAATCAAATAACATCTATCCTTTACAAAACCCTTTGTTTATATTGCTTAAACTTGGATCCCTCCTAGAAGGTTAAAACCTACAACTTTATCTCACCATTATCTATACTACATTTGTGAGGGGAATCCTTCCTCAACTCACCTTTCTAAAAAAAAATATGAGAGGAGAAAATGACCTTCACTTAAAACCTTTGTTCCTTATCATAGTAGAAATTTCTACACCATGCTAGTATTTTATCTGTAAATACTAAACATTTATCCAGAAGTATAGCTAAATTTTATTTTTAAGTGAAAAAGTCCCACTTTTTAACAATTTTAGACCCTCAATACCATGTTCTCACTTGGTCAGAGGGGTATTTTATTTGGGATTTGACATAGTGGAGCATCCTATCAAAATGGTGACAAACACCTAGACTATCTAAGGGTAATAAGTTGAACATAGGATAAATGATGCAGAGCCAAGGTGAAGATCACACACAGAATGGATACTTCAATGCTAAACCAAAGAACCCTCTCCACTATGCAACCAATCTTTTAGACATCAACTCACCCTCAAGGGTTTCAACCCTTCAATCTTGCAAAACAACAACAGATCTTCACCAAGGCCCTAAAAAGGCTCTTGACATACATAACATGACAATTAGACCAATTGAAAACAACCTCCAATTCTAGTTCACTGAAACCTCCAAAACTCCCCATTTACAACTGGCTGACCTTGTAGCACTAGGAAACTAGTTTTTCAAACTTTTCAAAAAACCTTTACAAAACACTTGAGAACTAGAACATGGATTCAAGTACCCTTTTTAGAGTTATTCAACATACCAAAGAACCAAGTGAAACTCATTTGTACCAAAGGCTTCAAAATTTAAATTTTCACAGTTTCAGGCCTCCAATTAGGCCACTTTTCCAAAGAGACCCACCTCAAAAAAAACTTAGAAAAGGTTTCCAAACTAAATAATTTCCAAGTCTCATGACCCCAAGTGCTCAAATAAACCTTCAATACGAAAACCTCTTTTGTAGCCTAGACAACTAGGGTTTTAGAGCACCCTTATTGTTTCTCCACATTCCCAATCACTCCAGAACAAAATAACTCCTCATAAATCTTTATTTAGGTCCTATCATTCTCTAGGAACATTTACATGGTCAATAATAACATGGGTTTGCATCTTCATAGGTCTGACCAACCAAATACCATGGAAAACACATAGTTTCAACCCTTATTCTCATTGCTCAAGCCAAGGATTCACTTCTACATGCCTCCTAATCTTAATAAGTAATCACTTATAGTCTACCACATCATCCCATTGAGTTACAAATAAAGACAGTAGGTGGGATGATGATTTATGCCATTAAAGCACCCTCAACCCCTAAGACCGTTTAGGAACTTGGTAGGAATAGATTGAAGAATTTAAGCACTAGAAGATTAAATTAAGCCCTATCCAAGCACCAAAAACAATTCAAAGCATATATCTACTAATTCGTGTAAATAATTATTGTATTTAGAACCTGTACAGCCTGTACACAGGCAAGAAAACTCAAAAAATAGTGAAAAATATCTAAAAATAGAATAACTTCATCATTATTTTTATTTCCTTGGCTTCATAAACCAAGCATTCGAGCCTCTCAAGGATTTTTCATACAATTCTCAACCTCCTCCAACTGAATAATGCCACTAACCACCAAATAACCAACTTTTGAAAGTATGTGACCATTGGATTACAAATCTGTTGCATAATGCAACTCACAAATTTGAAATTTTATGACTCTCCCTTAATGGCTCCTATTACACACAATCTCATATAATTGCCTTTTTATGCTTACAAATGCAATTTTATGACCCCCTCTTAATACAAAAATGCATTGGACCACTAAACATAGGAATTTGTCACTAGGTGGTTAGGTGCACCTGCACCAATAAACTCAAACATAACCTCAATATTTTGAATTTGTTAGATTTTCTTAAGGATAAACCTAGTTAAATATTTGGTTGACTTTTATGTCAAAAAGTATTTTAGAGGCCTTGAGATGGGTATAGAATTTTCTATTGATCATTTTTGGGTTTCCATGTTCCATTTACAAATTAGGCATTTAGGGTCGAGGGGATGACCGGATGTGTGCCAAGGGACCATCATGGGCTAGAGGTTCATGGTGCAACCTAATGCATACCCAACAAACAAGGATGGAAAGGGAGTTTGTAAGAATTAAGAGGTCAACCTAATAGGGGCAACAAAATTATGCAAGGCCCATAGCCCATTGAATTATGCCATGTACCTATATTGTAGTATGTGGGTTGGGGATCGAGGGTGCATGACAATGTGTCCCAAGGCCCAAAAAGAGGGTAAAGGAGATGACACATCCCAGGACAAGAGGAACGATGAGGAACTATAGCATGCAAAATGGTGGTAAAATATGTAGCATGTGGAATGGCAAGAAAGTTTGTAATGTGATGTGTGAGATTTGATTCTAGGTCTTGACCCCATTTTGGGCATTGGCTGACCTGTTAATCTTTTGGGAGGATAACATATAATATTAGGGAAATCTTTTATTTTAATCATGTCCATGTTATGTATCTTATGGGAACTTGTGCTCAAGAAATCTTTTATGGACAAAAATCCATAGGAGACTGTGATTAGTGGACAAAACCCCATTGGTCACTAGAATCAAATGACAAAAACCCTTTGGCTATTTGAGATAATTCTCACTTAGGGAGTGCATTAGAGGCTCAAAGAATTGTAAGAAATTTTAGTTCTTCTATTGAGCATTTTTGTTGCAGAATTATAATTATTATTTGTTGTTATATCCGTCATAAAAAAACCATTTACTATGGAAATTATAATTATATCAATATATGTGTGGTGGGAATTTTTGAGTCATTGAACAAGATTGTCTATGTTATTGTGCTATTTGAGTATGATTAATTGGTGTTGTTATGATTCAAATCTAATTATGTTTCAATTTTGTTATCTTTATTACATTTACTGAAAAGGGACATGACATGGATATCATCTTCATATTGTTGATAATAAGGATCATAATGTATAGTTCAATTGCCTCTTTTTAAGAGGTTGAAACTCATTTTCTAGCTCTAATTAATGTGGTTAAATGTACGAATAGAAGTATGAGAAAAGTAGAGAGTGTTATCATTTGATTAGTTTGACATCTTTTCTTTGAAGTGCCATTAAATATATCATTTAGAATGTTGGGTTGGTTGATGGTGCTCAAGGTGGAGGTGGAGATGTTGTTGCTATAGGTGAAACATAGTTGGTATTGGTAAACTAAAATGACTTTAAATATGTTTGTATATGCTAGTTAATGTTGTTGTGGTAAAATACATTTACCTAATTTTTAAATAGTATCAATCAAATGATCTATAGCTCCCAAGTTATAGGGTTGAAGCTCTTTTTGTCTACTCTTAAGCTCTCCTAATTAAAGATTTGACATTGAAAAATCAATACTTATATTTTGAAATTTAAAATCTTGAGAAGAGACCCCTTATCCCACATTTACAAATTAAAAATAAATAAATTATTTATGATTATTTTGTTGCTTATATGTATTTAAAAAATATAGAGAGATATCAATTTGGAGCTATTTTACTTAAAAATTATTTTATTTTACTTTGGAACTATTTTATTTATTACATACATGAACACATAAATTTATTCTATATGCATTGTTTTAATTTTATATGTAACTTTGAAAACCACCACTCATTATTTTGATAAATCTGATGTTAAAAAAACCATTAATTTACTTTCAATGAATTTATAAACATACCAATATAATTTTCTACTAAAACATATACTCTCACATACCAATATAAACATGTTCCACAAAATTTAATCCACATTATTTTAAATAATAATATTTATAAATAAAATTATTTAAAGAAACTAAAAATATCAATCTAAGTATTGATTACACCTGAAACAAATTAATCATTTATAACTAATTAATTAGTTTCTAAAATAAACAAATTATAATTATATATTAAAAAGGTACAAACCACTAATTTATGATTAAAAAACAGGAGCACTTATTTACGTGCAAAGATACAAAAGGTCATACAAGACAGCCATTTAAAGCATAGTCTTACGTATGACTCGAGATTTTCGTTACTATTACAACAAAGCCAATTCAGAAGACTGAAACACAAATAACCTATTGAACATGGTCATCAACTGATAAACACAGCTATACCACCAAACAAACGAGCCAAAACAGTAAGTTATGGTGTCTTGTGAACACCATAAAATTTGGTTATGGCATTGATGGCAACCAGAGCATATACGATGATTATCACAATCACAGATAAGAAGAAAAGACATAACTGACCTGACCAACAGGCAATTAATTGATGGTTTTCATCTGGTTTTAATTGCTCTTCCTTGACCATTTTGTGATAGATAATATAAAACAGCACAAGTAAAATTGAGGAAAAAACGAACAAGCAGATCACCAGAACTAAGAAACTGTGGAGGGTCTGCCGCCAAGTGAAATAGAGCCCAAAAACTGTGAGAGATATGCCAAACACTGTGAATGCGCAAGTGAGATATTTCCACTTGTCCTTTGCAACCGCTCTTATCTGCACATCAGATTGAGAGGCTACTTCACCCTCAACACCAGAAGCCACTCTATTCACATCGGCGTTCGCCTCGCTTGTAGGCAGAGCACGTCCTGCTTCGAGTTCGACATCGCCACCATTAATATTTTGTCCGGAGGTATCAGATACTGAGAAGAACAATCTAGGCATAACAGGTATGATATACTGAAGATAAAGTAGTTGAAAATATTGCAGAAAAGTTGGATACAGATTACCACAGAAGAGTACCATTGTATTCTTATCAGGCCCAATCTGAAACCCTTCAGGTGAACGCTTAAGCACATACAGAGCTTCTCCAACAATATAATTCAGACGAAAGGTATGAACCCAACTTCTTTTGGTGGAAGCCTGAGGAAGGGAGAGGCTTTGTGAAGATAAATAAGCAGAGGGACCGAAAATCACACGAAAGTCCTTATGGGCCAATAGCGCAGTGTGAAGGATGAAAATGTGGTAGGATGCGCTACATCCTAGGGGCAGGATGTTTGCGCCATAAAGTCATTCTCAGGATGTGGAGGGTCCACGCAGAACATACAAGGTCGATAACCAACTCGTCAATGGGGGGAACGAAATATGTTTAAAAAATAAAAGTTTGAGCATGCTCCCCACTAATTTTTTTTAAAAATGATCGAAAATCATTTTTTTGAAAATGTTTAGAATGGAGTCTAGTTTCTAAAAATGTAATTTATTTGAAATTTCAATGAATGGTTAAAAATTAAACTTAAAAATACCAAACATTGGTTTTTGAAAAAAAAAAACACTAACAAAAAAAATTGAAGATGAAAGCCTTAACAACCTCAAAGTATGAAAAAACTTTACATGGTTAGATAGATAAGAGAGAGTTTAACATTACCATGGTGGTTTTTCAATTTTACATTGAAACACATGGAAACTTGATTGGGAGCAAGTTCAAGATTATGCCAATTTTTAAAAAAAAATCAAAAAAACATCTTTGGACATTGGAAAGTCACTCCAAGCCTTTGGATTGGAAGCCCAAGGAAAATACAAGAAAAAGCCTTGAAAATTTCAAAACAAATAAAAAATTTGAACACATTATAACATGTTCACATTATTTGAATGCTTTCACAAAAAATGAGTGAAGGGTTAAATTTCTATCATTATTTTAGCATGAATTTACCTAGTTTTTTGTTCATCATAGCTCACATTTTGTTCTCTTTCCTCCTAAATTGTCATAATAGTTGTAAATAATTAAATTTAATTAATATGGATTGAAGGATGCAAAATACCTAGTAATTAACTAGTTATTAGTACTAATTTTGGTGGTTATGTGAAACAGGGGTTTTTGAGGTCGAAGAGATGAGTAATGAAGACTACCTAGAGGATTTCATGATCTTTTGGTTTATATTTAGTTAAGTTGTCTTTTTGTACCTATTTAGTCAATGGTTTGGTAATCGGGTTTTGTAATTGGTTTTGGGATATTTAGAAAATAGTAGGACGAAGGCCACCTCACTATTTTCCAAACCGATCAAGTATTTTTTATCATAAACTTAAACAAATTGTGGAAATATCTAGTTTTAAATATTTTGTTCTATATATATATATATGCTCTCTCTCAAGTATGAAAATAATTTTCAAGTTGAAATTTAATATAAGCATCTGACAATCAAGTTATCAATGTTGAATCTGCATATTGTGTAAGTGTATTCTCCATTCGACTAGTTGGGAGAAAGGATCCGCTCCTTAACTAATGTTTGGGTTTCTTTTTTGTTGTGTGTGAGGTCTGATTTAAGTTTTTTTAGTGATTTCATATGTTTAATTGATTTAGTTAAGTTCAGTAATTATGGATGTGTATTGTTAAGTTGCTAAGTTCAGCTCATGATCTTATTTATTCAGTGTGGAGTGAGTTTTCTTTTGAAAGATTGTTAATGTGTGGTATGAGTGTAGATTGTAGGGACAACACATATATGTGAAATACATTATGTTTTTAGAACACTGAAATAATTTGTGCAGTCTTACAAGATCTTTTCACTAGTACACCATAGGTCTTATTGCCCGGTTACTTCAGCTCTTGTCACTCAAGTTGTTTTAATGCAATTTTAGTACTACATATTATCTATTCTTAACATTAATGTTTAAAAGCATAGTGTAACTCTAAAACATTGATCTTAAGAATTTAAATTAGATTTGAAAAGTGTGTGTGTGTGTGTGTGTGTGTTGATTTGAAATAGGAAGGTAATTATTAAAAGTAGGATTTGATTAAATTTGTAGATTGAGAAGCATGTCTTGATTTAATTTCTAAATACATTCACCCCCACTTAATTCACTATTTTCAACCCTTAGGTAGACTTCAACAAAACCTTTCACAATCTTATGATTCCCAAATTGAAACTTTAGGAATAAAGTAAGGAAACTACCACAAAATTATTGAGGATTGATCGAAATTCATTTACCAATTGGACTTAATTACAAGGATAGTTTATGTCCCTAAAATTCATCCATAATTTGGTCTAGGATTCTCTTGTATGTGTGTGTGGTTCAAATATGATGATCATAGTGGCTGGAAGTTGCTATATCCAAATATTTGGTTTCTAATTCATTGTACAATGCAAGTTATGTTCACCAGTTGTGAATTGTGGTTTTGTGTGTATCTAGCTAAGATCTGGGAGAAATGTTGTTGGTCTAGATTTCTCTCTGGTTAAGTCTTATGACTTTCACTTCTAGAGTTAAGTTGTTATGATCATATTGAAGATAGTTTTGGCATCTAGAAGGATCGTGCTTAATTTTTCTATGTGTTTTACACTAGTTTGGTCGAACTTGTGTTAAACAATACCTTTGGAATTGATGTTTAAAGAATGTTGGGACTTATTTAGGTCCTCATCAAGCATTCATCCTCATTCTAATTCCACCCTAGGATGTTTAGGAATTGACCTAATTTGAATTTAATAATGGATGGCCAACTTTGGATATGTTTCAAAGTTGAAGATGGTATAAATATAGGATGAGTGAATGGTGAAAGCATAAGAAAGAGATAAGTTCAAATAAATAGAGCATATAGATGCAAAGCAAGTGTGAATCAAGTGGATGAATGTAAAGTGAGTGTGGCAGAACAGTGTGAAGTCTAAATGTTGAGTTTCTAGATGTAATTAGTTAAAGGTGAACTCTATCATTCATGCATGTCTGCAAGTGGTTGAGAAAATTGTGGTGGATTTATCTGTTGCATTGACATTGTCTTCTATTTTTAACACATTTCTTCTATCTTCTTTGTATCTTTTTGGTAGTCAGCCCTTCGAGTGGTTAACCCCGTTGGACACTGAGTCCCGATCTGGACAGTGAGTCCTTGTTTTGGCAGTGAGCCTTTTTCTTAGGCAATGAGCCTCTTATAACGTGTGAGTTAATCCTCAAAGTGGTTTTACCCTCATTAGGTTTTCCACATAAATCTGGTGTTACTGTGTTTTTGTGATCATTTTTCAGTTTCTTCACTTGCATTTTTTGTTTAATCATTTTAGCAGAGTTAAGAAGTGCGATTGATCTATGTTTTGGTGAATATTACAAAAGTGAAATTTTTGACAACTGATTCATCCCCCCTCTTAGTTGTCTTGTTCAACAAGGTGAGTGCACCAATCTATGACACAATTTTGGCTCTTAAGATGCCACCTTTTTTCTAAAATCAGGAAAATCTGATTTGCATGAGAAAATGAAGATAGTTACGCTCAAAATTTCAAGATGCGGCAAGAACAAAATTTGAAGTGCTCGAGTCTAGTTTCTAAGCTACTATTGTTTTTTGAAATTAATGAAGATTAAGGGTTTCAAAAAGGGGGGGGCCCAAAACAAGTCCTGTTTTTATCAAAAAAAATAGCATAGCGCCTGAGGGCTCCCCCCTTTTTGGTTAACTTTTTTTTAGAATTTCAAAAATCCCAATAGTGAGAAATTAGCTAACACCATGTAGTTTATCCTCCTTCTTTTGGATAATTTTTTTAATGAATATATAATATTTTATGAATTTTCAAAGTGGACACATCTTGAAAAGCTAAAATTTGAGGGTGCTCCCCCCAATTTTTTTGCAAACTAATCGAAAATTGATTTATTTATTTTTCATCATGTGTAGAATGGAGTCTAGTTTCAAAAAACATAATTTTTTTCACATTTCGATGAACGTGTAAAAATCTATCCTAAACCTAGCACATGTTGGTTTTTGACCAAAAACGAAGGCATTTACAATAGAAGCCATGGATCAAAACCTTAACTAAATCAAAATGAAAAAAAAATTATATATTTAGATAGCTGAGATAGAGGTTAACGCTATCATGGTTTTTTTTATAAACTTGCATTGAAATATGTGCAAATGAGATGGGGAGCACGGTAAAAAATATGAGAAAATTTAGCAAATCTTGTTAATTAACACGTCTAAAGTAGGCCTTTTGGCGAGCACCAAATGTGATGAGTCATTTGGCGATCGCCAAATGGCCTACTTTGCACAGAACTAGATTTTCACTTTCTCTGTCAGGAAAATTATATACATGAAATAAACATTTAAGTATAAGTTGACATTTACATATGGATATTTACTTTCTTATACTTTAAGTTATATTTCATGTATATAGGCAGGATGTTTGAGAGTGGTTTCAAATCTCTAAGAGTTATAATGCAAATTCTAGTTTTTGGAAGATCTTAAAAATTTTAGACTTAGTCAAATTTCAGTAATCAGCATGTCAAATTTCAGTAATCAGGAGGTCAAATTTTAGTACTTAGGAGGTTGAATTTCATCTATCTCACTCATTTTCATCCCTTATTCTCTAGACCTCTCTCTCTCTCACTATCTCCATCCCTTTATCTAACAATATCTTCCTTGAGCTCAAGAACTATGTCTCTACATGTCCATCTCTCTCTCCTTCCCTCTCCAATATCTATCTCCCTCCCTCCTTCCCTCTCTACATTTTTCTATCTCTCATCCCTCTCCTTTAATCTCTATATATCTCTCTATACTCTCTACACCTACCTATCCCTCCCTCCCTCCATGTCATCTCTTTCTCTCTCTCTTTGCTTCCCTCGCTCTCTCCTCCCCTCTCTACTCTCTATCTTGTCATTCTCTCTCTCCTTCCCTCTCTAGTTCTCTCTATCTCTCTTCTCTCTCCTTTCCTCCCTCCCTCTCTAATTTTATCTATCTCTCTCTCTCTCTCCTTCCCTTTCTACTTTTCTTTATCTCACCTCTCTTTCTCCCCCTCTCTCTCTCCCTCTCTCTTCCTTTCACCCATCTTTTCTCTCTACATCTCTCTATCTAACCTATCCCTCTATACATCTCTCTCTCTCTCCCCCCTCCTTCCATCTCAATCTCTCCACCTTCCTCCTTATCTCTCTAATTTTAAGCTCCATCACACATCTCTATCACCTATCTCACTTATCTCTTTCCCCTTCCCTCTCTACTATCTTTCTCTCTATCTCACCCCTCCTCTCTCTTATCTCTCTCACCTCTGTCTCTCCTATAAGGAAACTCAGGTGCAGAAACAACTTCCTACACTAATCTCTAAAGGAAAGTATTGTGCAAATTCTTTTAAATCCTTAGTTTTTCAGATTCGTTAACTACTTTAACAAAGATATTTCAGCCATATACCATGCATACAGAAAAAAGAGAATGACACAATGATTTACCCTGGGGAAAACCTTTCGGTAAAAAACCCCAGCACTCCAAAACCTGCACAATGTATTATCTTCAACACAACGGTTACAACACACTTGCAATGCAAGTTCTTTCAGGAGACAATCGACACTCAAAGACAAATCCAGTAGCACGAAATCATACCAACAATGCACTCTTTTCCTATCACAGTCTATAACCCTAAAAAATGCTTATATCATGCGCTTTCCGTTTTAGGGCAACTTCCAAAGATAGCCATATTAGGGTTTTACCATTCTCCGAGAAAATAGGAACCCCACTATCGTGGAAGAGTGTACAGTACTCAACTTTATCAGTTACCACATGTCTTGCATGTCTTCACCCATCATTGAATCTTCTAGAAATAGCTCTTATGTGTCACAGGAATCCGTCATAACCATTTCAGCCATGATCTCCTTGCACACAATTCAAGATGCCGACACATCAAGTGGAGTGACACATCAACATGCCAACTAGACATGTACACTCACACTTAATTACATTATTTGCAATAAATAATAAGAATAGGAATTATCCTAGGTTGAGACACCTTATTCCTAACATCTCCATCCCTACCTCTTCCTCCCTCTCTCCTTCCCTCTATTTTTCTCTTTATCTCCTCCTCCCTCTATCTACCTAGACCTCTCTCTATTTTTGTCTCACCTCTCTCTCCATACCTACCTCTTCCTATATCTCTCCTTTCATATCTAATTCTCTCTACTTAGTTTTCCCCTATACCTATTTCTCTCTCCCTCCTTGCCTCCTCTTTCTCAATATATCCACCTTCTTTCCCTTTCTAATTCTCTCTCTATCACCTCTCTCTATCTCTCTCCTCCCTCTCTATTCTCTCTGTCTCTCCCTCCCTCCCCCTCTTTCTATCTCTCCTCTCTCCCTCCCCCTCTTTCTATATCTCTTTGCCCTCTCTCTACCTATATCTCTCTCCTTAGATATCTATCTCAATTATCCATCTTTACCTATTCCTCCCTCCTCTCTCTCTTCCACCAAAATTCACTCTACATCTCTCTGTCTAGCCTACCCCTATATACCTCATTTTCTCTCCCTCTCTCTTTCCCTCTCTCTTTTCCTCTCTCAATCTATCTACCTTTCTCATTATGCCTCTACTTCTCTCTATCAACTCTCTCTCTCCCCCTTCCCTCTTTACTTTCTTTCTCTCTATCTCATCCCTCTCTCCTTAAATATCCCTCCCCCCTCCTCTCTCTCTCTATATCTCACCTATCTCTCACTCCCTACCTCTTCATCCCTCTTTCCTCCATTCTCTACTTCCCTTTATCTCCCCTCCCTCTCCTTACCTACCTCTCTCTCTCTATTTCACTCTCTCACCTCTCTCTAAATTTCGTTATCTCTCCCTCAATCCCTACCTCTCCATTCGTCTCTCCTTCCCTCTCCACTTCTCTATATCTCCCTTTACTCTCTCTACCTACCTCTCTCTCTCCATCCCTACCTCTCCCTCCAACTCTCCTTACTTCTCTACCTCTCTCTACCTACCTATCCCTCTATACCTCATTCTCTCTCTCTCCCTGTCTCCATCCTTCCCTCTCTCAATAGATATATCCACCTTACTTCTTCTCTCTCTAACTTCTCCCTCCCTTCCCCTCTCTCCTTACCTCTCTACTCTATGATCTCTATCTCAACTCTCTCTACCTACATATATATCATTCCCTCATCTCTCTCTCTCTCTCTCCTACCCTCTCTCCCTCTCTCAAGTCTCTCTATCTCTCTCCCCTCTACCCTTAACCCTTAAAACCCTCTACCCTCTATCTCTCTCCCACTCCCTCTCTCTCTTTCTCTCTCTCTATCTAACGTCTCTCCCTCCTACCCACTCTCCCTATCTCAATTCTCTCTCACTCACTCACTCCTATATCTCTCTGCTCTACCCTTAGCCC